>JACEFZ010019676.1:92500-112500 GCA_014155875.1 Cepaea nemoralis
GTACCCTTTCTTCTTCAGGTGGATGGCCTGAAGCAGATGACTTCCACTTGTTGAGTCATGCATGTATTTGCAATAGTACTTGAACTAGCATAACACTGGTTTCTTGAGAACAGTCCCCATACAGGGCGAATTGACTAGCTATTGTGCCTGTAACGGCATCGTGTATCTATCTGAAGCAATGATCAGTCGTGGTACACTTTGCAGCTGCTAACTACTATTGTATCCGGTACAATGGCGACAAAATGACGCTTTACTTTTCGGGGGGGGGGGGGGAACGCTATTTAGTGTTTTCCTTTGGATTTCGTGTGATTTCCTATGGATTTCCTGTGAATAGTGCTTTCCTGTGGATTATGTGATGTTATTGTGTGTTCTTTTATTGGAAGTTTTCAAAAGAAGCCACGGAAGGCAGGTGGTGGATGAAATTTTGAGGACAGCAGACAGATATTTGTTGGTCATGGTCTCGAGTTAACGACGGCAGGCAGAAGAGCTCTTATTGAGTCAATGGCTGCGGTCTCCGACCAGTACGGTCACTGCCATAGAGGAAAGCAACGGCAAACTACCTCTTTAAAAGTGCCTAGTATATCATGATTCGCTTAAAGACTGATCATCGCAAGACAAGGACAGAGACGTTAAAATTAGCAACATGGAACGTTAGGACGTTAAACGACGACGAAAAATTAGAGAACATAAAACAAGAAATTGAAAGGGAAAAAATGAATATTTTAGGTATGTGCGAAACGAGATGGACAGGATCAGGCATCAAGATAGATGAAGATTTCAAGATTATTTATTCTGAAGGTGAAGATCGCCATAGGGGAGTAGCAATTATTTTGGACCGGAAAACATCAAAATCAGTTCAAGGATATCGGGCCGTGTCGGACAGAGTTCTACTAGTTAAATTAAGTGGCAGACCTTTTAGCATAAATATTATTCAAGTATATGCCCCAACAGGAGAATCCAGTGAACATAGTTTAGAAGAATTTTATAATGACATAGAGTCTGCCTGAAAGAAATGTAAAAATTCAGAAATAAACATCATAATAGGGGACTTCAATGCAAAAGTAGGAAATCAAGGGGATAGATACACAGTAGGAAACTATGGTTTAGGAGAGAGAAATGAAAGAGGATACAGACTCGTGGAGTAGGCAAAAGAACAGGAAATGATTGTAGAAAACACCTGGTTTAAGCAACACCCTAGAAGATTATGGACATGGAGGAGTCCTGATAGCAGGATTAGAAACCAGATTGACTACATTCTCATTAGCAGAAGATTTAGAAACACGCTAACCGTAGCAAAAACAGTTCCCAGTGCTGATTGTTATAGTGACCACAGATTACTCACAGGAACATTGAGGATAAAGTTGAAGAAAGTCAAGTATATAACAGGAAACACTAAATATGATTTGTGTACATTGAGGACAAGGAAATACAAAACAAATTCAACATAGAAGTACAGAACAGATTTGATATATTGTTTGATCTAGAGATATTATTCCAGGATGTGGATGATCAATGGGAAACGTTGAAGAATTCAATCAATGTGGCTGCAGAAACAACTATTTCAAAATTAAAGAAGGTGGGTCGTAAGAAATGGATGACTGAAGAGATTTTACACCTCATGGAAACAAGAAGACTCAACAAAAATAATTCTATCAAATATGAAGAAATTCACAGACAAGTCAGAATATTATGTTAGGAGGCAAAAGAATCATGGCTTGAGGAAAAGTGCTTAGAAATTGAATACCAACACAACAGTCAAGCTACCAAATTAGTGCACAAAAGAATTCAGGAACTTACTAATAAAAGAACACGTACATCAACAGGGTGTCGAAAAACTAAAGATGGCAAAATCATAATAGAAAAAGACCAGATTCTACATGTATGGACAGATTATGTGAAACACCTTTATGATGATAATAGAGACGAACAGTATGATATTAGATTTAATAATGAAGGACCGCCAATTTTGGAGATGGAGGTTCGAAATGTTCTTAAGCATATGAAAGCTGGCAATGCCCCCGGTGCAGATAACATCACAACAGAAATGATTAAAGCTTTAGAAGAATTTGGACTAGAGCAAGTCACCAGACTGCTGAACACATATGATACTGGAGATATACCTCCTGAATTATGTAACTTTGTATTTATTGCAATCCCAAAGAAATCAGGAACCTTGGAATGTGATCAACATAGAACAATTAGTATAATGAGTCACATCACAAAAATTTTGCTAAGAATTATCATGCAAAGAGTGATGAAGAAGATACAACTTGACATAGGGGAAGAACAATGTGGGTTTGTAGAAGGAAAGGGTACAGTAAATGCTGTGTATATGCTGCGAACAGTTATTGAACGTGCTATAGAAGTAAACAAGGATATGCATCTTTGCTTTATTGACTATACAAAGGCTTTTGATAGAGTTAGACATGTCAACATGGTGGATATGCTTGCAGATCTACAAATTGATGGGAAAGACATTAGACTTTTAAACACCATATATTGGAAACAACACGCTGCAATAAGGATTGATAATGAAGTGGGACAGTATCAGCCAATTAAGAGAGGGGTTAGGCAGGGATGTGTGATGTCTCCAGATCTTTTTTCCCTATACAGTGAAAATATTTTCAGAAATGTAGAGGATATAAATGGAATCAGCATTGGAGGACGAAACATCAATAACATTAGATATGCAGATGATACAGTATTAATTGCAGACAATGCGCAGGACCTGCAACAATTAGTAGATGCGGTTGTTGTACACAGTGAGCAACTGGGGTTAGAATTAAATTGTAAAAAGATTCAGTTTATGGTCATCACTAGGAAGGAAGAAGTGCCACAATGTAATATACAGGTAAATGGAAATATTCTTCAACAAGTGAATCCGTACAATTATCTTGGAACAGTCATAACATCTGATGGGAGATGCCTTGAAGAGATTAGAACAAGAATCGCCATGGCGAAAGTAGCCTTTAGCAAGATGAAAAACATTCTGACCAATAAAAAGTGTCAATTGAAACGAGAAAAAGAGTGTTGAGGGGATACATAGAGCCTGTTCTTTTGTATGGATGTGAAACTTGGACAATGAGCAGTCAAGCTGAAAAACATCTGATGGCTGCAGAAATGTGGTTTCTGAGGAAAATGCAAAGAATACCATGGACAGACAGAAAAACCAATGACCAAGTACTACAGGAGACACATGAACATCGTAAACTGATTAGAGAAATTAGACGTAGACCGTCAAAATATTTTGGAGATGTTATGAGAAGAAATGGATTGGAGAACTTGGTGACAACTGGCAAGATTGAAGGGAACAGACCAAGAGGGAGACCGAGAGGAAAATACCTGAATGACTTGGCCACATGGCATGGACGAGACAGGAACACTGAGCTGATCCACGACACTGGTGATCGAGTGAAATGGCGAGTCATGACCGCTCACGCTTTCCGGCATGGCACATGATTGATTGATTGAACTACTGTAATCCAGCGCCTGCCTTTTGTAAATTGACATAACCCTGATAGGATTTGTCTGAAACACGTGACAACCGACAATATTTAGAGTGCTAGAGATAAGGTTGACAGAGCGAGAACATGCTAGATGGGTTGACAGTGGTTCGAGCGGCTTTCAGCGGCTTAAGCTCTCAAGAAGGCCAAACAAAGAATTAATGACAGTGAAGGGACTTGATCACCTGCGCCGCTCATTTTGACAGATGATGATGATGATGGCAGCAGAGCCTGTAAATAAATGTGCATTCCATTAAAAGATAACAGTTTTCTTGAATGCATTTAGCACAATGTTTTGTTTTGATGCTTTTTAACCCCTTGAATTCTGTGTGTACTGACTGTACTAAGTTCCAACGTTTTCCATTACAGACAGAAATATCGTGACAGTTTGCCCCTAATATGAACTATCTTGCTCCTGCATACAAAGAAAACATATATGCAGACAAAATCTAGCACATGCCTTTTTTTTCCCTTCCAAAAAATAATAATTTAGACGACGTCCTAATAAGGTCTTCAATCTTGCTGGAGTATACAAGAAACAGAACTGCGAAGGAAAGACAGAGAATTCTCTCAAATCTCATGGGCTCCTGTGTGCCAAGAAATTCTATTTCGTGCTATTGATCTAAAGAGTTCTGAAAGCACGGAAGTGTAATTGATGAAAATTGAAAGGAAATGTAGTGTTCACTTATCCGTTGTTTAGCTCCCGTCAGAGAGAACATATCGGGCGTAGATCGGCGCCCGGACAAGAGAACTAGATGAAATTTACCGCTTTTATTTTCCTCTTAGCGTGTTTGCTGTCATTTCGATAAAGGGGTTATACGTAAGAAAACTCTGAAGGAACGAAGAAAACACATCGCCGTGCAAAATCATCTAATTGCTAATGCTTCTCGTACGGAATAAACTTCTTTTTCTTCGTCAAATGCCGGCAGACATCGGCGATCATGACGCTGCAAACCTACATACAATCTGATATGATGATGACATTTACTTTGCTTATATTATTATTCGTTGTTAAGTCGTTTAAGCTTTCCGAAAGACACAAAAATACGGAAGTGGGAGAACTCTTATGGCAACAAATAAAGAAAGAGAATCAACGGAGCCGTGGATGCCATGGTCTTGATGAGGGACACGACTGTGTCCAAACGTGTGACAAACAAGATAAGAATTTAAATAAGATATGACTACTAACTTCCTGATACACATTGAACATTAATGGATAAGTAATGTTTGTAATCTAATGATAATGGTTTAATAGTATAAATGAAAACAACAATGCAAAACAGCAAAATATAGCTCCTAAAATTATAGTTGCAGTGGACATTGAAGGAAAATTGCTAAGATTTATGCCTTTTCATGAGTTGAGTTGCGATGAGTTGAGTTGAGCTAAGAACTGACATCACTGCACTCAGGACATTCCCATAAGCACTCCGTCCCCTCGTTCAACGGCCAGCGAAGTGCCACACAAATAATCATTCCCACCCCAATCTGATTGAAAGTTCTCCTGGTTTTCTCTCTCAGTTTAACCCTCTCATGAATAAGTCAAGAAACGGGAGCCATTGATGAACAAAAGAGGGAAAAATAACAAGAATATTTATATATAGATATGAGGTATGTGTCAGCGAAAATAATATAAAAATTTTAATCAAAACAAAAGTAGCTTCTTATTGTATCTACATGGAACAGTTGGCAATACTTGGAGAAATAGCTAATTAACATTACAACTGATGAGGGAGTTTGTTCAACTGTCTGCACGTCCGTGTCTATCCAGCAAAACCACGGGCACCAATATAAGATTGGGAAGATAAGGGGGTTTACGTGAAATTGACAACATCACTCTTCGAGTGTCTTTTGATCTAAAATTGGAAGCATAAACCCAGTACACTTTATGTTAGACACGGGTGTCCTTTATCGTACTTTCTTATTACAATTGAGAGCAGCTCACTGTAATTGCGTGCCTCATTCCGCCAATCTCACTATAAATGTCTTCAACCGGCGTTGCGACTTAGGGGACAGTGAGACGCGCAGTTTTCTAATTCCCCTTCAAACCGAGTCGACGGTTTGAAATCAGATGCGGCAACTTTGGACGCAGACTGTTTTGAGTTTATTTCGATGGTATGAGGCGTCGGTCGTTCAGAAAGCAATGGTAAATTATTGGACTAACATTGACTAGTAAATCACACACAGCCAATATACGCTGGCGTTGACTGCGACGCCCAGTAAAGGACATGCATCCATCCATCATGTGCCATGCCGGTAAGCGTGGGCGGTCATGATTCGCCATTTCACTCGATCATCAGAGTCATGGATCAGCTCAGTGTTCTTGTCTCAACCATGCCACGTGATAAAACCATCGAGGTATTTACTTCTCTGTCTTGCCCTTGGTCTCTTCCCCCTCGATCTTGCCAGTTGTCACCAAGTTCTCTAATTTATTTCTTTTCATAACATGTCCATAAAATTGCAACAAAAATTGCAACAATCTTTGTATATTTATAATCAGCACTCCAGACATGATGTGGTCCCCATCACGTCGGATGCATCCACTTCCATACACATTTTCTGGTCCCAATGTTAGGCCTGGAGCAATACAGTACTCTTTGGTTAAATACTCGCATGCCGGCCGATTGTCATTGCTTCGAATCCGCATCAGAGCGGATTTTGTGCTTGTTTGTTTCTTAAACTGACCTGTTTGTTCCCAGGTCAACTCAGCCTCAAATGGTGCTAGGAAATGTCACTGGAAGTAAAAGCTACCGGCGTGATACTGATCACATGATCCACCTAGTCCCGATTAGTGTATACAAATAAGGGCCTGGTACCATATTCCAATATTGAACGCCCTTCAATGCATAGACTAGATTCGTGCAGAGTGGCATGCTTCAACTATAACATCAAGGATAGGCAGCATCTGTTGGACGTGTTTCCCCGGACGTGCTGGTGTGGTTGGACAGTTCAAAAATAAACATGCATGTATTGCTAGGTGCTGATAGAAGTAGAATTAAGAAGTAAGGATTAGAGGAGGCACTAGACTAGTGTTTCCCAACGTGGGGCCCACGCCCCACAGGGGGGCAATTCGATTGTTAAGAGGGGCAATTCGAATATGGTAGAAATCAGATGGATATAACAAAACGGGGAGACTTGAGACTGAAGTTAACTAAATTGGAACCTGACATAAAATCTCTTTGCAGCAAGCATCAAGCGCCAGGATCTCACTAAATTTAAATAATAAATAATTACTAATAATTAAAATAATATAGAAAAATCATTCATTAAAATTATTTTGTACTTGAATTTCAATTTTCCATTATATGTTTTGAAAATTTACTTACTGCGTTTGCTCAATAATTGCCTAGTGATTTCTTCCTAAAACCTATCAATCAATTTTCTTTAGTGAACATTTAAATTTTTGAATACTAAAAATAATTTATATGTTGGCGGGGGGGGGGGGGGGGGGGGGGGCGGCATGAGAATTTTAGAAAGGCTTAGGTGGGGCATAGCACAAAAAAGGTTGGGAAACACTGCACTAGACTATATAAAATTGGAAAGCTATAGCTACCAATTACCGGGATTCGAACTTGTCACCTCCAAATAAAGTTAGTACCTTGCTGCAGGAACAAGTGAACTTCGACGCATGACCAACTAGACATCCTTGAAAATGTGTCTTCATTAGCCAGGTCTATAATCCATATGAACTCAAAACTATGGAATATGGACATAATTAGTATCTAACCATTGAAATAACATCATAGGTCTCAGAATTTTATTTTAAACCAGCATAGGTCAAAAACACAAACACATGGAACCGTAATGCTGTGTCCAGTATATTAACCAACATTTAAACAAGGGAAATGATGCTGGTGTGGTGGGAAACGGGTCGGTGAACAGATTGGCTGAGTCTGAACCGCTGGGTGGGGTATTGGCGCATGGTTAGACAGTTGTGATCAGGGTCCTTTGAGATCACGTGTCTTGTGTGGAAGGACAGATAGATCATCATTGCCTGGAGAGAATGGTGCGCAGGGAGTGACGAGAGGATCTGGCCGACGCTCAGGACTCCGGGGAAAAGCCAGATAGACACATAATGAGACTGTAGGTGCTGCCATTAATGTTGGGACTCTTCTGGCTATCGAAGAGAGGACTGAGCAGGTGTTGGGTGTTTGAGTGCTATGACATTGGTTCTTGACTTAACTCGACTACAGTAACATATAATGTGTGTCTTTGTGTAGTTTCCAACAACCTGTTAGATGGGACCCCTTAGAAGATAGCAAAATGACTTCTAGGGGTCACGTAGTTATGCTTAGTTGCAATACATTTTATAAAGAATATCAACATGAAGGATTTCAACATATATTACTTTCATTATGACTATATTATAATGTTTGATTGCTGGTTGAAATTAATGAATTTTGATAATTGAATGTGAATGACATAAACTCTACGGCGTTGGATACTTACGTTAGTTAGTTGCACATCTTTTACAGGACGTCGCAGTCAACCCCATCTCACGCCAATCACATGAAATGGTCTGACACCTCTTTCAGCCCTCTCCGTGCCCTCGCCATATTATTCCCTGTCTCTAGTACCTTTCACCGCGAGTGCTTCTGTCTCCCTCTGTTTCCTTTGACCCATGAGATCGAGAAAAATGGTTTTCTAGTTGTACTATGAAAAGGTTTTCTCATGGTGTGTTTTGCTTAACGCCAGCGTTTATTCCTCATGGCTCGATTGGCTGGATTGTGTTCTTTTAATAACCTTGGTGATAGTAATTCTCTCTTTCTCCTGAGGACATCTCAGTCAACACCAGCATTTCTGCCGCTGTGATCTCTTGCCAAGTTTACGTTCAGTAGTTTGTCCATTGCTGTTTGAAAGACCGGCACCGATACCAAAGCAAAACCAACGCAACGTGGTCTGCTGCCAAATAGCGCTCAGCTTGTGTTGAACACAGGTATACGGAATTACAAACCGCGTCCGTAACGCCTTCGCCTCGGAGACCGGTAGTGATTCTCTGACACCGTTTTAATTGATTCAATGCCGAGGGTTAATATATCGTCAATTATAACCTCCCATTTGGACACAAGGATGATATATCGCCATACTAATGTCATGGTTATTTATTTCGTTTCGCGGTATCTTCCGCAAATGTAATGCTCTACGAAAGGAAATAATACTTGTTTATTTGATTGTGCACCATGTTTGGTCCAAACCTGCTATTTTGTTTGGGGATTGAATCAGTTAATTCTTCTATTATGCGCAGGCGTCAGTGAACGAATATTTATAGTGTTTTAGTAATTGTTTTAGTAGCTCTTCGTGTTTCTGATCCGTAGAGCAGTATTGATTCTTTTTGTTAAAGTCCAATATTCTAAGTTTGGTTAGTTGCAATATCATTTACATGACGTTGCAGTCAACATCAGCATTGTTTTTTTTTTTCTGTTGTGATCTCTTGGCAAGTTTAAGATCAGTAGTACCAGATTTAGTTTCTTTTCACTTCCACAAATGTCATAATACTACGAAAGCACCCTTTGATTTTACATTCCAATTGTAATATCCCCATCTGCTTCCCCATCTATGTCTGTACTGCTACCTAAAAAGGTGTATGCTTTAACCTTTTGAAGTTAGGTTTCAGTAAGGAAGATCCTGTATCATTTGCTTAATTTATTTGCATTATCTTTGTCTTTTCTTTATGAATTTTTATACTTATTGTTTTGACCTTCTATCATGTGTGTTTAATTTATCTTGCATCGGGTTTCGTGTGAGGCATGACAACATTGTTGTGGTTGAAGAATGGATCTTTAAGCTCATCTTCCAGAACCCAGTCTATTCCATTTCTGGTGGCAGTTATTGTTGTCTTCATAAACAAGTATGTAACCACTAAGAAAAATAAAGGTGACAAAAGCATATCTGTCGCACTCCTGCCTTTATTTCAAACATTTCTGTTAGCTTTCTCTCAGAACTCTGCATGTCATATCTTTATACACCCCCTTATGTTATATTAATGGTCTTCTGTGAGATCCCACAAAGTCGTCATCAGTTGTCGAAGTGATTCCCTGTCAACGATGTCAAATGATTATTCCAGTTAAGTATCATTTATTTTAATGTAATGGTGTTAGTCTTGATGTGTTCAATTTTTAGTGCACAGTTCTATATCTTTAATTATTGAAAATATTTTCCGTAACATACAAAGGATTGTTCTTATCTATGTTTAAATTGTCTGTTTGATTGTCAATAGGCTGGCTAGAAAACGATGTATACACAACCTGATCCTAGGAAGCATCTTTAAGAAGAAACCAGTAAATAGTTAAAGCCTAAAATCGATAGAATCGACTTCAATACACTGGGTTTGACCCCATCAACTCGGACCTCTCGGCAGAACTGCAAGCCGCCTGCCGGGGAGCAGAAATCCCATACTCCAACTATGACCTCAGGGATTTCCAGAAATGCCATACTCCAGCTATGACCCTCGGGATATCCGGAAAAATTGCACTGATAGTCTGAAAGACATCATCCAAACAGACAATTCGACAATCGGAGCGCAAGGCAGAGGACTTGAGGACCTGGTCACAGAGACACCCCCTCCCCCTCCCTCCCCTTTCCCCAAAGCAGCAATTAGCTAATACAATTTATCTAAACAAGGAAACATATGGTCAGCAAAAATTTCAGTTAAACGAAATGACATCGGCAATAGGGAAAACATATTTATAAGTAGTGTTTTAGGAAAAAACAAAATAGGTTAATTTCTTTTTCTCTTTTAACTTCCATAAAAGGCTTCCCCTTAAGAGTTATTTGAAGTAGAAGTCGCTGCACGTACTTTGGTCCATAAAAAGAGTCCGGGCGTTGAAACAAAACGCCGTTGATTTCGTTTCTGTATTTATCTCAATGTGGCGTCCACCCCCATTACCAATTGTTTTGTGTTGATTAGACAAGAGCATTTATGAAGTAGGCCATGAGAAATCAATTCTTGTGTATCCACTAACGGACCGCAGGGAACCGCAGAGGTTCATCTGTTCCTTGAATGCTGTTAAGGGTTGTGGAGGAGCTTAAATTTTCTCCGTCTCACCAGGTGCGTCGTTGTGGCGGTCAAGGTCATTTGACACAAACGAAATATCATCGATACCAGCAATTCACTTGGATCTAGCTTCCTCTCCAGCTTTAATACCAGATAATGTCATTGTGTAGGAGCCTCCTGACGTGACGTAACGGTCATGGGTTTGAATCCACATCGAGGCAGATTTTTTTAAAATTTTGAGTAGGGAGCCCAAGTCGACCCAGTCTAAAATGGATATCAGGAAATGTCTCGGGAATTAAAGCCAACACAGTCTAAAACGGATATCAGGAAATGCCTCGGGAATTAATGCCGACCCAATATAAAATAGACATCGGGAAATGCCTCGGGAATTAAAGGTGATCACCGTGACGCTGCCCACATGACGCACGGAGTGCCGATTGGTCTTTACAATTATGGCTCCTGCAGCGTACGCCCAATGCGCCTTAAGCCTTGTAAAATGGCCCGTTACGCTTTTTGGTTTCGTTCACTCGCTTTGAACTCAAGCATAGTCCATACACATGCTTCTACTTGTGCATTGGACTGATTTTTGCGAATGGATTAGCTTTCCCTTTTACCAGTGTCCCTCGCCATCAGGCTAACCTACTCCGACTACTGAAATACTTGAAGTTTACGTTCCCATGTCAAGGATGAGAAGTCAACATTTTAGTCAAACTGACCGGTTTAGGGTTGAACCCGCTACCTCGGCATCAGCACACCATAAGTTTAAGAGTATGCGCTCTTATCCATTCGGTCATGCTGACCTCCGGTCCATTACTTAATTTTGGTATTATCCTGGGTGTTCCTACTGCTGACGATGATATGAAGTGATGACAGCAGATCCGCTCTCTTGTTGCCACACACCACAGCATGACACGGACTATAGCCGTGCACATCTTTATAAAAAAAAAAAGAAGTGCCTTTACTCGGTGCCGTTTCAAACCACCTCTATCCAATTTGAAATGTACAATTCAAGAAAAGGATCACTCAATATTATTGGTCTGGTGACTCGAGTACCAGCTAACCATCTCAAAGCCACAGTGATTGCAATCAATCCGTCTCCACGCTTCATTTTTGGGAAGACTTGTGTGTTCCATTCTGCGCATCAACAACCTTCCTGCAGCTAGGAACCCCTACTAAATATCGCCCCAAGATTCACAGAATGGTTGGTGTACATTATTGCACCATGATTGCCGGCATTTTCATCCATCAATTGTTCGACCTCCAAGTTTTCCAAACCAATCCACCACTCTCTACCTAATGTGATGATGACGTGAAAGCAGCTGCTGTTGTGTCTGCCGCCGTCAATCAATTCCTGCCGCCTTTCTATCTGCATGAGCTCTGGAGTCTCAGTGGGAGATTTCATTTACATAGATTTTTGTTGTTGTTTACTTCAGTATACTAATTATTTGTGCTATAATAGACACATATAACCAACATCAACATACCTATGGTGCTGTAATCAACACATTTAATCAACAATATTAATATAACTAATGTTTTATAATAGACACATATGATTAACAATATCAACATAACTATAGTGTTATAATCGACTCATATAACCAGCAACATTGACAACAGTATAGCCCCATCATAAACACATATCAACATAACTATTAAGCTGTAATCGACACATATGACCAATAAATTGGTATAAAACCACCTCGATACCTAATCCATCTGTTAAAGAACCATTGTCTCCATACACCAAATCAATCCGCATTTATCAATTCCAGCGTGAGTGCTAAGCAATTGGCATAGGTAAAATGTAAAGATAATTAGCAAATCGAGTAGCTAATCATATATCAGTGCTGCTGGTAAAGAGAGTTAATCATTCTTCAGGATCTCCTGAACATTCGACAGTTAACAATACGTCGAAGTCGGCCATCACGGAACATTTGCTTATAAACATTCCGTATATTGTATTGGACGAATAATGATCAATTACTCAAATATATAGAAGAATTATCCATTATGTGATTCCAGCAGTCGCTATTCAAACAGAAGGACTCCTGGTTAAATCCTAGGCTTCAGAGGGGATAAAGTACAGCTCATTCGATCAATATGTATTGAGTATTTCAGCCTAACTATTATTTGCTAGTTCACTTCATGGTATGCACCTGACGAGGTGCAGCGAAATGTATCAGGCTAGAAATCGTGCAGTATTTCCTTTGTGACGTCTGTTTACGTTCACTGTGGCGAAGGGGTTGCGGACGCAGTTCGTAATCCCGTATCCCACGTTCGAAACACAGCTGCAAGCGACTTGGCAGCAGATCGCCTTGCGTTAGGTTTTTATAAAATGTATCAGTGCCGGTCATTCACAAAGCAATTGCAAACTGAACGTAAACTTGCCAAGAAATCACGAACAGACAAAAAGTGCTGGGGTTGACTGCGACACCTGTAAAGGATGTGCAATTAACCTTTTTTTTATTATTCACGAAGGGAATACAAGATAGCTATGGTGCTGTAATCCATAAATATCAGTAACAATATCAACGTAGCTATAGTGTTATAATCGATAAAATGGATCAACGCTATAAACATAATTATAGTCCATAATCGACATTTATAGTCACCAATACCAACATCAAAGTGCAATAATCGACTCATAGACTAAAAAAATGAACATACTTATAGGGTTATAATCGACACATATAAACACCGAATATAGCTGGAAAGATTACTGGTAAAAGAGACAATGGGAGATTGAGAGAAATGATGCTGGAAGGACTGAGACGGTGGCGTGGAGGAATATCATCAGCAGAGTAGATCCAGAATACCAAGGACCGAGATCTGAGAAGAGACATGAACACCAGCGCCAGTTGGCAGCGGACATGATGATGATGATGATGATGATAAGCAACAATATCAACATATCTACAGTGCTATAATCAACACTTAACTGTTCCTCCGCCTTCTCCACCTGGTCCCAGAGGCGCACGACCACCTCTCCCGTGTTCATAAACAATCTACCACCAAGAGGTGCATTCCCTGCCAGCCTATCAGCCTGTTCATTCCCCCGCCCTCCCGCATGGCCAGGACAAAACATCTTTACAATTCTCACAATCGAGGTGAGCCATTTCATACGAAATATTCCTTTCTCCACCTTATTAAGCATACTCCTTGAGTTCGTAATGAATACAACGTGTGTTGGTTGCAGTAGATCCCTCTAACCAACGGAATGCCGCTGTGACTGCTTCAACCTTCATTCTCATGCTGAAGGTCGTAGCCATATATGCCAGACTCTCGTTTTTCAAGAATAGTCCATTAGCCTTCGCAACGAAACCCCAACCACTACGTCTGTTTTTCACCATTCACCCATCGGTATAGATCACTGTGTCACCTTGATGTGTATTACTCTGGATCAGTTGTTAAGAAGTATAAACGGACTGACCCAAACGGCTATCGACCCGGCAATGTTAACGGACTACGAGATAGATCAGCGATTCAAAAAATAGGCACAATGAACGTCTGTGGTTTCAATAGTAAAGAAGAAGAGCTTATAGAAACAATGGAGAAGAGGAATATTGGTCTGATGGGAATAGCGGACACCAGAACAAAAGGGAAAGGATGCAAGGAGCTCCACCGCAGTTACACGTTTGTTTACTCTGGAGTAGAACAGCAAGAAAGGGCAAGACACGGTGTGGGAATAGTCATCGAACCACAGCTAGCAAGAGCAATACTAGAAATAAAATATATATCAGAAAGAATCATAACAGTGAGAATAAAAGAACAAACAATCACAACATATGTACAGATATACGCACCATGTAATGCAAACAATAATGAGCAAGAATGTGAGGACTTCTACGAAGACATACATGATGTGCTAAATAAAATAGATAAGCAGGACAACATCATAGTTATGGGAGACTTCAATGCAAGACTAGGACATAACAGAGGGGGCATAGAAAAACACCTGGGAGCATTTGGAGATCAGCAAAATGAAAGGAATGATAACGGAAGTAGACTGATAGAGCTTTGCAGCCAACACGATCTCTATATAACAAACACATTCTATAAACATAAAGATTCGCAAGTATACACCTGGTATAAATGGAACAATCTAGATACTAAAAGCCAAATTGATTTTATATTAACAAGAAATAACAGAAAGAGAAATATATTAGATGCAAGAGCAGTGCCCAATTTCAGTATAAACACAGATCATAAAGCAGTCGTTGCCACAATAAGAACCATTAGAAGAAGAAAACAAAAAGCAGGAAAATACATGCCATGCGAATCAGTAAACTTAAAAAACCTTAAAGACGAGGCAGTAAGGGAAAATTATGAGAAAGAACTAACTGAACTCTTTGTAAAATTACCTACGGAAAGAAAAACAGTGGAAGAAGAATGGGAGACGTTCAAATCAAGCGTTTTAAATACTGCAAAAATAACATGCGGAACCACGAAAAAACGCAAAACACGGATAAAGAAAATAACAAGTTGGTGGAACGCAGAAGTAAAGAAAGCGGTAAAAGAAAAAAAAGGAAAAATATAAAAAGTGGTTGAAGAGCAAACAGGAATGTGATCTCATAGAATACAGAATATCGAGAAGACATGTGAGTAGAATAGTAAAGAGGGAAAAACAAAAAGACTGGGAAGAGTATGGAGAAACCCTAAATAAAAACTACAAGGAGGCAACCAGAAACTTCTACAAAAAGATAAGTGCAATGCGAACCAGAGGAGTACCCTTTGACCCAACTGAAATAATTAACAGCGAAAACGGAGAACCAATAAGTGAACAAAAACACATCCTAATAAGATGGAAGCAGTATTTCGAACAACTTCTCAACATCCCATCAGATGTCACAGGAATTCAAGAGACCTACACAGATGCCACCGAGGAACTAGAACCAGACATACTAAAAGAAGAAATTATAGAAGCCATCAGATTAGCCCCATTGAACAAATCACCAGGACAGGATGAAATACCAAATGAACTAATTAAAGCAGCAAGGGAAGTAGGAACAGCTTGGCTACATAGACTATTCAACCATGTTTGGGTAGAACAACAGACACCACGAGACTGGGGAAATGCCATAATTATCCCAATTTGGAAAAACAAAGGCAGCAAAAGAGATTGCACACAATACAGAGGCATTTCACTGTTGAGTCATACTGGGAAAATATTTTGCAAAATTCTTGAAAAAAGATTACGAACTACTTTAGAACCCCAGCTAAGCGAAACGCAGCTTGGATTTAGGAAAAACAAAGGATGCACAGACGCCATTTTTGCTCTTAGACAACTTATAGAAAAATCAATTGAATTCAATGAAACACTCTACTTAGCCTTTGTTGACCAAGAAAAGGCATTTGATAGGGTAGATAGAAACAAGCTGTGGGAGATCCTTAAACAATATGGAGTGAGTACACATCTAACAAACCTATGTAGAAGTTTATACGACAACAGTGAATGCATAGTGAGAGCAACTGGAGGACACTCAGAACCCTTCACCATAAGATCTGGAGTACGACAAGGTTGTGTCCTGTCCCCTCTCTTGTTCATAACATATATAGACAACATATGTAAAGAAACCAGCCAAGCAGAGACAGCAAGAATACCGCATGATGAGAACACAGAAGAAGAACCATCTGCAAACCTAACCATTAGAGAACTCCTGTTTGCGGACGACCAAGCACTAATAGCAAAATCAGAAGCTGAATTACAAGACCACATGAATAGTCTAAACGAAATGTGTAGGGAACATAACATGAAAATTAGCACAAGCAAAACAGAGGTAATGACTATAACTAAAGAAGAACAAACAGCAACAATTCACCTAAACGAACATCCCTTGAAACAAGTAAAGAGCTTCAAGTACCTAGGAAGTATAATATCATCAAATGGCAGATCAGAAGACGAGATCGAAAATAGGTGCAATAAGGCAAATCAACTCATTGGACAAATGGCACCAATACTAAAGAACAAACATGTATCAATAACTACTAAGAAAGCACTTTACAACACAATCTTCCTACCAACTCTGTGCTACCAATGCCAAACCTGGACAATGACAGAAAAAGAGAAAAGAAAAATCACAACAACAGAAATGAGGTTCCTGAGAAGAATACTCAACGTATCAAGAAGAGATAAGATCAGAAATGAAGAAATCAGGACTAAAGTGGGGGTTAAAGCTGCTCTAGATTTTATTAGAAAGCAGCAAGTCAAATGGTTTGGCCATGCAAGTAGGCTACCAGTCAACAGCATGCCACAACAAGCAATGACGTACAGACCAGATGGAAACAGAGGAAGAGGCCGACCACGTAAACGCTGGACGGAGGGAATAACAGAATCCATGGGAATGTCGATATACGAAGCCCATAACCGGGCACTCTCACGAAGTTTATACTTCACCTCGACACCGCAAGGTACAAGAGGAACATGATGAGATGAGAGATGAGTTGTTGCACCTCAAACTCAGTGCGGCCCGCTGCCCATTCTCTGCACTCACGACCCAGTGTTACTCTCACATTGTGCCAGTCCGTCATGTCTTTCGGTACTTCAACTCACTCACTCTTTGTCACGACTGATGGTCTCTAGATCACACATCTGATGTATAGATATGTCTGTCTGTGCCATCTAGGACCTCCTCTTATCTATAACCCTTGACCATATCCTTCATGCGGGGGGGATCCCTTTCTGCAGCTACTCTCAGGTACCATTTGACTTAAAGAATGCCAACCCTCCTTAGTCTTCTGTTACGACATGCATGGCTGTTTCATTGTTTCTGTATATGTTTCTTCTCCTCTCGGGCTTGATAATGCACAAACGTGTCTTTGCCATGCTTCGGTATAAACAAGCAGATAAAAATTACGCAGATTTTAGAATGTGCTAACCGAGATCAACCCCATATTAATGCAAGAATTTAGAAAAATTGTGGTGGGAACTAAATTGCTGGAGATCTCAATGTCATTTGAAAGAGGATATAAAAATCTGCTTGCATAGGGTTTCCGTGATGGCGATTATCCTGAAAGTCTAAAGCTATTAATGACTGGCTAAAATGTCCTTCTAAAAAGACAAGAACGGACACAAGAGTGGGAGGCAGCGAGAGGAATTAAAATCTAAATCTAGACAGTTCTATTGAAACATGTCAAATGCTAAGCACGTGAGTTCTTGGTGTGAGCTTAACACGCGAGGTTTTTTTTTTTTTTCTTGTGGTGACATCATGCATATTTTATGTAAAACAGTGTCGCGTGAAGAGATTGGAAATGAGGTACAAAATATGGCCATTTTCTGCCGGATTTCTCTAAATCTGTCGATTAAACAAGAGGAAAATTTCTTCAGGTTCTCATCACAATCTTCTAATGTTAAATCCCTAGTGAAGGTTGGCGGTAATATATCTCTAGCAGACGAGTAGTATCTGCAGCATTTAATAGACGCAGTTGTTGTACACAGCTAGTGTTTAAATTACATTGTAAGAAAACGGAGATTATGGAGTCTCTTAGAAGAAAGATATACCACAATGTAACATTCAAGTACATAGGAACATTCTTAAACAAGTAAATAAGTACAATTATCTCGGAACAGTCACAATATCTGATGAAAGGTGCCTTGTAGGGATTGGAGCAAGAATCGATATATCAAAGGTAGTGTTTTCAAAGATGGAAAACATACTGACCAGTAAAACGCTGTCAATAGGTGAGAAAAAAAAGTGTTGAAGTGCGATATAGAACCTATACTATTGTATGTATCTGAAACATGGACAATAAGAGACAAGATAAGAAATATATAATGGCAGTGGAAATGATGTTTCTGGGAAAAATGCATAGAATACCATGAATTGACAGAAAAACCAATGAGCATGTCCTACAAGAAACAGATGAAAACCATACATTGATTGGAGTAACTAGGTATACACGGTCAAGATTTTGGGGGCATGTTATGATGAGAAATACACTGGAAAACTTAGTCACAACTGGCAAAATTGATGAGGGAAAAACAAACGGTAATGAAGAAAGATAAATATCTTGATGGTTTGACCACATGACATAATCATGACAAGAACACGGAACTGATCCTATAGGTTTGATGAGATGGCAGTCAATCACCATCTTCTTCTTCTTCGGCATTCGGAGCCATTGAGGTTCTTTGCTGCAGATACAAGCCGTCTCCAATCGTCTCTTTGGTTGACCTTCTCTTGCCAGTCGTTGATTCCAAGTGCTTGTAGGTCTGTATGTATATTATCTCTCTCCCGTCTTCTTGGTCTACCTCGGGGTCTACGGTCATTTATTTCCTGAGTGTAAGCGAGTTTTGTTTCCCTATTATCCTCCATTCTTTCTATATGCCCCAGCCATTGCAGTCTATTAGCCTTCATGATACCAGTGATTAGAGGGACTTAAACAGATTATAAATGTCTTTGTTGCTTCTTCTTTTCCACTCTCCACTTTGTGTATCCCTAATGGACCCAAAGATGCGTCTTAAGACTTTGTTCTCAAAGGTTTGTAACAAGGCTTCATCTCCTTTAGTTGTACTCCAGGCTTTCTATCACCGCCAACGATTATAAATGTGGCCCATGATGATAAAGATTCTGATTGGCTTTCGATGTACATTCTGCCAGGCTGTATCCTGGTGGTGTGTCGCGAAAAATAAACTTGCTAGTTTCGATCGATGACAAAAAGAGACATTCGCCTGCACAAACAGGAAACCCTTTGATGTATATAGACGGAGGAACAAAAATACGTCGCGTCAAACTGTCTGCCTATGGTCGGCATTTCTGTATGATGTGGGTTGTTCGAGGAACAAAATACGTCGCGTTACAATGTCTACACTGGTCGGCATTTTGTTAACAAATTGTTGCTCGAGACGAACACTGGCGTCATCCGTCTGCAAGGCGGGAGTCGGCCTTTGAAGTGTAGACGGAATGTCTGGACAGACGGCGGAGAGGATTCTGTGATGTGGGGAATTCTCTGGTTCGCAGACAGACAGAACTATTGTTGTACGAGACAAAGAATTTCCCCAGATGAAAGCAAATTTGACGGCGGATTGACTCCAGTTAGTCGAAAACAAGAGGAGAAAACCAGACTCTGGACTGATCAGCGTCTAGACAATTTGGTGACGTCACTCAAAGCCGATATAAAGGCCGTTGAAGTAAACAAGTTGCGTGAGTCGACCAAGATTTCTGAAGTGTGAAGGATCGGTGCAGTTTCCGAGTTGTGTTCAATAAAAGAAACTATAGTGTCAAATTGTTGATATTTATCGGCGGACATAGATCCAGTCTGTGATCGCATAGTTTCAATTATCAACCGGAATAGGCATATGGTAGGCTATTAATCATATCTAACTTAGGGTATGATTAGGAATAGAGTACAGTACGGTGCGGTGATATAATGTATTATAGGTGTGGTGATATAGGTGTGGTGATAGAATGTTCTATAAGTGCGGTGCTAGAAAGTATCATAGGAGCGTCGGCACTAGTATCCTATTGTGTGGCTTTAACTAGCTTGTGTGATATATCATTTTACTC
>JACEFZ010019676.1:122500-145000 GCA_014155875.1 Cepaea nemoralis
AGCACAATGCTATATTTTATATTACGTTAGTAAGTGATCCTTTCCCAAGAAGAAGTTGGTAAGTGGATGTGTTGTAACCAGGTGGTTAGTCCTTAAGAAATTAATTAGGAGAGACTAAGTACTTTATTCAGATGCCGTAGTTCATGAATAAATTGTACACGAGGTTAAACCATGAGGAAGGTTTCTTCTAGTTAAACAACTTATTTAATGTGTAAGCATTAGACCTAGGTTGTACAATTTATTTCTTAAGGAGTTAAACTAAATCAGCAGTGATTTAGAAGTTGTGATTAATTTAAGATTTAGGAAGCTAATAATACTTAGTTCAATAAGAAGAAACTATTTTACATGTGCCAACACTGGTAAGAGAAATTAGTGTAATGTGTAACAGAAAAGTACATGAGCACATGAGATGTAAATAGATTTCTATATGTATCATAATTTTGTGTGTTGGGTGAAAGCACCCATGTGGTGAGTCAAATGTATTTTCATTGTTGTTAAACATGTGGATTTATCATTTGTGAGGCACATAATAATGCCTAATCATCACCCCTGCAAGTGTGGTTATGATTCATGATGAATGAATGTGGATTGGGTGTATCACATAATTCTATGTATTTGATGAGAGCATGCATGTGGTGATTCATGTGTAATTTCAATATTGTTAAACATGAGGAATCATCATTTGTGAATCTCATAATTATGCCTAATTATCATCCATACAATTATTATGTCTAATGAATGATGGTGGAATGAGTGAGATTCCATTGTAATTTCATTGATATCAAATCTGTCAATTTATCATTTGTAAAATCACATCAGTATGCTTACTTATCATCCATGCACATATGAATATTATGTCTGATGAATGATGAGAATGAGTGAGATGAAGAGACATGCTGAGAAGGAGTATGAACCATCAATCAATCTCATGATGGAAGGCACTTTGATGTATAGTGTCCTGTCTATCAGAAGAGAACATGTTAATGATAACCCATACACTAATTAATAATTTAGTGCACTCCGACGCATGACACCCCTCTGTACTCCATGCAGCTCATGTTACAATCACATGGTTTTTTTGTCCTAAGCATGTCACCACTCTGTATTTCCACGTCACTCAAATTACAATCATATGGTTTTGTGCCCTGAATGACACCACTACGTATTACATATAATTCAGGTTACAATCATATAGTTTTGTGTCCTGAATGACGATGATGATAATGATGATGATAATGATAATGTTGATGATGAGGATGATAAATGAGGTAAAGGCATATTACATACATGGTGAAGAAGAGGGAATATACTCGCCTTGAAACTTTTGATTAGAAAAGAATTCACCTGATGGTTATACAAGACATGTTACCATAATCTACTTACATTGTTTATAACCAAATACTCATTGCAATGGGCAACTCTTCGCTGGCTGTTGAACGAGGGGACTGAGCACGTATGGGAATGTCCTGAGTGCAGTGATGACGGTTCTTGACTCGTCTCACCTCAACTCAACTGCAATGGGCAATGTTTTAAAAACCCTTAATGTATGAGACCTTTTTCGTGAAAGGGAAAGGGATCTAGAGAAACTAGTTATGTACAAAAGAGAAGGGAGAACATAGTTGCCAAATTCCAAATCAATCAAGGTATTACTCAACCTGTAGACCCTGGAGGACAGGTATGGTAGAATACGACACTGCGTATCTGCTAATCTACACCTTGAGGGCCATATAATGACGGATTGGACGGATAACTATTTGAGAGCACCAAGGCTCTCTTTCTTCCACTGTTTATTTTCCTAGGGTCACAATTCTTATATGTATTTTTCATTGGGGTTTTCTTGGAAGTGTACAGCGTTTCATTTATGATGTTCAGAGTGATAATATCATATTTATGATTGATGCTGAAATTTCAGGTACTGATTAAATCCAGCTAGACCCAAACCTGACTTTGTGAATGTAGCAGCTTGACTGAGAGAGGCAGCCGATATAGTGAGGCCAAATTCTATTCCACAGCAACGTCTTGCAGATTTTCTCTACCAATATAGGACAGGTATCCCAGATAGCTTAATTCTATTCATATAGGTGGAAAAACCATTGAATAACTTTTACCCATGGCAGTAGCGAATGTGACTGATAAGGCCAATTCGCGCTGTAAATGTTCGTTCACAGTGAGAGCATGTGAACACGTGGTCATTTCCACTATCATGCACCATCTTACGTCTCACACGCTCGGTGTGTGACTTATCTGCAATAAATTTCTCCTTTGTCTTTATTCCATTTCTGATGTTTGCCCTCCATGCAACACGTTCAGCGGCGACTTGCTCCAATGTGCATTATCAATGGCCTGTATCATCATGTCCCATTTACACACATCTTTGTATCGTATTAGAGGCCGACCCTGAGATCTCTTACCCATTTGCAATTCACCAAAAAAGATGCCCTTTGGTATTCTACCATCATCCATCCTCCTAAGATGTCCTATCCATCTAAGTCTACGAAGACTGAGCATGGAATAAACCGTCACACAACCCGATCTTTCCAATACTTCAGTATTTGTGATTTTGTCTTGCCACTTAATACCAAGAATTCTTCGCAGACACCGCATATGAAAGCTGTTTAAACGTTTCTCTTGGTGTGAGTAAGTTGTCCAGGTTTCACTGCCATAAAGAAGAGTACTAAGGACACATGCTTGATAGACAAAGACTTTTGTTTTGGCAGTAAGCTTCCTGTTCTCCCAGACTCTTTTTCTTAACCTGTTCATTGTTGTTGCTGCCTTACCAATCCTGATGTTGATTTCCTTATCTAGAGATAATTTGCTATTTACCACTGATCCTATATTTGTAAAATTGTCTACCATCTCTAGTTCGGCGTCGTCAATAAAGATTGATGGTATCTCATGTGCACCTTGTGACAAAATCTGTGTCTTGTTTTTGCTAATTGTTAAACCAAATTCAGAACAAGCATTGGAGAATGCAGATAGTAGACATTGTAATTCTTCCTCAGAGTGGGTCGTAACTGCAGCATCATCTGCAAAATGCAACTCTCTGATCAGTACCCTCCTAATTTTGGTCTTGGCCTTCAATCTCTGAGCATTGTAGAGGCCGCCATCTGAGCGTGAAAGAATGTATATACTACCATCCTGATCACGAAAGGCATATTTCAGTAGAAGTGAAAAGTATATTACAAAGAGGGTGGGAGCTAGTACACAACCTTGCTTAACTCCACTCTTGATTTCAAACTCTTCAGAAGTTGTACCATCAAACTTGATTATACCCTTCATGCCTGTGTGGAACGATTCCACAATGGCCAGAAGAGTTGGTGGGCAGCCAATCTTCTTTAGTGCCTTGAACAGACCCTTACGACTGACCAAATCAATTGCCTTTGTGAGGTCGATGAAGGCACTAAACAGTGGTTGATTCTGTTCACGGCATTTTTCATGCATTTGTCGTAATGAGAATATCATGGTAGACCGGTTCTGTCGAAAGCCACGCTGTGATTCGGGGTAGACTTGATCTCCTAGGACTTGAAATCTGCGCAGAACAATTCTGGCAAATACTTTTCCAACAATACACAGAAGTGAGATACCCCTATTTTTGTTGCAGTCGCTCAGATCGCCCTTGTTCTTGTACAGTGTTATGATGCTTGAATCTTTGGAATCCTGTGGGAGTTGTCCTTCTTGCCAGCATAGGTCTATTAGCTGGTGGATCTGTAATATGAGTGTGGCTTGCCAACTCCTGATAACCTCTACTTGAATCCCATATTTACCTGGAGCCTTGCTAGATGCAAGTTCATTTATAGCACACTTAACTTATGTTATGGTGGGAAGTGTGTCCAGGTGGTCAAGAGATGGTAGAGTCTCTATGGCGTTGAGGGCATCATCCTCTAGTTTGGTCTCACTTGAATAAAGCTCCAAATAGTGCTCTACCCATCTGTCCATCTGCTGTTTCTTATCAGTTATGACTTCTCCAGTCAAGGTTTTCAATGGTGCACTTCTTTTGATCATTGAACCACAGGCTTTCTTTATTCCTTCATACATGCTTCTTATATTTCCCTTATCACTTGCGATTTGAATGGACTCACATAACTTGATCCAATAATCATTTGCACACTACCTGGCAGCCTTTTGCACATCCTTCCTAGTTTGCTTTAGCTCACTCAGAGTGTTACGTGTTGGTCTTTCTGTGTTTCTTAAGAGAGCTATCTTCTTCTTATCAATCAAGGGCTGCAGAATCTGGCTGTTTACATAAGCCACAAGAGGAGGCACAATAAATATAATCGAAGACTGATACATCGCTGGTGGCGGTGAATATTATAATTGGCAGAGCCATGATATATGTATAGTTAGGGATGTACATGCACATGATCTTGTTTTTTTTTTTTTTTGTAATGAATTTATTGACGTAATGTTATGACATTAGTAATCAATAGCACCATTTATGTGTAATAAATTATGAAAAATTAAGGTCATATTCTCATTTGAGAGTTCTCTTGTCGTAGTAAAATTGTTTTAATTAACAACCCTCGATTAATAATTATTAAATTGAGAGAGGAGAGGCAAGGAATCACCAGAAGAATATTTTGGGTATTCAGATAAAACTGTTCTTGATTTCCTGGAGGTATTCCTTGGTTCTCCGAAACTCTATTTATGGTCTCAAGCCACCGAACCAGTAACAGCTAAATTAATTAGAACGGGCAGGATAACATTGGGAAGGAGGAACTTGAGTATCCTCTATCTCTTTGGGGTTGACCCAACCATACATCCGACAACTGTGAAGCACATGTTATATTGACATCGTGAACTTCATGTTTCATATGTGTTCTACATAAACAGTGTAGTGAGACTTTACAAACACCCGGTATTTCCAGTTTGCCGGAAGTGTAACGCGGTCAACAAATGCCCGAGGAAGTAGGATGTGTCGGCTGTGATATATTTATCATCACCCATCTCAGTATTTCCTGAGAGAACTAACACAAATGTGCAGTTTGAATCACCATAGCGATAGTTATATGGTCATCGATATAATTCGATACAAGTGTCAACACACTGGGAATGTGCGGAGGTTTCAAACGAGATCAACGATATTTTGGTTAGGTTCTAGGTACCGGCCAGGTTTCTGGAACCCGATAGCCGATAGCATTTCACTTTCAATGTAGTCGTCAGGAAAGCAAGTTGTAGTTAGGTTCCGTAATGGTTTTCTAGCCCATAGAGCTCTCTGTGCCAGAGGTAAAACCAGCATTTCATTAGACATGTTATGACCGTGCCTCTTGATGAAAAATTTATCATTGTTTCTGTATGTGAATTTTGAAACTGTGAGATCAGCGCTTATTTGAGTGGATAACCTGAGTGTTCGCTTTCTGCAAAATTGACATGCCTATCCCACTGATACTTCTGCCATGCTTACAGTTTCATCTGCTATTAGTTACTTACAATATTCTTTGTGAATGATATCTCACTATCAATGCATATCGTCTGCATTTTTTCTATATGAAGTAAATCTGTTCACTATAAATGCATACCTTGAACCTCCTTCCCGATGCTGTAGAAATGTTCACTATCAACGCACATCATGGACAGTCTTTTCATGTTGGGGAGATGTTTTTGCTAAAATGTATCTTGAACTATCGTGCACTTACCGGTGAGTCTCCTTGTTCACATCTTTCGTACATATACTTCTTCTTCTTCTTCTTCTGCGTTCATCCGGATTTTTTTCCGGATGTGACTGCGTTGTGCCTGTTTACAGCAGAGCTGCGTTCTTGCGCCGTTAGGGGGGAGCATTTGTTGACCGGGTTAACCTTCCCGGGTACATATACAGAATGTGAGATTTGTCATGTAATCTTTTTCATGAATATGCTATAAGAATTGAGGTGAATGCCATGTTCTTATTAAGAGCAATAATCTCATATGGGAAGAAAGATAGACACACCATATATCCATATGTCTTGCAGGACGTGCACTCCGCGCCAGCATTTCACAATAGTTGTTGATGAATTGGTGAATATTTTATATCGGTGTATTACTAAAAGCATTCATAAGGATTGTAATAGTGAGATTCGTTCCTGAGGTTTGTGCATCTGTTATGCTAGCAACATTGGGTAGGTTTCCGAGAACCTTCTCAAACCCCCTGCTCCAAAGTGTCAGACTGGGAAAAGACGATATGTTCTTTTGTTCGAGTCTTTGCTGATGTTGGATGAATATTTCTTGGGTAGTTCCTGCATTATTTCATGAAATAATTATGTTTTCTCAATTTTGTTTCTTTCACGTGTGAATGCTATTCATTAATGATTTCTTTAACTGCTGGAGAAGATGTTCGAATTTTACCTCAGTAGGAAAAGGCAGATGAATTAATAATGATGGAGGATGAGAATGTCACTTGTGAAAAGAGTCTAACCTAAGAAGGAATGAGGACCGGTCATGCATTACAGAGTGGGATGGTGAGATGCTATTATGACGATCTCGTCTCAACATGGTGCCGTCATCTCAATATGCTGACTTTTTCTCAACATGTCTTTGTCTCAATATGATGACTTTGTCTAAATATCCCTTGGTCTTAACATGGTGACTTTGTCAAAACAGGACAACTTGGTCTCATCCTGATGACCTTGTTTCATCTTATTGTCCTTGTCTACTCATGAGCTTATCACATCATAATATTATGGAGAACAAGTGCTGGTCCTTAGGCAGATATTTATCACACTCCACCAGAGTTGAATTAAACTGCATCACCAGAGAAGAGGGATTTGTGAATTAGTAACACCCTCTCTTCTCCTCCCTTTTCCTTTTCTTCCCTTATGTTTGATAGTATTTTGGTTATGATGACATTTGGTTTTCTTTCAAATGTATATCCATGGGTTTTCGCATTTGTATAATCAGAGATGGGTGGTGTGTATTGGCCTTACATTCAGGACACTTACTCATACTGAATTGCTAACGGGAGGCTATTGAAATGTTCGGATCTGTTGAACCTGAACTACGGGAAGGTTTTCATTCATCTCATTGTTTACAATGAAGTCGGGAATTGTTGTTGGAATAGCCTGAAGAGGAATGCCTATTATCAAGAATGACCTCCGTCCTCAGCGCCACTAAGCATATGACTGTACAGCTAAGTATTTGTTCCTGTATTTATCCTTCAAATAAGTATGTCTGGAGAGTTCCAGGGATGTCACCGAACTTACAGGTTGGCCTTATCAGCATGAACCTTGGTCATACGTTATTGCTTTGCTGATGGCAGCTGAGATGTTCTGGTCTCTGAACACGAACACAGGGATTGTCGACATTGTATACAATGCCCTGAAGATCTACCTTTTCGAAACCGTCAAGAGTGATACCCTTTATATTAAATGGCCCTCTGGCCTCAACTTTACCAAGCATGTACAGGAAGGTTAGGTACCAGGTCATAGTTATATCCATTATGTGTCTATCGAGAATCCCATGACATTCCTGAACCAAGATGGTCTGTACTACAGAGTAATGATATAACCCAGCCCATCAGTGGTTGTGAATTAATGATATTGTTAATGAGAAATTGAAGATTTGTCTGGTTAATAGTTTAGGAATCTGTTGGTTAGTTTTGGGAAATCATTTTTTCACCAATGATTTTGTTCTTCGTGTGTTTGTGATATTTGGAATGTTTATATGATATTACGCCGGCTCTCTGGTCGAGGGCTTAGCTTCTTTCTTCGTTAACCCCGAATACTCTCTTGGTTGACGTGAGCGCACGAGAATTAGAAGTGGTTCGAGTCGCGCCAGTGACTTATGAGAGTATGGAGCCGGTCGCTCAGAAAGTCGTGGCGTGCTGGTGAGCGTAATCTAGCCTAGGAATCAACATACAGCTGAAAGATGCTAGTGTTGACAGCAATATCCTGAAACAGGATGGAAACGCGAGAAAAAAAAATAATGTTACAATTCATACCATAGATCTTCCCGAAAACCACTATTCGCCCCAATATAATGTTGTGTATTAACTAAACGTCTTGAGTCAATTCATGGTTGATGTTTTGTTCAACAGTTGTTGATTACAGTTAATATATAATACTGTTAAAACCTTAAGTTGTGATCCGATGAGGGTGGAAGAACACACGTAGACACATTTTCTTTATGGAGTGAGTTTCTTCCTCTTGTGTCTGTGGTCAATTTCCATGATCACCGCGCCTTTTAAAGGAGGCCCTTTCGTCATAAATTTAGTGTAGGAACTTAAACGTTCTGTCTAAGTCCTCACTTGGGGGTTCGGAGCCATTTATAGGTTTCCTTAAGAAGGCTGATTGAAGATGATATCCCATCTAATCCGGGATACCCATAGTCATATCACCATTATTATCATAATAACCTCAGGGACGCAGAGGTGTTTCCAAGGCACCAGGGCCGGGTTATATACTGGACAAGACCTATTGACGCGTCCTCGTCGAGCGTCCTGGGCAACAGGTCCCTTCGGGGTCCTGGCAAAAGTCAGTAGGATCGCCGATTCCTCCGAAGTCGGAGAGTGTCTGCCTGTACGGCGAGGAACCACCAGTCTGCACACCAATAAGCCAGACATGGGACAACGGATACTCACGCAAAACTCAGGTCCTGTATGACATCACACTGATGTTGGACAACAGGATGCCTTCATCCGACATACAGGACTTTGCGTTGGAGCTCAAGCCAACGAACACAAGCAAGCAAGCAAGCATAATAACCTCACGTCGGCCTAAATGTGCAAATATCCCAGCTCTGCTGTAAACAGGCACAACGCAATTACGTCTAAAACAACATTCCGGACGAAAGCAGAAGACAGAGTAGAAGATATCCTGTTGAAGAAGAATAGAACTTTTTGCGCCTAGTGTGGATCCAGGATGAACTTATCGTGATCGCAAATGG
The DNA here is from genome assembly GCA_014155875.1 of Cepaea nemoralis. Classification (NCBI taxonomy): domain Eukaryota; kingdom Metazoa; phylum Mollusca; class Gastropoda; order Stylommatophora; family Helicidae; genus Cepaea; species Cepaea nemoralis. The sequence continues at coordinate 131,354 of JACEFZ010019676.1, forward strand.
GTACCAACAAATTTTCAGTACTTTCTGGGTATTGTCTCTGAAGCAAAGGTGATGAGGAAGCTAACTGACCGCTCCAGATCAGATGTCACGGCCCAGAACATATGAAGTTTTCTAACCATTCACACCCCAACATATGTCACGGCCTAGAACATATGAAGTCTTCTAAAAAATTCACACCCCAACATATGTCACGGCCTAGAACATATGAAGTCTTCTAACCATTCACACCCGAACATATGTCACGGCCTAGAACATATGAAGTCTTCTAAAAAATTCACACCCCAACATATGTCACGGCCTGGAACATATGAAGTCTTCTAAAACAATTCATAACCCAACATATGTCACGGCCTAGAACATATGAAGATCTCTGACCATTCACATCCCAACATATGTCACGGCCTAGAACATATGAAGTCTTCTAACCATTCACATCCCAACATATGTCACGACCTAGAACATATGAAGTTCTCTAACCATTCACATCCCGACACATGTCACGACCTAGAATATATGAAGTCTTCTAACCATTCACATCCCGACATATGTCACGGCCTAGAACATATGAAGTCTTCTAACCATTCACATCCCGACATATGTCACGGCCTAGAACATATGAAGCTCTCTAACCATTCACATCCTGACACATGTCACGACCTAGAACATATGAAGTCTTCTAACCATTCACATCCCGACATATGTCACGGCCTAGAACTTATGAAGTTGTCTAACCATTCACATCCCAACATATGTCACGGCCTAGAACTTATGAAGTTGTCTAACCATTCACATCCCGACATGTGTCACGGCCTAGAACATATGAAGTCTTCTAACCATTCACATCCCGACATATGTCACGGCCTAGAACATATGAAGTCTTCTAACCATTCACACCCCAACAGTGTCTGTCTGACCACTCCATCTCAGAGGTCACGACCAAGAACATATGAAGTCCTCTAACCATTCACATTCCAGTAGCGTCTGTCTGCCATGAATACCATAATCTTCTGCGCTTCAAGATGTACTATAACAGATTTCCCCCAATCCATCTCGTGATGTACTTATACTTCTTTTGCTCTATTGTTTTTTGCCCTTAAGTGCCGCAGAGAGGAGGTGGATGAAATGTGTTTTTTCTTTGCTTGTCTTGCTGCTTGTGCTAATGTCATATTTGATTTCATCTATGCCTCTTTTACTCAATCCCGCCACCTCTTCCTGAGTAGTCCTCTCGCAATGTATCCTGATGTTTTCATGTAGAAAGCTCTAGCCAATCGTTTGATCTTGCTCCATTCTAGCTATATGTCCTTTGGTTTTTGTTTTGTTTTTGCTTTTTATACAGTCATCGTGGTATTCCTACACTTGTTCTTAGTTTCTCATTTGTCTCTCTATCCTTGCTTTTTCACCCTTGTTTTCTATGCGTGATGCAATTTTCCATCCATCCATCATGTGCCATGCCGGTAAGCGTGGGCGGTCATGTTCTGCCATCTCACTCGATCACCAATGTCGTGGATCAATTCCGTGTTTTGACTGCCACAAGGCCAAGCCATCCAGGTACTTGCTTCTAGGTCTTCCCCTTGGTCTGTTCCCCTCGATCTTACCAGTTGTCACCAAGTTCTCCAAATCATTTCTTCTCATAACATGCAATTTTACGCCTGTGTTTTTCTAAGAATTGGTGCTACAGCGTTGTACAACCAGCGGTAATGCTCTCCGCCTCTTGTACACTACCCTTCGACTTGTTCCTGCAACATACTTTAAGAAGATTTGTGCTTCTGTATATGCTGGAATATTGTAATTATCTCACCTTAATTTTATTACATTGATATACCGAAGCGAATCAGAGACAATTAGCAAGCAAGTGAGAAACTATGTGGAAGTTACGGAGATGTAGTTTTGTAGAAAAATGATAAGAACACAGTCGACGGATAGAAATATGAATTATGAAGTTAACGTACTAAGAGAAATGGTTACTCGCATCAGAAGAAAACACTGTACATTCATTGGGCCTATCATGAGAAGGGGAAAGTTGTATTATGTCATAACAACGGGCTGGTTGGAAGGGGGGGAGGGGCGCAAGGGGAGACCAAGAGAGAAGATACTGGACATTTTAACATCATGACATGGAGATACATCTTTATCAGGAATGATTGGCAACACACGAGACAGAAGGTTGTGGACAGAAATGCTCACCAACGCCACACGCTTACGGACAGTAAGAAGAAGATTTCATTTATGAATGCATTATTAATCCTTGTCTAGTAATACTTCTTTGTTGGTTCTCCTTGCCTATTACAACATTCCTCATATTCATCAATATAATCACATTTTGAAAGTTTCAACTTGTCCCTACCACTGTTTATCTATTGTCCACATTACTCTACCGTTCAATAATGAAGAACATGTGTAAGATTTGATCACTCTTAATTTCCATGCCTACTTTATTCTTTCGCTCATCGATACAAGAAGATTGTGTCCGTAGAAGTGAACTGGTTCTCGTTTGTCCCACGAGTGGTTTGTGTTGCTTCTGGAACTCATGCATGCGCACGCAAAACTGGAAAAGACAGATGAGCCCAGGTTCCGGTTGAACCTTTAGGGACCTTGTCTGGGACACGGAGGTAGACGGTATAATTAGATTCAACACCCAGGTCCCTCAGATTGGGAAGTCGGCGTTATAGTGCGTTTGTTAGTTGATACACAAAAGAGAGTAAAGTGTTCACTTGATCTGTTCGGGTCAGTACGCAGGATGACAGCTGCTTCTCTAATATGTAATATATCTCCGAAATATCACAGATTAAGTAATACATCTGTGAAAAAGAAAATGTCAAAGTTTTACGTTTCTGTAACACAAAGAGCTACGGCTTTACAGTGAACATTAGTTGCAGGTCCTTTACAGGACGTTGCATTCCCCCGCAGCATGGTTTGACTATTTGTGATTTACTAGGACATTTTTGCATTCAGTAGATTGCTGTTTGTTTCTGAACGACCGACGCCTCATACCATCGAAATCAACGCAAATCGTCACCAGCTGATTTCAATCCCTGGATTCGGTGTGTCGGTGAATGTAAAACGCGTTTACTGCCCCAGACCCCAGCGCCGGCTGTCATTCCGTCATGGCTGCCTATAATTCCTTGTGGTGTAAGGCTTGATGGGGGTGGGGGTGGGGAGGGGTTGTCTTCAGCCTTGTGGTGTAGGATATGCGGGGTCTTTAACCATGTGGTAAAGGACATGGGAGGGGGATCTTAAGCTTACTGAAGTAGGACATCGGGGTTGGGGGTCTTGTGCCTTAAGGTGTGGGACATGGGTTGGTGGGGAAGGGGAGAGGGGGGTCTTGACGCCCGAGGAATTAAGACCGCCCAGCGCCGACAATCACGGCATTAATCTGTGAAATAGAAAGCCTTACAGCAGTGCATGCCTGGAATCATCATCATCATCAGCATGTATGATGATGCATTAAAAATACACCCTATACTTTAAACACAGATGCCATACATGCCACAAACTATTGCACGATTTCTTGCCTGGCATAATTCGCTGCATCTCGTCAGGTACATATTGCAGAATTATATATCACATTGAAGTGAATAAAAAAAATAATAAGTCGGCTGAAACGTTTGCTTATTAGCAATCATAGAGCTACCAAACACAACACATTTAGTATACGTTATTCGACTAACAATAATAGATTATTCAAATATATCGACGCATTGTCTATAAGGATAGTCCAGCCGTTGCTATGCAAAATGAAGAACTTCCTGTTAAGTTTTAGACTTGCGTTATGGAGTCTGTGTTTAAATTCACTAAGGGAATAGTAATACTTATTATGCCAGCAATGAGCGATCCAGCATCTGTTAAATACTTAAAATTGCACACACTGACGCTTCCTGTCTGAGCCAGATTCTGTTTAATTCATTTTCAATTAACATCTTTCATAGTCGTTATAGCTGGTCATTTTAATGGATCAAGTAAAACTATATATCTGTCTGTCGGTGGCACGGTCGGTGGGTCGGTCGGTCGGTCGGTCGGTCCGTCCCTCCCCCCCCCCCTCCATCCGTCTGTCCCTTCATTCGCCTTTCCATCCGTCCGTCCGTCCGTTCGCCCGCCCGCCCGTTCGTCCGTCCGTCCGTCCGTCCGTCTTTCCGTCTGTCTGTCTGTCTGTCTGTCTGTCTGTCTGTCTGTCTGTCTGTCTGTCTGTCTGTCTGTCTGTCTGTCCATCACTCTATCGCCCTACCTACATACCTTCCTTTCTGTTTGTCTGCCTGCCTGATGATTTTCTTGAAACACTCTAACACATACTTACACACACACACACACTAACACACACACTAACACACACACACACACACACACACACAGTCACGCGCTCGCAGTAGCACAGTTTGTCAACGTTAACTATTCTTCAAAATTCTCATGACAAGTAACAAACAAATGTACTCATAATATTAACAAGAAGACAAACAATTTAGTAGCTAGCTATTTTATCTGTTTCTGCCTTCCACTTGTGGAGCCGCGCTTTGTTACTGCCCGCAGCTCTCTACGTTCCCCGCATTTCCAACTACGTCATTCAATTCCCATTGGCAGTTTTCTTAATTTGATTAATTCACTTCCTCCTTAACCTCCCCGCTTTTTTCCCTAAATCTGTCCTTTCCCCCCATACGCACTTATTCTCTCTTCCTGCTGCGTTAGACACTCGGGAATTGAAGGAGCCAGCTTTGCGTTGTAAGAAGTTTGTGTATCTGTCTAGATCACCATATTGACTCCACAATCTCCCTACAATCGCCTACTGCTTAAGTACGATATTGGTGACGGAGTGTAGGTATCGATTCCGTACTTCTCACGATCAGCTGTGGGCATCACCTTACAGGAATCGCAGACAAATTATCTTAGCATCGATTTGACCCGGGAGTTTCTATTTTCTTCGAGGGATAAAGTTGGAGAAATTTTATATGACCCCTCAGTATTGGGTGTGTTTATGTAGAATATTATTACTTTTAAACGTACTGTCCTGTGATTCAACTTAACCACAAGAGAAATGGCCTAGCCTGCTTCTTTATTTTGCATCTATACGCCAAGGTTAGCTGCATATCTCCTACAAGAAGCAAATGATACCTTAAACTGATTATAGAAATTAGACGTTGGCAGTCACAGTTTTTTTTTTTGGTTTTTGTTTAGGACACGTTAAACGAAAGAATAAATTAGAGAACTTAGTGACAACTGGCAAGACTGAGGGGGAAAGACCAAGGGGAAAGGAAAGCAGCAAATATCTGGATGTCTTGGCGACGTGCATAGTCGAGACAAGAACACAGAGCTGATCCACGTCTAGTGATCGAGTGAAGTGGAGAAATATGACGCCCACGCTTATCAGCATTGCACATGATGATGACGGCCAGAGTAAATCTTCGTACTGCCAGGTGAGGTATTACTATCGGACTGGTTCGAAAAGGCATGTTTAAATAAGTGTTTTGCATATCCTTTACAGGACATCGCTGTCAACATCAGCATCTTTCAGCTGAATGTTGATTTCTTGGCAAGATTACGAACAGTAGTTTGCCATTACTTTCTGAGCGACCGGCACCATACTCTCATAAGTCACTGGCGCGACTCGAACCGCTTCCAATTCTCGTGCGCTCACGTCAACCACGAGAGTATTCGGGGTTGCGGAGAAAGCTGCTAACTCCTCCGCCAGGGAGACCGGCCGAAAAGGCATGACCCTCCCCCCCACCCCCCCCCCCCCCAAAAAAAAAAACACAAGTTGCTTGCATATCCTTTACAGGACATCATGGTAAACTCTCATCATTTTTTTTTGTGTGTGCTGTTTGTAATTTCTTGACAAGTTTACGAGCAGTAATTTGCTACTGTTTCTGAACAACAGGTAAAAGTACAATTATATGTATAACCAGCGCAATGCGGTCTGCTGCCAAATCGCCCACAGCTGTGTTTTCAGTGCGGTACGCGGGATTACAAATTGCCTCCAAACCCCCTTGGCCACACAGCGGCTGGGTATGGCAGACTTAGAGGTATACAAGTGACGGTAGAATATGGCTGAGTGATATGAACAAACCACTTCAGTGGTGAGGCGTGAGAGCGCCTATTGGCGCTCGCTTAACAACGCCGTCGACCAGAAACGTAAGAGAAAACGGCAATCCGTTATAAACTGGCTGGTGATTTTGACAAGAGTCACACGGTCGACAGAATTAGTGCTGGAAGGAAGCAAGGACCTAGCCGCCACAAGGGGACTGCAACAAGGCAGGCATAATTTGTGAGAGATCTTGCTCGTGAGATTGCTGGCTTCTCTCAATATTAAATAAAAAAAGAAAAAGAAGAAGATAGAGGAGATACATGTGTTGTTTGTTGCAGAAGATAAGAAAGGCACAGCAGGCCAGGGATCACCATCAGAACCAACAGCGAAAACATGTGTTTTCAGCAATAAAACATGTTAAACATTAGTTGCATATTCTTTACAGGACTTTGCAGTCCCCGCCCCCCCCCCCCTACCCCCAAGCATTTTTGGATGTTCGTGATTTTTTGTCAAGTTTCTGTTCAGTAGTTTGCTATTGCTTTCTGAAAGACCGGCACTCATACCATGTTATGAAAACCAACGCAATGCGATCTGCTGCCAAATCACTCACCGCTGTGTTTCAAACGCGGTATGAAGAATTACGAATTCTGACCGTAACTCCTCCGCCACATAGCTAGATAATAAAAGATGTATATGATCAATAACAACAAGAAAACCGTTGGACGACGCCGTCGAGAAGGCTGACATGCCTAGCGCGTCGTTAAATGGGTATACAATAAAATATCTAGGTTTAACATTTGATCGTCACCTGTCATATAAATGGCATGCAGAGTATACTATTATTAGATTAAAACGCGATATATATGCAGCTCTTTAGACTACAGAGGCTACTCTCACGGGCTAAAGGTTACATGTTATAGAGTTCTGTCAGTTAGTTCTCTCAGTAATGGATTATGGCCAGAAAAATTACTCCTGCCATAGTTAAATATTGAACACGGGCCACTGTCTTACATACATGCGTGTGTGCGTCACACATACGCACAAAATGGAGGCTTTTGAACTCAAATGTTACAGAACTATTCTTAGAATGCCGTGGATCAAGAGGTCGAAAATCCTGACATTTTATCAGATCTCAGCATGGCTCATAGACAGCACAAACAGTCTCGCAAACTGACATCCTTTGGTCATGTTAAACGCAGCACTTGTTTAGATTGAAGGTCACAAGCGAGATGATCAATTTAATTGCAACGGGTTTTACCTTATCACAGATCCTTTGGATAAGTGTTTACGGAAGCAATTCGTAATCCCGCATACCGCTTTCGAAACACAGGTGCGGGCGATTTGCCAGTAGATCGCCTTGCGTAGATTTTCATATAATGGTATGAGTGTCGGTTGTTCAGAAAGGAATGGCAAAATACTGAACGTAAACTTGCCAAGAAGACACAAACAGTAAAAAATAAATGCCGGGGTTAACTGCGAAGTCATGTACAGAACATGCAACTAACTATGATTGTACCTCATCTCTGCTGGGTTTCTCTCAGGATAACGGCACTCCCCTGCCGAGAGGATCTCACAACGCACTAACTCCGTAGCTCTAATGTTGACGCCAAGGAGTCTCAGGAGAAACTGCACATATGGTTTGAACGACGCAAGTATGGGAACGAACTGCAGACTGCTTAACCTGTTCGCTGAAATAACAGTAATGGAATGCATGGATTCCTGAAAGGAGATGCAAGGGTCAGCCAACGCAACGGTGAGACACGGGGCTTTAAAGAGAGCCTGAACAAGATAATGCAAGAGGCATATATATATATATATATATATATATATATATATATATATATATATATATATATATATATATATATATATATATATATATATATATATATATATATATAGTAACAGCATTAAACATATTGTTTTGGAAAAGTTGTTCGTGAACATTTACAGGACGTAACAGTCAACCCCAGCATTTTTTTGGCTATTCGTTTCTTCTTCTGTTTTCGTTCGCTTGAAATATGTCTATAACTGCAATGTTGTCACTTGTATGAATCTAAGAGTCTTTTTAGTTCATTCAGCGGTCCATTGAGTTTATCTTCCACTGTTGTCTCTCTAGGCCAGAAGGTTTGCCTGGATATGTTGTAGTTTGGTCAGTCTAGGAGTATGTGCTCTGCTGTCTGCGACGCCAAACCACAGCATATGGCTGAGTCACCAATCTTGAATTTTGTAAACATGTGGTTGCGTAATCTATAATGTCCTGTTCTGAGGGGCAGAATAATGACTTGTTCTGGTCTATCCATTACATGATAGTCGTCGTGAGCAGGTTTTGGTGGCCTTCTGACTGATTTGATCATTCTTTTCTTTTGGTGGTATGTAATAGGCATATCAGGCTGTTCTTCTTTTGCTCCTTCCTTAGCCAATCGATCAGCTCTGTCGTTTCCGGGTACTCCACAGTGGGATGGTATCCACTGTATGGTGACCTTATGCTGACTGCTAAGTTCAGAAAGTGGTGTCCTTATTACTGGCAAACTTCCCAGACAGGAGCGCCTCGAGTGCTGATTTTGCATCTGTCAATAGCACCACAGGATGTGTACCATGGCTGGTATTTAGTAAAAGTAGTTTGCCGTTGCTTTCTGAATGACCGGCACCCATACTATTTCATAAACAATAATGTAAATCGGTCTGCTGCCAAATCATCCACTGCTGTGTTTCGAATGCGGGTATGCATGATTACGAACTACATCCTTAATCCCTTTGCCTCGGGGTCGGCCAAACATATATAGCTGTAGGCATATCCGACATTTTCAGGATGTTCAGTGTGCGTTGAAGTCGTTCTACATAACAAAACATACCAACAGCTGAAACCACCCTTTTTTAATGAACCCAGTATCCTTGCTTCGGGTACGGGGAGTGAATGAATACCAGCACGGCATGGTCACCCTCATTATCACGATAACCTTGAAGATTTATCAATCATATTCAATTAATTCTCCCTTGCTTTCCCCAGCCTCAGTAATCAGCCAATAAAAAGACACACAATATTCTTATGCATAAATTACAGACCTGCTTGACGCTCGTGTTTGATATATTGAATATTGATTTCCCTGCTTGAATTCCCAAGCCTCACGGTTAGTGCATGCAGCAAGCACCACTACATAAAAACCCCTCCTCTTTTCTCGCATCTGTATGAAACAGAATAATTGCATTCTATTCTCCTCCTCTTTATTTCTCCACATTCATTCTGTATTTCGTGCGCTTATGCCTGAATTGTTATAATGAGAAAAACTGGGCGAGATAATGTCAGAATGACATCCAAGCCTGAGTGTTGTGTTTGAATTAGCCTTTGTGTTAGCTCACGTTTCCCTTCATTGTGGGGGTTACGTTTGCTATTGTCAGTCTAATGTATTGATACGTTGCGTGGTGTGTTCTGTTTCTTCGTTACCCATGGTTTTTTTAACGTTCTCTAGCTTTGATATCAAGCGTAGTCCGTGTCACGTGCTACTATTTCTAGTGGACTATAATGATTTTTGCGTGTGGATTAGCTTTCCCTACTACCAGTGTCACTTGCCAACAGGCGAACCCGCTCCGTCTTGTAATGTACGCCCACACGTCAAGGACGAGAAGTCAACATTTTTTTTCCAACTGACCGGTGTACGGGCTGAACCCGCGACCTCAACGTCAGCACACCGGTTGTTTAATAATGATCGCTCTATACATTCGGCCAGGCTAACCTGCATATGCTTTTTATGAGTTAAGCAGCAATGATCTATCTATCTATCTATCCATCTATCTACTTATCTATCTATCTATCTATCTATCTATCTATCTATCTGTCTGTCTGTCTGTATGTCTGTCTGTCTGTCTGTCCGTCCGTCCGTCCGTCCGTCCGTCCGTCTATCCATCCATCCATCCATCCATCCGTCTATCTATCACATCTATCTATCTATCTATCTATCTATCTATCTATCTATCTATCTATCTATCTATCTATCTATCTATCTATGTATCTATCTATCTATCTATCTATCTATCTATCTACATATCTATCTATCTATCTATCTATCTATCTATCTATCTATCTATCTGTCTGTCTGTCTGTCTGTCTGTCTGTCTGTCTGTCTGTCTGTCTGTCTGTCTGTCTGTCTGTCTGTCTGTCTGTCTGTCTGTCTGTCTGTCTGTCCGTCCGTCCGTCCGTCCGTCCGTCCGTCCGACCGTCCGTCCGTCCGTCCGTCCACCCACCCACCTACCCATCCATCCATCCATCCATCTATCTATCTATCTATCTATCTATCTATCTATCTATCTATCTATCTATCTATCTAAAGTTGATTTGATTTGATTTGATTTCTATCTTAGCACTTTATATTAGCTATCTTAACCCTTTGAAAATAAAGATTTTCACTCATTCATTCATTCATTCATTCATTCATTCATTCATTCTATCTGTCTGTCTGTCTGTCTGTCTGTCTGTATTTCTGTCTGTCTGTCTGTCTGTCTGTCCGCCAAACCGCCCATCCGTCCGTCCGTCCGTCCCTCCCTCCATCTATCCATCCATCCATCCATCCATTCATCTATCTATCTATCTATCTATCTATCTATCTATCTATCTATCTATCTTTCTTAGCACTTTATCTTAGCTATCTTAACCCTTTGAAAATAAAGATTTTCATTCATTCATTCATTCATTCTATCTGTCTGTCTGTCTGTCTGTCTGTCTGTCTGTCTGTCTGCCCACCAAACCGCTCGTCTGTCCGTCCGTCCCTCCCTCCCTCCACCTATCTATCTATCTATCTATCTATCTATCTATCTATCTATCTATCTATCTATCTATCTATCTATCTATCTATCCATCCATCCATCCATCCATCCATCCATCCATCCATCCATCTATCTATCTATCTATCCATCCATCCATCCTTCCATCCATCCATCCATCCGTCCATCCATCCATCCATCTATCTATATATCTATCTACCTATCTAATATATGTCTTTCTATCTATCTGTCTGACTCTCTATCTGTCTGTCTGTCATTCTGTCTAATTTCTGTAATAAGCCATATTACGTCTATCTAACCTATCTGTCTGTCTGTCAACCTGTCTATCTAACATATCTGTCTGTCAGTCTGTCTGTCTACTTGTCTGTCCATGTCTTTATAATGCATATTTTGATATTGTTATTGTTGTCCTAGACTAACCTCATAAGTGATGCATGGATGAAATAATATGTAAACGCGAGAAATCAGAAAAGCATTTGGTAGACGGGCCTGCATGCCCAATTCTTAACCCTAGTCTATCCGGCCAGCCAACCAGCCAAGTCGGCTGCTCTTCCTTCTGTCTGAATGGCATGCATCTGCCTGTCTTTTGTTTAATTCCTTCTTCACGACTCCACTTTTATGTTGACTCGTTGATTCCTCTTTTCATTATCATTAGATCACAGGAGTGCTTTTTATTCGGGAATAACATAAATGTATTTGAGACGATCAAGGGAAGCGACCCGGGGGCGTATTCCTAGACCAAATTGGATTATGATAAAGAGGCAGACATGTTGAAATGGACGGCTATTCTTCGATGCCGCTTAAACCGTTTCTTCCAAATGACTTTTTTTTCTAGTTGTTATGATTAAATATCTGTTTGATATAAAGTTTGGGATTCAAACATATTCTAAAGCTATTCAAAGAATTTCCACCAGAAAGGATGTTTGCCCAAAGTGGGTTCTGGTGTAACTGGCAGCATTTCCTCCTACAATCCTTTCATTGTGTAGACTCTGGAATATAAACGACGTGTATACATGTGGAGCAGTGTTTATTGGCTGTAAACTAGCATTTGATATTATTCACCATAATATTCACAGTATCAAACTAGAAATAAACGGGGAGAGCAATAACTGTGTGACGCTAATTAAAATATGTTTTGTTAAGCAAACAAACAAAAAAACAATTTATATCAAACAATATATCTCTATCACATACCACTAATGTAATTATTTGAGTACCTCATGGATCTATACTTTGCCTTCTGTTATTTTCTATTTCTTTAAATCATCCTAGCGTATATATGTCGCCGTGTGATCTATTTGAAGTCATACAAAAATGCTCAAAATTTTTTGATGGTTTTTTAGTCGTCTCTGCAGCAAAAATTAAACAACTGTATTTAAGTGGAACCAACCAAATCATATGCAAATTAAAAATTTTTTTGCTGTTGTTTGCATATCCTTTACAGGACATTGCTGTCAACATCAGAATCTTTCAGCTGATGTTGATTTCTTGGCAAGATTACGCTCAGTAGTTTGCCATTGCTTTCTGAGCGGCCGGCTCACATACCCCGTAAGTTACCGACGCGATTCAAACCACTGCTGATTCTCATCGTCGTCACGTTACTTACGAGAGTATACGAGAATACGGAGAAAAGTCGCTAACCTCTAGGCCAGGAAGTCGGCAAATTAACATTAGTAATGTTAAAAAAATCTAAGTAAATCACAACCACAGAAAAACTAAAAACATTTAATTCACAGAGAAATCTTTAACTAATGGTAACATGTCAGTAGAAGGGGTTTAACAGACTAGCCAGTAGAAGGTTTAACAGAATACAGAACCTTGGACCTTATCTACTGACATAAATCTAATCCTTCAACTTCTCATATCTAATCGTTTGGTAAACAAATAATAATAATATTTAATAAAAAAGGTTTACCAACTTGCTAACATTAGCAGTTTTCTTGATGAAACCACAAGAAAGATATTATATACGTCTTTCATACAGACACATATTGACAACTGCTCCACAGTCTGTGGTGCTTCGTAGGATTCAAATATTAAAACATTTTTCTCGCACAAGAAACTGGCCATAGACTTAATTTAGGCATGATATTCACAAATCCAACCTACACAAACGTCTTCAACACTCCAATTTCAATAAAGCCATACAATGGCAAACTAACTGAATTCTGACGACAGACTACAGGCCGTCATTAAAACAGACTTAAAATATTCTAGTATAAGCACCCTTGCTCTATTTCCCTATAGCATTATACTACAATTAGCATAATAATCATTAGTATTAGTTGGTCAATAGTAATTATTTGTGTTTATGTACTTGCGTTTACAATGATATATGAATACAATTATATATGAAAGGAGAGGGACAACAAGGGCAGTATGTCATACAGGCCCAATTATTAACTCTTTGATAATCAAACTTGTGCCAGTCATTTAATTGCCTTCAAGCCATGATGTCAAACTGTCTGGATCAGTGTTTCCCAACGTGGGGCCCACGCCCCACAGGGGAGTAATTCGATTGTTAAGGGGGGCAATTCGAAAATGGAAGAAATCAGCTGGATATAAGCAAAACGGGCAGACATTAAGACTTCAGTTAACTAAATTGGAACCTGACATAAAATATCTTTGCAGCAAGCATCAAGCGCAAGGATCTCACTAAATTTAAATAATAAATAATTACTTTAGTGAACATTTCAATTTTTGAATATTAAAAGTAATGTATATGTTAGGTTGGGGAGTGGGGGGGAGGGGGGCATAAGAATTTTAGAAAGGCTTAGGTGGGGCATAGCACAAAAAAGGTTGGGAAACACTGGTCTAGATCTTCTGTCTTGGTCTCCTTCTGTCCTCCTCCCCTCCAA
>JACEFZ010019676.1:150000-182500 GCA_014155875.1 Cepaea nemoralis
TTGTCGAGTTTAATATATAGTCAGCGTGGAACATTGTAGAGTGTAATATGTAACCATCGGGAAATATTGTCGAGTTTAATATATAGTCAGCGTGGAACATTGTAGAGTGTAATATGTAACCATCGGGGAATATTGTAGAGTTTAATATATAGTCAGCGTGGAACATTGTAGAGTGTAATATGTAACCATCGGGGAATATTGTAGAGTTTAATATATAGTCAGCGTGGAACATTGTAGAGTGTAATATGTAGCCATCGGGGAATATTGTCGAGTTTAATATACAGTCAGCGTGGAACATTGTAGAGTGTAATATGTAACCATCGGGGAATATTGTCGAGTTTAATATATAGTCAGCGTGGAACATTGTAGAGTGTAATATGTAGCCATCGGGGAATATTGTCGAGTTTAATATATAGTCAGCGTGGAACATTGTAGAGTGTAATATGTAACCATCGGGGAATATTGTCGAGTTTAATATATAGTCAGCGTGGAACATTGTAGAGTGTAATATGTAACCATCGGGGAATATTGTCGAGTTTAATATATAGTCAGCGTGGAACATTGTAGAGTGTAATATGTAACCATCGGGGAATATTGTCGAGTTTAATATATAGTCAGCGTGGAACATTGTAGAGTGTAATATGTAGCCATCGGGGAATATTGTCGAGTTTAATATATAGTCAGCGTGGAACATTGTAGAGTGTAATATGTAACCATCGGGGAATATTGTCGAGTTTAATATATAGTCAGCGTGGAACATTGTAGAGTGTAATATGTAGCCATCGGGGAATATTGTCGAGTTTAATATATAGTCAGCGTGGAACATTGTAGAGTGTAATATGTAGCCATCGGGGAATATTGTCGAGTTTAATATATAGTCAGCGTGGAACATTGTAGAGTGTAATATGTAACCATCGGGGAATATTGTCGAGTTTAATATATAGTCAGCGTGGAACATTGTAGAGTGTAATATGTAGCCATCGGGGAATATTGTCGAGTTTAATATATAGTCAGCGTGGAACATTGTAGAGTGTAATATGTAACCATCGGGGAATATTGTCGAGTTTAATATATAGTCAGCGTGGAACATTGTAGAGTGTAATATGTAACCATCGGGGAATATTGTCGAGTTTAATATATAGTCAGCGTGGAACATTGTAGAGTGTAATATGTAACCATCGGGGAATATTGTCGAGTTTAATATATAGTCAGCGTGGAACATTGTAGAGTGTAATATGTAGCCATCGGGGAATATTGTCGAGTTTAATATATAGTCAGCGTGGAACATTGTAGAGTGTAATATGTAACCATCGGGGAATATTGTCGAGTTTAATATATAGTCAGCGTGGAACATTGTAGAGTGTAATATGTAGCCATCGGGGAATATTGTCGAGTTTAATATATAGTCAGCGTGGAACATTGTAGAGTGTAATATGTAGCCATCGGGGAATATTGTCGAGTTTAATATATAGTCAGCGTGGAACATTGTAGAGTGTAATATGTAACCATCGGGGAATATTGTCGAGTTTAATATATAGTCAGCGTGGAACATTGTAGAGTGTAATATGTAGCCATCGGGGAATATTGTCGAGTTTAATATATAGTCAGCGTGGAACATTGTAGAGTGTAATATGTAACCATCGGGGAATATTGTCGAGTTTAATATACAGTCAGCGTGGAACATTGTAGAGTGTAATATGTAACCATCGGGGAATATTGTAGAGTTTAATATATAGTCAGCGTGGAACATTGTAGAGTGTAATATGTAGCCATCGGGGAATATTGTAGAGTTTAATATACAGTCAGCATAAAACAATGCCGCGTTTAATATGCAGGCAGCAAGGAACATTGTCGTGTTTAATACATAGCTAGAATGGAACATTGTCGAGTGTAACATGCAGCCAGCATGTGGTATTGTCGAGTTTAACATGTAGCCAGCATGGAACACTGTCGAGTTTAATATTTAGTCAGCATAGAACATTGTTGTGTTTAACAAGCAATTAGCATGGAACATTGTCGAGATTAATACATAGCCAGCATGGGACATTGTCGAGATTAATACATAGCCAGCATGGGACATTGTCGAGATTACTACATAGCCAGCATGTAACATTGTCGAGATTACTACATAGCCAGCATGGAACATTGTCGAGATTAATACATAGCCAGCATGTAACATTGTCGAGATTAATACATAGCCAGCATGGGACATTGTCGAGATTACTACATAGCCAGCATGTAACATTGTCGAGATTACTACATAGCCAGCATGGAACATTTTCGAGTTTAATATGCCGCAGGTATTGAACATTATCGAGACCAACATGCAGCCAGCATGTAACATTGTCTAGTTTAATATGCAGTTGGCATGAAATATTCTCGAGTTTAACACGCAGCCAGCATGGAACATTGTCAAGTTTAGCATGTAGCAGCATGGAACACATAGGAGAGTTTAACATGCAGCTGGTATGAAAAATCGTGGAGTTTAACCTTCAGCATCATCATCATCATCATCATCATCATCATCATCATCATCTTCCACTTCTGCCGTCAAGCGTCGTGGGGAGGAATAATTTGCGTTCCAGCGCCCGGTGGACGGCATTGGACAATGTCATTCCGTGTGGTTGTACAATGTCTCTGATGTCGTCAATCCATTTTCTTCTTGGACGTCCTCGTGGTCTCGTCGCAGATGATCTTTGATGTAAGGCCAGTGATGGTAGTTGCTGATGTTGCATTCTAACAACATGGCCAAACCACTTGATCTTCTGTCTTTCAATAAATGTGGCACAAGGTGTTGATCCCACAGTCTGTCTGATAGTAACATTTCTTACTCGGTCTCGGATTGCTAAGTTGGCAGCTCTCCTCAGGCATCTCATTTCGCAGGTGTTGATTTTGCGAAGGTGTAATTTGGATAAAGTCCAGGTTTGAGATTGGTAGCATAGGGTTGGTGTGAATATGCTGTTTATTATCTGTCGTTTTGCGGACATGGGTATGTTTGGATGTTTCAGTAAGGGTGATAGTTGATATGTAAGTGCACTAGCTTTTTGACATCTGATTTCAATTTCTCTGTCCAATCTGCCATCTTCTGTGATCATTCTTCCAAGGTATTTGAATTCTTTAACTTGTTTCAGAGGTGTGTTATTTATCTGTATACTTAGTGGGCCTGGCGATCTGCTAACTTGCATTACTTCGGTTTTGGCTGTGTTTATACTCATATTGTATCTGCTGCAGGTTGAACTCAGATTAGTAATATGATTTTGTAGTTTGCCCTCGTCGCTGTAAAACAGGCACTGATCATCTGCAAATAGAAGTTCATTTATTCCCTGTGGGTCAGTTGTTTCATCTGGAGTAAAGAGTTCTAAATTTTCTGAATCTGGTCTGTCGAGACTTGCTTCTTTGGAAATTCTGTCCATGTAAATATTGAATAGCAGGGGAGAGAGCACACATCCCTGTCTCACTCCTGTATTGACTGTGAACATATCTGATATACCTTCTTGTGTTCTTACTGCACTTTGGCTCGAGTGGTACATGGCTATGATGTTTTCTAGCAGTTGCCCTTCTATCCCATAGTCTTCAAGAATGGTCCATAATTTGTATCTGTCTACTCTATCAAAAGCCTTTTCCTGATCTACAAACACAATATTCTGCTGGTCACTATATTCAATAGTTTTTTCACAAATTTGTCTAAGTGTAAATAATGCATCAGTGCAACTTTTACCTTTTCGAAAACCGGATTGTGCTTTGCTTAAATGTTGTTCAACTATTGGTCTAGCTCTTTGTTCCAAAAGTTTTGCATACATTTTCCATATATGGCTCAGAAGTGATATACCTCTGTATGTTTCGCACTCTCTCATATTGCCTTTCTTTTTCCATATTGGTAATATTTTTGCCTGTTGCCAATCATCTGGGACTTTTCTTTCTTCCCATGCTATATTAAAAAGTCTTGTTAGCCATTTAACTCCTGTTTCCCCACAGGTCTGAATAGCTTCTGTGGTTATTCCATCTGGACCTGGTGATTTGTTTTTAGGACTTTTCTGTATAACTGCTTTGACTTCTGAAGGTATGAAATTTGGTTCTTGCTGTCCCTGGCGTTTAGGCACAAAAGTGAGGTTTCCTATTTATCTGTGGGGTTAAGTAGTTCTTGAAAGTATTCTGCCCACCTTGCTAGTCTTTGTCGTGGATTAAATATTGGCATACCTCTTTTGCTGTTTATGATGGTGGTTGGGTTGTAACATGCATCTCTATTTCTCATTGTGGTGACACGTTTATAAAATTCTCTTGGGCAGTCTTTGCTAAGGGTCGCCATCTGTTCACCGTATATTCTCCGGGATTCATCTTTAGATGCTCTAATTGTTCGTTTGGCATTACGTCGTGCTATTCTATAAGTAATATAGTCCTGTTCAGATTTAGTTGTGATCCACTTTTTTAATGCTACCTTCTTATTGAATATGCTATCTTTAACTTCGTTGTTCCACCAGGCTGTTCTTAATCTTTTGTCCTGCCCTACTTTCTTTGTTCCACATTTATTTTTCAGCAGCGTGGAATATTGTCGAAGTTAACATGCAGCAGCAAGAACACATATGAGAGTTTAACATGCGAGCGTTTAACATGCAGCAGCATGGAACATTGTCGAGTTTAATGTGGGAAGTCTAGAGGATGTTTGAATAAAATAAATCAGAATTCCACTGATATTGTTTGGCATTCATAAAAGACACCGGATATTATATTACTCACTAGTTACCAGAAACATTCAAAATAGAGGTAGCCTGAGTCAAGTACGTCAGGAGGTTTATCGAGCGTTTTTCCGGATCCAGATCCGGAATACTTCCTTATATAGCTCAATGTGACGTCACCTGATCCGGCAGAAAACCTGGATCCGGCAAAATATTTCATTATATAGCTCAGTGTGACGTCAATTTTCAAGGGATATAACTCATTAATAACTACGCCACTGGATTTTGGCAATATTACATCCCTTTAATAATATTAAAAGCCGATCGGCGGTGTGCGTGTGTGCGTGCGCACGCGTGTAAGCGGGTGTGTTAGGATTACAGTGCTCGTTTTCAGGGTGGGGGTGGTTGTGGAGTGGGTGTAAGGCGGGTTTTCGTTGTTAAGGAGGCGGTTATATGGTCTGTGGAGACTATTAGTGGCTTATACACTAACATCATACAAGAAATAAAACAAAGGCGGTGTCGTGAGTATGGTAGATGTATCACAGTGTATGAATTAACGATGGCTTAACAAGTCTGGTAGAAATTCTAAATCATCTTTATTAAACGTTGTGGCCAATACAGTCTCATGGTAAAATACAACCGTGTCGATAGCCTGCCTTCCTGGGCGATGTCTCGATGTAAACCTCCTTTGACAACAAACTACGTCACGACTTGAGCATCTCTCCCCTCATTCCATCCCGATGCTCAATCGTGCCGTAGCCTTTGCCCACCTAACTTACCCCTCTGCTACAGATGCCTTGTGGTCGGGATTTGTGGCTGTGTTGTGGTCGAATGGTAGAGTATCAAGAGTGTGTGTACAGGTGGTGACGTGGGTATGATACGTGCCTTATGTCTATTTGGTTATGCCATGAAGTACACTTGTTCCTACAGCGAGGTGTCGTGTGGGGGTGACAGGTTCGATTCCGCGTTGGTAACTATATTTTCCTCACTAACTCAATATTACGCTATCTCGAGTGAACAATTTAGGTCAGCATACCAATTGATCCTCTTTCCCCCTATTCTTCATCCTCCTCCTCTTTCCTCCTCAGGCATCCTTCTCCCTCCTCGTCCTGTATCCACCTTTTCATGCATTCTTCTTCCCCTTTACCTCCTGCCTATTTACCTCCTCTTTCTTGTCTTTCCTCCATCTCCTCCACCTCCTCCTCCTACGACATCCTCCTCCTGCATTATTCTTCCGCCTCTTCCTCCTTCTCCAGTATTCTTGGCATCCCCCTCCATTCTTCTCCCTCCTCTTCCTCCTAACCATGCACTCTTCCTCATACTCCTGCCTAACTCTTCCTCCTGCCTAACTCTTCCTCCTGTCTCCTCTTCCTCATAATCCTTACCTCCTCCTACTAATCCTCTTCATCTTCCTGTCTCTTTCTTCCTCCGACATCTTCCTCATACACTCTTCCTCCTACTTCTCCTCTTAGTCCTCTGTCTCCTCATCTTCATACGTTCTCTGCCAGCTCCTGCCTCCTTGCTCGTGTATCCTGCTTCCACCTTTCACTCTCTGCATCCTCGTTCTGTCTCCTCCTCTATCTCCTCTTCCTCCTATCTCCTTATCTCCCCTGCCTAATATTGCTACTACTACTACTGCAGCTACTACTACTACTAATACTGTTTCTACTAGTACTACTAATAATTATACTACTACTATTAATACTAATAATACGACTGCTATTGTTGCAATACTTCTAATACCACAACAACAACTACTACTACTAACACCACCACCACCACCACCACCACTACTACTACTACTACTACTACTACTACTACTACTACTACTACTACTACTACTACTACTACTACTAGAAAGATTACTTCTACTACTACCACCACAACTATTGCTATAGTACTACTATATTACTAATGCTACTACTAATGCTACTACTATTCCTACTATTACTACTACTACTACTACTACTACTACTACTACTACTACTACTACTACTACTACTACTACTACTACTATTACTACTACTACTACTACTACCACTACTACAACTACTACAACAACTACTTCTACTAATACTACCACAACTACTCACTCTACTACTAAACTACTACTACTACTACTACAATTACTACTACTATTTCACTACTGCTACTACTACTACTAATGCTACAACTGCTATTACTACTACTACCACTACTACTACAAATACAACAAACTCTAATACTACTATTAATACTACTACCAATGCTACCACTACTACTATTACTACTACTACGACTACTAATACTACCACAACTTCCACTATTATTACAACAAACGTTAATGTCACTACTACTACTACTAATAATAGTACTACTAATACAACTACTACTACTACAACTACTAATACTACTACAACCAAAACTACTCACTCTAATACTACTATTACTACTACTACTATTACAACTATTACTACTACTAATATTAATACTAACACTACCACTACTATTACTACAATAAACACTACCATAACTACTACTACTACTAATACTAACACGACTAATACAATTAATACTACCACTACTACCACTACAACGACAACTACTCACTCTACTACTACTACTACTACTACTACTACTACTACTACTAATATTACTACTACTACTACGATAACTACTACTATAACAACCAACTCTAATACTACTACTATTACTACTACTTCTAATACTACTACTACAACTACAACTACTACTAAAACCACAACTAATCAGTCTACTACTACTATTACTACTAATACTACAACTACTACTATTATTACTACGATTACTACTACTACCACCACCACCACTACTACAACTACTACTACTTCTACTACTTCTACTTCTACCAATACTACTATTACTACGGCTGCTACTACATTGTCAGCCGCTACATTGTCTTTTGAAGTCGTTTCACCTCCAATACTTTGAGGTCAGCTCACTAATATATACTAGTCATGTGTCATAATTAACCGCGGATGCGTGTTTATGTCAGAGATCTCAGATAACGTTTCACAAGTTTTCTGATGTAGACGTCTCGAAATATGTCTGTGTGGTAAAGTTACCAACTGACCGCGAGCTTAGCGCTGTGTTTGTTAATTTTTTTTTTTGTTATTTTTTTTTAAATTTCCACTGTCCAGTGTCCCGTCGTCTTCTTCTGGGTCATTCTGTTTGTACATTATTACTTATTACTTATTGTATATTGTCAGTGGGAGTTTAGCTATGTGACCTAAACATAGTCGATGGATATATGGTGCTAGGTTGGTGCTGGGTATACGGTATTTGTTGTTAGTATGTATTTTCCTCATGAATGACCGACACTCATACCAATATTAAAAATCAACGCATTGCGCTCTAAACAGTTTATGGTTTTCGTTTGTGACTCGTAGGATTTGCTCGCGGTTCTCTGTCTCCCCGTGATAATCTTTGCGTTTTCCCCAGAAAGCACGGGGTTAATTGCTGTATTTCTTCTGTTGGAGCTACTTCTAACCAAAGGGGAACAATGTTGACCAAATTTATACATATATCGTCCTAACCAATCTTATAAAAAGCAGGAATATTTGTTAACCAAATGGGAAAATATATCTGCGAAGTAAAGAAATGTTTCAACCAAACTTATAAATATCTCGTCAAAACTTATGAAAAGTAGGAACATTTGTTAGCCAATGTGGAAAAATATTGACCAAGCTTATAAATATCTCGTCCAAGCTTATGAAAAGTGGGAAACTTTGTTAACCAACGGTGAAAATATATTTGCCAAATAAAGAAAGATTTCAACCTAACTTATAAATATCTCATCCAACCTTATGAAAAGTAGGATCATTTGTTAACCAAATGGGAAAAATATTAACCAAGTAACAACATATTTCAAACAAACTTATACATTTCTCAACCAAACTTATGAAAAGTGAAAATTGTATTAGCCAAATGGGACAAATATGTTGACCAAACTTATAAATATGTCGCACAAACTTACAAAAAGAAGAAAAATTTGTTAATCAGAGTAACATAAATGTTGGCCGAATTAAGAAATATTTCAACCAAACTTATCTCCTCCACACTTATAAAACCAAACTTTTCTCCTCCAAACTTATAAAAAGTGGGGGAAATTTGTTAACCAAATGGAAAAAGTATTAGCCAAGTATCAAAATATTTCAACACATCTTATAAATATCGCGTTAAAACTTACGAAAAGTAGGAAACTTTGTTAACTAAAGGTGAAAAAATAATTGGCCAAATAAAGAAATATTTCAACCAAATTTGTAAAAAGTAGGAAAATATGTCGGTCAAACTAGAAAATAGGTACGATAAAGTAAGAAATGTGTCGACCAAACTAAGAAACATTATGTTACCCAAATTGGGGGAGATGTAACTTCTGTATTTATGTCAAGAGTAGCTTGAACTTTTTATCTGAAAAGACATATCACACTACATAACAGCAACGTCAGAACTCCCCCTCCCCCACTTGTTTTTACATTACCGAAAGCCTCACCTTAACATTCCAGAGTATCTGTTAAAGAAGCACTTATACAGACTACTTATACATCTCTCCACACTCTTGGTTTTTCTTTTACCATAAAGTATCTCTGTCTTTCATAGATAGCTTTACAACGTTTCCATGTCACAGCACCAAGAACTCCAAACTTTCGTTTTACATGAGCTCCAATGAAATAGTCATAACAATATTTATGACAAAGCAGTCTGTGGCTCCACCTGGGAAAGTTTCTATATCATCTGAGCATTCGTCATCAAAGGGCCATTTCCAATGGCTAACATCTTCACCTTTCCATACTCCAATGTCCGCTATACTAACCTTCATTTGCTCCATATCTCAACATTACACGGGTTTTCTCGAAGTCTAGCTAAAATAACATTTCTTTCTTTATCCACCACTATCTAACGTTCTCATTTCACATCCGCAAAAGCGTCAAGTCTCCAACCAACTAACTTTCTATGTTATGAAGTCGGCCTTTCTTTAAACCAAGTCTGCCTTATTGATCCCTTAAATACCATCTACTACATCTTCTAATCAACTTTAAACGTTTCATATCACTTAACACTAATATTCAATTTGATTACGGCACAACCGGTTGTCTGCTGACTGGGCACATTTTCCAACATAGGGAGATAAAGCGTCTGTGCCCAATATTACTAGGCGCTTTTTTAGACAATGAATATGGTCAGCGACCAGTATGGTCACTGCTAAGAAGGATATCAATGACATCCGATCTTCTTTACAGATGCCTATAAAATTATGATTCTACTCAAAATTGTAAGGAGAAGAATAAGAAAGACAATAAATGTTGAAAATTGGTGAAGAGCAGTATGGATGTGTGGAAGGAAAAGGGACACAATGGGCAAGATATACATTATGAACACTAATAGAAAGATCAAATAGAAGAGAAAATCTTAACCAACTAGATAATTGTATATACTTGAGATTATTTATAACATCAGATGGTAGGTACACAAAAGAACTTAAGAACAGAATAAGGCAAACACAAGCTGTATTTCAGAAAATGAAAATAATCGTATGCAATAAGCCCTACCATTTAATGATAAAATTAAATATCAACAATTAAATTTCAATAATTAAGAATAAAATTTCAACAATAAAATTAAAACTTAAATTTTAACAATAACATTTAAAAATTAAAATTTTCTTTATTGTTTCCAACTTGGCTGTTTCATTTAGAAATTTAATGTTTTTTATTGTTGAAATTTAATTTTTTATATTATTGTTGACATTTTATTTTTAATTTTTGAAACTGCTCTTTAAGGAAATATTTTGCCGGATTCATTTTTTGCCGGATCAGGTGACGTCACATAGAGCTATATAAGGAAATATTCCGGATCTGGATCCGGAAAAACCTCCTGACATACTACTCCAGAGATCCAAAACTGGTACTTTCAAATGGCAACTAAGACTCGCTATATCATTCAGTGAATAATAAGGATCGTCATCATTGCAGTCCGGACAGCTCCATGGATGCCCCGATCTCCTCTGTAACGTCCTGGTCATCATACAGCGACCTCACCTTAGTTGTACGTTGCTTAATCAGGTGTGTTATCCATCCATCATGTGCCATGCCGATAAGCGTGGGTGGTGATGTTTTGCCATCTCACTCGATCACCAGAGTCGTGGATCAGATCCGTGTTCCTGTCTCAACCATGCCACGTGGCCAAGCCATCCAGGTATTTACTTCTCGGTCTTCCCCTTGGTCTCTTCCTTTCGATATTGAAAGTTGTCACCAAGTTCTCCAACTAATTTCTTCTCATAACATATCCAAAAAATTATTTTGACTATCTACGTCTAATGACTCTAATCAGTTTGCGATTTTCATTTGTTTCTTGAAGGACCTGTTCATTGGTTTTTCTGTCTGTCCATGGTATTCTTTGCATGTTCCTCAGAAACCACATTTCCACAGCCATCAGATGTTTTTCAGCTTGAGTGCTCATTGTCCACGCTTCACATCCATACAAAAGTATAGGTTCTATGCGTATTTACTTTCATCTTCAACGATCAACATTTACAATGCGTCTACCCAGATAGCGGACGCCTTGTTGTAGCGGTTAGAACGTTACTTTGACAATATCACGAGCGCGCTCCGGCGAGGGTTCGATGCCAGCTCACGGTGTTCGCTACGGGAGGAAAAGATTGGCTATTTATTCCTCCGTGCACTCAGACCTAGTTTGCCAATACACGTTCCTTACTATCTACGCTTTGCGACTTCCAGCTGCCATAGGATTTGTAACATTCACAACTTGAGCGTGGAACCTTGTGTGCAAGCCCTCATCCCAGAAGGTTCGGTGTAGAATAATACAGGGTGTATTTGTAATGACTGTTCTTTATTTGAAAATATTGCCGGTCCAAGTTTTATATTCACCCTCCGTAAAGTTCATGCAACATAATAAGTAAATACAAAACTTGGACCGGCAATATTTTCAAACACAGAATGGTCATTAAAAATGCACCATGTATTACCCAAGAGATCTGGGGTGTTGGTAATATCGTTTTTATATAAAAACGTTACGCTCTGTACAGAGAGAGAGTAAAGACGGCCTATGTGATAATGACCGTATCATCCAACGAGTACAGGTTGGTCTATGACGATGTGAGTCTAGCACCTTATGCCCAAGGAGCTTAAGATGTGTATATGGGTCCCTCACTTTATTCGATTCAGGTCAATTATGAGTCTGTGACGCACACAAAAACCTCTCCCCTTTCTCGTGTCTTAAAGCAAGTGATTTGATATGTGTTTCTTCCTTGTAGCTCTCAGCTCTTCCATTTATTAAGCCGCCTCATTTCACAAGACGGTAATCTCTATTTCTCAAATAAGCAAATAGACTGAGGTAACAACACTTTAGACCAGAATGAAATCACTGTATGCGTCACAACAGGCGCATGGAATCTATAAAGGCATTGCAACATCGCTTTGATGTTTTTACTTACTCCAGCGAAGATTACTGAAGCTAAATTAACGCCAAGACTGGAGGAAGGGAGGAAGGGGAAAAGTGAATCGATTAGAGAATTGTGAAACTGTGTCGCTGCCTCGGGTTAAGGAGATTTGAGTACTCTCACTAGTTACTTGTGATGGGAATCTGTAAATAAGCAGTGCGTTTATTCTGTTTATGGCCAGTAGTTTCTAGGATGATTGGATGAGAGACAAACGAGACCCTAGGTACTTGAAGTGCATGGTATTAAGTTTCATGTTTTATCTCAGCAGCGCATTATCTGTTATTATCGCTGGGGAAATAGGAAAGGAAAATAAAATACAAGTCTGGTAACAGGAATCTGGTCTGGGAATGTGAAGTGCTAGACGCATCGTATTATTTAGGTCTGAGAACGATGAGGAATAGGTGGCTAGTCGTTCCATCCAGTAGCGACCGGCGAGTGTAGGCATCGAACCCGCGTCCGACCCCACTCTTGTCGTTGTCAGCATGTTGTCTTAGCCATTAGACAGCGCACTCGCTATTGCGTCGCTGTGTTAGTCGTTAGTTGGTTAGGTAGTTAGTCGCGGCTCCAACTTCGTGGCAAAGGGTCACTCCCTATAATGCTCAGTTCCCGTACCTGTTAATATCACACAAAATGCCCCTCACTATGTGGAAAAGTAGAATAGACAGCAGTCCCGACAAACCAACAGCACGCACGGACACACTAATGCGCACGGCAGCTGCCAGAATGTATAGCTTCATTGCAACTGTCGGCTTGTGTTGTTGGTTAGTTGATTGTTTACCATCTGTAAGACTCAGCTTTAAATTTAAATTCCAGTGTATTAGCGTTCAATTAGTCTGCACCCCAGACATGGCTGGTACCTATAAAATTGCGATCCAGTGCCACATAATATTTCAACGGGGGTTGGGTTGAAGAGCTCTCCTTTACCTCTGAAAGCCCACTAACTAGCGTGGTGTGCAATACAGGTGTTAGAACTGCACATATGCGCAGAACCATATTGGGAGGTTTTAATTCAGTACAGCATATACGGGAAAGCTCATATGAGTCCCATGTTGAATGCAGCCTGTTTCATATTGACCCTATCGCCCCTCGAGTGCCAACTTTACTAAAAATATGAGTTATATATTCCTAATACATATTCCTAATACATATTCCTAATACATATTTCTAATACACATGAAGGCGTGAAAAGGGTTCTATCTACTGTTATCTACATTATTGGTAATATTTCTTTTCTCCAGCCTGCTCTGTGGCGAAGGGGCTACCCACATACTGCGTTCGAGAAGTTTTCTGGAAGGTTGTTATGGGAGCGAGGTTCTGCACAGGACATGCTACTGAATGAATGAACATACCTCGTTAGAAACACAGCTGCGGGCGATTTGGAAGTACATCGCCTTGCATTGGTTTCTATATAATGGTTTGAGTGCTGGTCGTATAGAAAGCAATGACAAACTCATCATCAAGTGCCGTGCCAGCTGGCATAGGCGTTCATGGCTCTCCACAGATCTCGGTCTTTGGTTTTCTGGATCACCTCTGCTGCTGATATTCCTCCATGCCACCGTCTCAGTCCATCCAGCATCACTTCTCTTGGTCTACCTCTGCCTCTCTTCCCCTCGATCTTTCCAGTTGTTACAATGTTCTCCAATGCTTCTCCTCTCATCACGTGACCGAAGAAAGATGTTTGTCTCTGTCTTATTGTTGTATATAATGTTCTAGTTTCATTAGCCTGTTTCAGGCAGTCGTCGTTAGTTACTCTGGCAGTCCAAGGAATTCGCAACATTCGTCTCAGGAACCACATCTCTGTTGCTTCTAATTTCTTCTTACTTTGTTCATTTACATTCCAAGATTCACTGCCATACAGCAAAACCGGTTCTACATAGCATTTCAGCACTCTCTTTCTTACATTCAGTGATAGTGACTTATTGCACACGATACTCTTCATTTTCTGAAATGCGGCCTTTGCTTGCCCTATTCTGCTCCTAATCTCTGTTGTACATCTTCCATCTGATGTTATAAATGCCCCTAGGTATCTAAAATTATCCACTTGGTTAAGGATTTTTTCAGCTATTTCTATGTCACATTTTGGTGTCACCATTTTCTTTGATATTACCATTGTTACTGTTTTCTTGATATTCAAGGACAGTCCCTTCCTTGCACTCTCTGTTACTACAACGTCTAACAATTGCTGTAGGTCTGTTGAATTATCCGCCACCAATACTGTGTCATCTGCATAGCGTATATTATTTATATTATAACCTCCAACTAGTATTCCTGGCATCTCTTTGATCTCTCTCATTATTACTTCGCTATACAGGGAGAAAAGATCTGGTGACAAGACACACCCTGTCGTACTCCTAGCTTTATCTGTTCGTAACTACCCTCTTTATTTCCCATTTTAATTGCTGCTACTTGGTTCCAGTAAACATTCTTTATTATTCTTAAATCTTTTCCATCAATGTTGATATCTTCCAACATTTTAATCAGTTCATCATGTTTTACTTTATCAAATGCCTTAGTATAATCTATGAAGCACAAATATATGTCTCTCTGTTTCTCTATTGACCTTTCTATTAGTGTCCGTAATGTATAAATTGCATTGTTTGTGCCCTTTCCTTCCACAAATCCATACTGTTCTTCACTAATTTCCATTTTTATTATCTTTTTGTTTCTTCTCATTATGATTCTGAGTAGAAGCTTAGTGATATGGTGTATGAGGTTAATTGTACGAAAATCTTCACAATCAATTGATCCTGGTCTTTTTGGTATAGCTATAAATACAGATTTCAGCATATCACTGGGTAAATATCTACTACTGTGAATATCATTCAACATTTTGGTTAATATATCTACTCCAAATTCTCCCAACACTTCTAATTCTTCTATTGTGATTTCATCTGGCCCAGCTGTTTTTCCTTTCTTCATACGTTTCATAGCGTCAGCGACTTCTTCTTTCAGAATAGGTGGACCTTCTAAGTTACTATCTTCTGTTAATTCTTCCCTTTCTCCTTCATATAATTCTCTTATATACTCATTCCACCTCTTCATTATAGCATCTTCCTCTAATATTATCTTTCCTGTTTTTGATTTCAAACACCCTGTATTTATTCTTATTTTTTTTCCTGTAAGCTCACTGATATGTCTGTGCATATTTTTTGTATCTTTAATGGAATTTAATTCAATTATTTTGCATTGCTCACGGGGTGTCAGGCATTGGTAGCACCTTTGGTAAGGATGGCTCTCATGTCCTTTCAGGACCCATCCCCCACTGGTCCAAGTCTGACACCCAGCTCGAGCCTGTGGCTCCTAGTAGCTGTCAGCATGCGACAGCGGCCACCCCCCGGGGCAACAGCTGTGAGAGGCTGGCTAAACCAGGCATGGGTATCCGATTTGGTGTCAAACCAAGAGGTAAACTAGGGTATGCCTACCCAGCATGTGAAGACAGGATTCGGCAGACTGCGCGGAAGAAATCATTCCTGATTCAACGGGCAAGACGGCGTTTACCTGAAAAGCGTTGTGGAACGTAATGAGCACGGCAAGGCACGTAGAGCGCCCTGGTCATCCACTGCACCTGTATTCATCTCCAATCGTCTCGACTTGTCTTGCCACTGGACTCAGATGGACTCAGGCGAGAGAGTGAGGTCGACGAATTGCGCAACTCTTCCTCACTTTAATCCAAGTCATCGCGCAAGTCATTCTTCATCCGAGTATCCACACTCTACTGATGAAGAATCAGATTCGCTGGGCTGGTCACCTGACTCGCATGCCAGATCACAGGCTCCCTAAACGAATTTTCTACAGCGAACTGCGTTGTGGTAAACGCTCCCAAGGTGGCCAGAGGAAACGTTTTAAAGACACTGAAAATTTCACTGAATGCTTTTGGAATTCATCATGACACCTGGGAGGCTGCAGCCAGAGACCGAAATTCGTGGCGTGCATCATTGCACAAAGGTGCAGTCATATGTGAGGCAACCAGGACTGCAAGAGCTGTGAAGAAAAGGCAGGACAGAAAAACCACTGCAGGAAATCCTCCTCCAGAGACGTCAAGCATTCTTTGCCCACATTGTCAAAGAACATTTCGAGCCAAAATAGGCCTTATCAGCCATCTTAGAACCCCCGGCTCCACACCTTCAATCCCACTGGATGAAATGAATGGTCATCATCATTCTTGATGGACAAACAACAGCTTTCCCACATTTATCTTTTATTTCTTTATTTATCTTAGCGTATTCTTGTTTGTCCTTTTTATACTGTTTTCTTTTGTCCATCAGGTTTAAGATATCTTCATTCATCCATTTTTTCTTAGCTATTTTGCCTCTCTCCGGTAATACTTCTTTGCTAGTTTGATGAATGGAGTCCCTTAACATTTCCCATTGTTCATCTATACTCTGTATTTTAGTTATTGCATTGTACCTATTTTCACAGTCACTCTGTATTGTTCTTGCATTTCTTTATCTATTTTCAGAACCTCTTTATTAAGTCTCATGTTCTTAACCATTTTTTTCCTTCTCTTTAATCTTACTTTTATTTGTCCACATAGTGGTACATGATCACTATTACAGTCAGCACCAGGCATTGTCTCTACATTAATTAAAGCATTTCTATATCTTTTATTAATTAGTATGTAGTCAATTTGATTGCGTATTTTCTTATCAGGGCTTTTCCATGTGTACAGTCGTCTTTTATGGTGTTTAAACCATGTGTTTCCAATTATCATATCATTGATATTTGCCCATTCTATTAGCTTTTCCCCTCTTTCATTTCTTGTACCTAAACCATAATTCCCCACTACATCCTCCATTTTCCCCTTTCCTACTTTTGCATTAAAATCACCAAGTATTATTTTTATTTCTTGTGATTCAATTTGAGCCATCACCATTTCTATTTCGTCGTAAAGGTGTTGTATTTCTTCATCACTACTGCTTGTTGTTGGTGCGTATACCTGTATAATATTTATGTCTATTGGTTTGCCTTTGATTTTTACCATAACTACTCTATCTGAAATACACCGGTATCCATTAATTGACTGGGCTGTTTTTTCATCTAATTTTATTCCTACACCTTTTTCATGTGTATCCCCTCCAGAATAAATTATTGTGTGATTGTCAGCTATAATTTTGCCCTATCCCTTCCATCTCATCTCACTAACGCCTAGTATATTCATTTTCATGCTATCCATCTCTCTTAGAACATTGGTCAACTTTCCTAGCTCATTTAATGTCCTAACATTCCATGTTTCTACTCAAAATGTATTTATTTTAGTTATGATTTTGCCATCAGTAGCTGGATGACGGTCTGGTGTCACCTGTGGCTCATGACTGTCCCTACCGGACGAGGATGTCCTAAGACAGCCATTAACGTCGTTCACTAACTCTGATATATGTTTTGCCATGAAGTCTTGGGAAGATAATGTGGTGGTTTCCCCTTGCCTTCCACATTCACATGGTGGTCTTTTACCTCTGCCTTGACAAACTACTGAATGTAAACTTGCCGAGGAATCACAAACAGCCAAAAGTGCTGGAGTTGATTGCTACGTCCTGTAAAGGATAATCAACTAAGTAACTCCTTTTCTCCACATATTTTATTTACATTATGCAATAGTTTAACCATAGCTGATAAAGTCAAAGCCCACGGGAAATTTACAGAAGCTAGGAAAGAAGTTAAGAAGAACATAAGGACGAATAAACGACAATATTTAGATATCCTAATAAGAGAGACAGAGGATGCGGCAACGAAGAGAAATCTCAGAGATCTTTACAGTACCACTAGGTAAATGATAGAAAAATATAATCAACCAATTGAACTTGTCAAAATTAGTAAAGGGAAAGTTCAAACCAACACCAAAGATCAAATTAACAGATAAATTGAATACGTTAAGGATATTCTGAATAGACCTGTTCGAAACGACGGTCCTGTTATCCACCAGGCAGAAGTGGAACTGGATATCATTTGTGGACAAACAAAACACCTAAAGAGGACATTAGAAAAGCTATCAAACTACTGAAAGATAGGAAAGCTGCCGGCCCAAATAGTATCAAAGCAAAAGCTATTAAATCTAATATAGACAATAAAACAGAAAAGCTGCACACATTATTTGGTAGAGTCTGCGAGGTCGAAGAAATACCACTGGAGAGAATGATATCTGGTGAAGTTACTTAAGACAGGGCACCTGCCAGAGTGTGAAAATTATGGAGGAATAAGACTATTGTCAATGCCTGGGGAGATATTAAGCATCATCATTTTTAGAGATTAAGAGATGCCACTGACAAACAGCTAAGTGATGACCAAGCAGGCTAACGACCAAACAGATCCCTCGCAGAACAGATAGTCACCTTGCGCGTAATAATAGAGGAAAGTATTGAGCTGCATTCGACACTTTATATTAGATTTGTGGCGTATGAACAGGTATTTGACAGCATTGATAGGGGATCATTCGGAGGTTGATGGGGCACTATGGGATCCAACAAAAGTCATTAACATATGACGATAAGAAGTGTAGAGTTCTTCATTATGTAAAACTGGCAGGTGCATCTGAAATAAAAAATATGAGTACGACAGGGATGCCTTTTCTCACCATTATTATATTTACTGACTATTGACTGAGTTATGAAGACAACTACAGCTACCGCTAGAAATGGAATTCAGTGGATTCTAATAAAGAAGTTTGATGATTTGGACTACACTGCACTGCGGCATTGCACGCTTATCACACACACGAAATCAAATGCAGGAATTCAGGATAAACTAATCACGCTTAAAGAGATGTCACAACAATTAGGTCTAAATATGCATAGAGGTAAGACAAAGATAATTAGATTTAACCAAGCAAATAACAATCATATCTTCCTTAGTGAAACCCAACTTCTAGAAGCAGAGAATCATACACTTATTTGGGAAGCAGTGTCGAAAAGATTGGGGGAACAGATAGAGATGCTAAAATAAGAACACAAAAGGTAAGTGAAGCTATCATCCATTCATTCGTTAGCATCAATCAATCATGAACCATGCCGGAAAGCGTGGGCGGTTATGGCTCGCCATTTCACTCGATCACCAAGTCGTGGATCAGCTCAGTGTTCCTGTCTCGTCCATGCCATGTGGCCAAGCCATCCAGGTATTTTCCTCTCGGTCTTTCTCTTGGTCTGTTCCCTTCGATCTTGCCAGTTGTCACCATTTTCTCCAATCCATTTCTTCTAATAACATGTCCAAAAAATGTTGACTGTCTACGTCTAATTTATCTAATCAATTTACGATTTTCATTTGTCTCCTGTAATACTTGGTCATTGGTTTTTCTGTCTATAAATATGTACGCTCTTAAAATTCTAATTTTTGTAGTTCTATCTGTCTCACGCCACAATTCTTCAGTTTTAGTCTTTGAAGAGCAATAGATATGCGTCTTTTAATTTCTTTCATTGTGTCACCGTTGTTGGTAATCAAGGACCCAATATATTCGTAATTGTCTAACACCTCCAATTTATCCTCATTAACATATATGTCTTTCTCCATAGTAGTTTTATCTGTATACATGGAGCTATCATGCTGGGCTCCGTGGCAAAGGCGTTACGGACGCGGTTCGTAATCTCGCTTACCTGCGTTCGGAAGATACATGCGACCGATTTGGCTGCAGACCGTGTCGTGATGGCTTTTATCGAGTTGGTATGGGAGCCGGTCGTTCAGGAAACAAAGGCAAACTACTGAACATAACCTTGCCAAGACATCAATAAATACAGTGCTGGTGTTGACTGCGATGTCCTGTAAATAGAATATGCAAAAAAAAAAAAACAACAATAACAAAATTGAGCTATCATCGCACTAGGAAATGTGTGTAAGTCAAAGGGAGCTAAACTTAGCAAGAAACTAAAACATTTTAACGCCAATGTTAGCTCGGTATTACTGCATGAGTCATAAATAGGGAGAACAACTATAAGAATTACAGAAGTGGAAAAGAACGGATGTATAAACATACATTTTCCAGGACCATTGTTCAACTATAGAAAAGGGCAATCAATTGCTGGTTAGGGCTGTTTTCATTCATAATTCAAGGATACAATCCGCCTAGTCGAACATTCTTGCACGATTGAACGCTCACAATGATGCTTGTGGCAGTCATCTGTAGCCTGGGCGTGACACTTGCTTGTGGTCCTGTCATGTGTTGATCGGTTTTTAAATCGTGACAAAGCAAATTGCAAGATTGTTTCGTCCATTTGCGTTTTTCATTTGTTCGGAGCTGACACACGCAAGGTGAATTTATGTCAGTTACTGTATTTTACAGGCGCGCAAATACATAAACAAGCTCATACACATATTCCTTTCAACTTCAAAATGTAAGCAATTTCCAAGCAAGTTGGAGAGATTCTTGGATTACGCACTATCAAAAGAATAATAAAAAGGCATACATATATACAGGACCTTGGGTAGCCGCAAGTAAAAAGGCAAAGTGCAGACTGAGGAATACACATAGATTACACATTAATAATACAAAGAAAAACAACTAAAACTGCAGCAATTAACAGTACAAAATAGACTAACAATGAATATCCAAGCAAGCTCGGATATGCACCAAGAAACAACAAAAACTTGGAGATGAAGTAACATAATGGCGGAAGTGAAACATGAATGAACAGAATACAAACGTGGAAAACTACGTTTACAAAATGGAGTAGATATTAGCGGGTAGAATGAATAAGTAGTAAATTTTAATTGACAATCTTGGGAGTTACAATTGTTCAGTGCCTAGAACGCCTGTCTCCGAGTATATGCTTCAAATCACATCGAGGGGGATTGGTATTTGTAATTTCTAGGAGGTCGACACAGCCTAAAATTAGTAAGTTTACATTTCCTGGGAAAGGCGGCCAACGCAACATGTACCCATCAGACACATCTGGGACGTCTAACAGCCGTCTAGGTTTGAACATAAACTGCATTGCCAACTGTGAATTGTAGCAAATCCGCAGACCAGTTCATTGTCGTCGTCTATATCAAATACAACGAAAGGTGTTATGAACTGGGATGTCAGTCTGTGATTACTTTTGTCTTCCTTCAGTTTAGACACCAATATTCAATCCCTCTATTTATTCTATATTATTGTATAGACTCGATCTTCCAAATAGCTATGGCAGCATTTTAAGCAACAGAAAGACTCCTAAACTATAAATTTGTACTTATTAAAACAGTGAATAGAGCTAGAGGTGTGATGAAGATGGTTGTACATCTATTGTTACTTGCAGTCGTTCGTTTATACACGAATATGCAGTCCCACTGTTTATTCTAAATGAATGTGTAGACTCGATCTCACAAATAGCTATGACAGCATGTGAAGCAACAGAAAAACTCCATAACTACATATCCAGTAGGCATCAAAACTTTGAGCTGCAATCATTTGATAGATGTGACTATTGTTCTATTATCTGCAGCAAGCCTCCTGTGGGAATAATGTTCGTTCATAATGCACAACAGAGAAGCATTATACTTTTCTCGTACATAATCCTCCTTACCAAGGGTGGTTTCTACAATCTATGCGAGCACATTTATACTGAAATAATAGAACAATGGGGCTGAACCAGGAATGTTAGACCCAGCTGGCTCCTTAAATCACCCGGTTAAACATTTTGTAATGACAAACTAAAACAACCAGCTAAAACCGTTACAGGAGCTAGGAGATATCAAGTATGTCATGGCTTAGCGTTATTTACATACATTTAAAATGCGACCACATAAATTCAGAAAACGTGAGCATAGTATAACTTGAAGTTCTTAGTCTGGGATCCTCGGGGCAAAAGAAATAGAGTGGGATCTAAAAACAAACGGAGAGGAGAAATAGAAATCCATCCATCATGTGCCATGCCGGTAAGCGTGGGCGGTCATGTTTTGCCATCTCACTCGATCACCAGAGTCGTGGATCAGCTCTGTGTTTCTGTCTCGACCATGCCATGAGGCCAAGCCATCCAGGTATTTACTTCTAGGTCTTCCTCTTGGTCTGTACCCTTCGATCTTACCCTTCTACGAAGTAGAAATAGAAGTGGATATTAGATGTGAAAGGCATGGATGGAGTTTCGTGGAATTGCTGAGGACGTGGGGGGGGGGGGGGGGGGGGGGTTGTGGAGTGAGTTGGTTGAGGGACTTTGCCCCAGTGTAGATAAAGAGTGAAAGAAAAGATGAAGAAAATGCAATAATGTTGCAAACATACGGATCGTACCCAACAGTAAAACATTTAGACGGCTCTTAGACATGTTATAAACTCAATTATTACACTTTAGGAACTTACTGTACAGTTACTGCCATCTACTGCCTGTAGTAACTTGCGGTATAGGACAGGGGGTGGGGGTGTTCTTGAGACAGGAATTCAGGCCGCCTGGCTAGTGCAGTCGCCGCCAATTGTGCAGGCTTGGGTGTCTTTTCACCCCGACAGAAAACACACCCGCATGTTACCGAGGATTCGAACTCGGGTCTCCCGAAGGAGAATCCGGCATTCTAGCCACTCGGTCAGCCGCTCTTCTTTATTACTTTGCCTAAATCAGACATCCTCTAATATTGGCTAATAGATAAATTCAACATCTCGTACGGAATTTATCCTAAATAGAAAACAAACGCATCTATTACCAAACCCCCATTTACTGTTGTTTTTGTCTAATTTTCGTTGTTTAAGACATACTCCAAACTTCGATTTCAATTAGCAAACTCAATTGCAACGTTTAAAAAGTCATGTGTGAAATAAGAGCCTTATTTCAAGAAAAAAAATTAGAGGGAATAATACACATTTATAACGATTGCTACTATCGATTTGCCAATGACGACAATTATCAGATCGATTGCTGCTTTGAATTGGTGGGTTTCATTTGAGCAATTCGTTGTTACGTGTTTCTATAGACCCCCGCTTTGGCAAAGAGTGTTTCAGAAATGCTTTCATAACTAACAAGTGCAATGGCAATTGACGTGGTCTGCCATACCTCTCCATAACAGTAGGTCTCTGGTATTATGTCTCAGTTAGTACGTTTACATATTTCAAAAGCCAGACTGTTAGTTATATTCTCACTCCCCTTACATGTTTCAAATGGCAGACTGTCGGTTATCTTTTTACTCTCCTTACATATTTCAAATGTCAGAATTTCTGTTATACCGGTTACATTTCCACTCTCCTTACACATTTCTAAGATTACACTGGCAGGTATATTTCTACTCTCCTTATATATTTCTAAGATCAGACTGTCGGTTATATTTCCACTCTCATGACAAATGTCAAAGATCAGATTGTCAGTTAAAACAATGCATGAAACGTGCGTGATTGTAGGCCGAATAAAAGGCTCAGGTCTTTCAAACTGCAGTTCACATTCATTCATTCCTTCTATATTCCTGGGGTACATGTTCCACCCGATGCTACGCACGTCTGGTGCAAAGAGGCTGTAAATGAGAAGATAATCAAGGCTGCCAGCGTGTTGGCGAGTAAAGAGAGGAGAAATGACTGGGCAGGACAATAATAAAGCCTTCCGGGAGGGGGACAATTTCTTTGGAGAAACTCCCAAAACATGTGTTAGCACGAATATGGAGTCTATATGAAAGCCCGTAGAGCGTCGCCTAGTCTGTGAGGGAGGCATTCTTTAGAAAAAGGAGAGTGTCTAAGTCTGGGCTATCAGAATTTGCGCTGCTCGTCAAACGTACTTCTAAAATCTCTCTCTCTCTCTCTCTCTCTCTCTCTCTCTCTCTCTCTCTCTCTCTCTCTCTCTCTCTCTATCTATCTATCTATCTATCTATCTATCTCTGTCTCTCTATCTCTCTCTATCTCTTTCTATATCTATCTCTCTCTATCTATCTCTCTATCTATCTCTCTCTCTCTCTCTCTCTCTCTCTCTCTCTCTCTCTCTAGTCTATTTACGAAGACACAATTCACCATCAAACGTTACGCCACTTTACTGTAACATTTTTTCACACGTCATTGTTTATTATTACACTAATTCCCACTTCAGTTTTTTTTTGGTTTTTTTTTGGGTTCGCATATCATTTGCAGGACATCGCTGTCAACATCAGCATCTCTCAGCTGATTGTTGATTTCTTGGCAAGATTATGCTCAGTAGTTTGCCATTGCTTTCTGAGTGACCGGCTCACATACCCCATAAATAAGTTACCGACGCGGAGCGAACCGCTACCAATTCTCGCGCACGTCACGTTACTCAAGAGAGTATACGGGATTACGGAGAAATTCGTGTAACACCTAGACCAGGGAGACCGGCACATCAGTTTATAACAATAAAAATTACTAATCCCTCACAGAGCTAATCAGTATTCTGAGTCTCATCTCATCTCATCTCATCTCATCTCATCTCATCTCATCATGTTCCTCTTGTACCTTAAGGTGTCGAGGTGAAGTATAAACATCGCGAGAGTGCCCGATTATGGGCTTCATACATCGATATTCCCATGGACTCTGCTATTCCCTCCGTCCAACGTTTACGTGGTCGGCCTCTTCCTCTGTTTCCATCTGGTCTGTACATCATTGCTTGTTGTGGTATGCTGTTGACTGGTAACCTACTTGCATGGCAAAACCATTTGACTTGCTACTTTCTAATAAAATCTAGTGCTGCTTTAACCCCCACTTTAGTCCTGATTTCTTCATTTCTGATCTTATCTCTTCTTGATACGTTGAGTATTCTTCTCAGGAACCTCATTTCTGTTGTGATTTTTCTTTTCTCTTTTTCTGTCAATGTCCAGGTTTGGCATTGGTAGCATAGATTTGGCAGGAAGATTGTGTTGTAAAGTGCTTTCTTAGTTGTTATTGATACATGTTTGTTCTTTAGTATTGGTGCCATTTCTGAGTATATACATATACATATATTCCTGTTACGGGACGTGATATATATATATATATATATATATATATATATATATATATATATATATATATATATATATATATATATAGAGAGAGAGAGAGAGAGAGAGAGAGAGAGAGAGAGAGACAAAGAGACAGAGAGACAGAGAGATAGAGAGAGAAGGAGAGAGATAACAGCAGGTGACAGTGTTGCTATTCATGGCTTTTCTTATATGCAGGGGTAACCCAGGGACAAGTAATTGACCTGCATGATTGATATTGTTATGCTAAAACAGCCTACGTTTTAGTATATTGCTCACTAACACTAAAGACGGT
Organism: Cepaea nemoralis; assembly: GCA_014155875.1. NCBI lineage: Eukaryota > Metazoa > Mollusca > Gastropoda > Stylommatophora > Helicidae > Cepaea > Cepaea nemoralis. Next base: position 175,280 of record JACEFZ010019676.1, read on the forward strand.
TTAAAGACAAGAGGTTGACTCTATTCACCAATGCGTTATCACATATGGCTCTATCTGGTTCTGCATACAGCCAGCAACAGCGTTGCACAAAACATGAACTCCGTCCGTAGCTCTACCGGCGGTCTGCGTGAATCTCTGCGAAAATGGCACCCGTGAAACGAATGAGGTCTCGAAACGAACCCAAGGAGGGCGAGGTAAGCTGCTTCAACAGGTCACCACGGACATACCCGTTACCACTATTAATATATTTCTCCTAGGCCTTTAATAACTTGTTTATTGAATTTCTTTTCGGTGCATCCAACTTTTTAGATTACCCGATAGCACCACATCTCAAAGCCTTCCAGATTGTATTCTTTTTCCCCAGTTTCATTTTTCGCTCCTTCGTTTCATCCTTTTTCACTCTCTGGGTTAGGTTTTCATTTGCTAAGCAAACCAGTTAAAAATCACATCGCGGCAACGCCTGGACGCACCCACTAATCAAATCGGTTCAGGGATTTGTTTGGAGCCGACGACAGGAGTAGCTCTGAAGAAGGGAAAGGAAGTCCCGTGTCAAATATTGTCTTTAAGATGTGGAGTGTTAGGTTTTCGCGTATTCTGTGCCATTATGTAATGACGTTGGGTGACAAATTCCCTTTCTCGTCGCTTCTTCTTCCTCGACAATCCTCTCTAAAAATTTTCAGAGGCATCATGTCACTGCAGCTCCAGAACAAAGGTGCTGGTAATATAATGGGGAAGTGTTGTGCGTGTGAAATTCTTACTAATCCACATGTTTGCACAACATTTGCGATGGTCATTTCTTTATTTATTCACTTCACATATTATTCATTTTTAATAACTTTGTTGTTTTTTTACCACAATTACTAAAAGTACCTTTAATTGCTGTTGTTGCTGCTATCATCATGACCTTCATCATTATCATCGCTGGTCTTTTCCAAGTATGCTCTACATTTTATATTGTCATATTGTTTTAGTCTTTAGACTATATATATATATATATATATATATATATATATATATATATATATATATATATATATATATATGTGTGTGTGTGTGTGTGTGTGTGTGTGTGTGTGTGTGTGTGTGTCTGTGTGTCTGTGTGTCTGTGTGTGTGTGAAATGATAAGTTAATGTCGTCGCTGAATATATTATATCCATTCACAGAGTGTGTGGAAGTTATTCCCTATATAAAAAAGTCGTTTTTTTTTTTCGAAGTGGTCATTCCCTATATTGTATACGTATGTTTGATTTAATAATCATTATGATTATTAGCATCATCATAATTATCGTGGTTTTATGTCCAAACATCCATTGTTACCAAATAAATGGCAAGCTCTTCTATGCCTATGCAAGCTCTTCTACCCCTGGGTAGTAAATTCTGACAATTTTTCCACAAATTTTTATCTTCTTCTTCTGCTGCGATCGCTTCTTTGATGACTGATTACACCATCAGACGAGTTATGATAAACTCTGGGGTATTTTTTTTTTATGTGTGCGTTCCTATGTAGTTCCATACAACCAGCATGGAATTTAGGGTGGATAAAGTAGACCAGGATATATATAGGCATCCATTTTTAGGCTGGGTCAATCAGAGAGCTCTAGTGGATTTCTTTTTTACGTGTGTGTATGTTTGTGTGTGTGTGTGTGTGTGTGTGTGTGCGCGCGCGCGCGCGTATTGTAAATTATTATGTATATATGCATACAACATATTCATTATATTATTTTATATTCTATTAATTTTTCATCTTTCTATTCCGATGAAACCTAAGGTAAACGACAATCTGACTTGCGGTGTTAAATAATTACTCTGCACATGCCACTAAACTTACGGTGGGGAGGGGGAAGGGGTAGGGGAAAAGCATTTTGATAGTGAAAGAATGCCCAGAGGGTTCTGAATCACAGATCTATATAGACAGACATTACGTGCTAAATCGAACAGGCTGGTTGACTAGTTCACGAAATCGCTGCTATATATATTTACATTGTATTAGCATGTATTACAATAGTTATTCGTGTGTTGTCTTTGTCTGTTGTTTTTTTTTTCATTTCTGTATGATGGCCATATCGCTGCAAAGCGCTCCCTTATTTATTATCCTGTTATTTTCATGTCTGGTTATTTCAATGTTTTATTGTTCCCATTATGCATAGCTTTCAGTTGAAAATGTCGAAAACTCTTGAAGATCTTGACTTTACAATAAAATATTCAAAAGGAGTTCATTTTAAAACTATTATATGGACAACAAATGCTCCATTCGAACAATAACTGTGACTATGTGTTTAATTGTTTCAGCTGCAGTATTATTCATTTATTCACTTCATATGATATATTACTCTGCAGAATACACCTGACGAGATGGAGCGAAATATGCCAGCCAATAAATCGTGCAATATATTGTTTGCGGCTTCTGTCTTTAAATTCTCTAAGGGAATACATTATCTGCAAAAGAAGATAGACGTAGACTGACCACAGCAATGCAGATGTTAAACTTATTTGAGAGCCTATGGTTAAAACAACAGCAAACAAGTTACAGTAACATTTTTGAGAACACACATCTTTCCTATGGCAACATCCTGATGTGAATGATGAACCATTTCGAAATTACTAATGGAGAAAATCGGGATCTGAACTTAACTGTCACAGACACATTCTTAGAATACCATGGAACAAGATTGAAAATAAAGGTCGAAAGATCGATCATAATAAAGATGAAAATATAGACTTGGAAAATAAAGATTTACTTACTTACTTACTACTTACTTCTGAGAAAACACTCATTTTATACAAGATCTGAACATCGAAAACAACGTCAGTTTGCTTTAGAAAGAACAGTGGTAACAACCACTGCTCCTGGGAGAAGAGGAAGGGGTCAACTAGCACGAAGAAGGACATAATAACGTTATCATCATATTCTTCTTCATCATCATCTCACACTTTTACCGTCAAACGTCGTGAATAGTTGATGCTCCAGCAACCGATGGGTGGCACCGGATAGTGTCATGCATGTGATTGTACAATAATTCTACAACTGATGTCGTCAATCCATTTTCCTCTCGGGCGTCCTCTTGCTCTCGCAGTAGATTTTCTTTGGTGTAGTGCCAGCGCTGTCATTTGATGGAGTTGCATTCCAACGAGATGGCCACAACATTTGATTCTTCGCCATTTAATATATGTGGCGCAAGGTGTCGATTCAATGTCTGTTCGACAATATCATTTTCCATTCGGTCTCGTATAGCCACGTCGGCAGCTCTTCTCAAGCATCCCAGCCCACAGATGTTGACCCGATGTAAATATGCCATCCATTATCTGTTGCTCTGCAGACACAGGTATGCTTTGATGCTTCAGCATGGGCGACAGTAGATATATATGCGCACCTACACTTTGACATCCAACTTCGATCTCTCTGTCTACCCTGCCATCGTCCGCGATCATACCTCAGAGATATTTTCAATCTTTAACCCATCTCTATCCACAGCACGTAAAGACCAGAAAGCCGCTCTTTGGAGCCTATGTGTCCACGTATTCAAGTTGAAGTAACTTCTACTGAACATTTCCCATCACTTTGTTCTGGATATGTGTTGAATATCAATTTTAGAGCAACTTATGTACCGTCTCCGTGGCCAAGGAATTACGGACGCCATTCGTAATCCCGTATACCCGGGTTCGAAACACAGTGGTGCTGGTTATTTCGATAAAGGTATAGGTGCCGGTCGTTCAGAAATCATTGGCAAACTACTGAACGTAAAACTTGCCCAGGAATCACGAACAGCTAAAATGCTGGGGTTGTCTGCTATGTCCCGTGAAGGACATGCAACTAAATTTATTATATTAGAAAGCCGAGAAAATTTACAAAAATAACTGTTAACCCCTACGCTACCACAGCTCCCTCGTCCTTTATGAGTAATCTATATAGAAACAGCGGCTGAAAGTAGCGCTTGTGATTGTGACAACAGCCACTGGGTACTAATCACCTGGAACGGCATACACCGCCACACGTTGGTTGAATTGATTGCAACAAGTAATACGCGGTTTTACTAGAATTTCATTTACAGGTGACGTGGTCATTGATGCCAAGCTTCAGAATGGAATCCTGGCCCCGGAATGTGAACTTTTCACCCCACTTAGGTGCTCCATTCAGACCAACTGCGGCGTTAGGTTTCATTGGGGTTAATTACGCAGATAATCGTTCTTCATTGATTGGCTGACACTCAGCAGAAAATCCAATGTGCAATTCTCTATAACGCGTTTCCGGTTGAGGAGAGCTTCACTGCTTTAGTAACAGATTGGATGGCTAAATACGTTGCTTTATCACATGCGATTACAATTATTATCATCATCAGATGACTTGCCAACTGGCGTGAACAGTTAATCATATCCACAGTTTTCGACTTCCAACAGGATGTATCTATATACGTAACAATGAAGATCAACATTTGTATCTAAACTTTCAACATGAAAATAATTAAGAACAATTATGCCACAGATAAAACTACACGTCAACCAATGATTGCAATAAGCAATGAAGAAATTGAACATGTCTAAATCTTTGAATATCTTGGCTCCATAATGATCAGGAATGGGAAATGTTAAGAAGAAGCCAGACATGAACTGGGCGGACCACTGCAGAGATTACTTATTACGAGAATATGGCAGAACGCCAGAAAACGACTAAACGTGAAATTGTTGAGGACATAAATTTTCCCAGTGGCAACATTCCGATGTGAGTCGTGGCCCGTTTAGCAATCCCTAAAGAAGAAAGTCCAGGCTTTTGAACATACATGTTACAGAAAAATGATTCTTAGAATATTGTGGACCAAGAAATATTGACATTCTACGAGATCTATGCATTGAAAAAAAAAAACGAACACTTAAACAGCGCCTTGTCTCGAGAATAGAAATACTTTCGCCATATTAATTAAACTTACAGTAGTTTGGCATGGATAGTGGTGGAAGACGTGGTTACTAACAGAAAGGAAAGCGATCGACCAAAACGGAAATGGACGCGAAACATTTAACACACTGTGGTCGTGAAAATACATAGGGCAGAGGAGCTAGCACATGATAGTGAGTCTGTTCGTCAAGGGGGTGATGAGAGCGACGTTGTGTGCATGTGGCGTTACATGATGATGATGATTTCTCTCATAGTGATAGGTAAGACCGAGGTGAGTCCACTCTCTCTTTCGTTATCTCTTTTATTGTTTTCATAATTGTTACGCATTGCTAAATAGAGTTCCATCTTTTCTCTCCTCATAATGTGACTAGAAATGTTGATTTCCTGATTATGATATATCAGAAAAGTTGTCTTTGTGTCATGAAATCTGACTGGAAACGTCGCAGCTGGGGTCAAAGGGAAGATCGTTGCTGGGGCAAATCGAAACCATTGGCCCACCACTTCAAGTGTGAGGACGAGGTGGCTGCAGTAACTGAAGCTTTCATGTGGATAAGCAGGTGGAGTCACCAAAGTAATAGTAGTGTCTCAGCTTTATTGCGTTTAGTTGGGAGGAAATCAGAAGCGGTCACCTTCCCTGAATGTTTCGGCCCTTGTACCATCTTGACACTCTCTGGGGGTGGGCCTCTCCGGGACTATGGGCGGTTTTCTCCTGCCGTGAGAGACATTCAGTAGTCTGCTTTTTTATTTATTTTTTTTTTGGGGGGGGCGGGGGGGGGGGGGGTCCTTGGATGGTTCTGTGTTTGTCCCAAACCTTGATCGCTCTCAAGCTTCCCCTCCCTCGGAGAGGAGAGCCTTGTGCACCCGGTGCTTCATGCCCTCACATACATATCAGAATCTGTGGCCGTGGGAAGCCATATTCTTCCCTGGCCACTGCCTTTGTCGCCTCCGTTTGTCTTCGTTGTCACGTATCTTCTTCCTGCCCCGTTCACGGGGCCGCACTCTGGGAAGACGGCTCTTCCTCTGGGTTCCTCGACTCCTCTCTTGGTCTCTGCTGAGGAATATGGCTCTCGCAAGACGACTACCACCATAGCACGGAGGTTGGACTGCGGCCGACATTTGCCTGACTTGGCGACTGCTACCTGTATTTACCAATCAATTGCTACAGATTTAAGCCTTTCACTGATCAAAACCCGGATGAAAACTGCTCCTCTTTGGTGCATGTCAAAAGTGGAGTGGTCATCTTTAAACTGTCGTTTGACGTTATCGCGTTCGCCTAGACCGAGATGTCACCTGCTTAACACTCTTGACATCCTTTAAGACAATATTGACAGGTTACAAGACAATGGCATGGTTATTGTAATTTCTAACACACTTTTAAGGTTTTCATTTGAAGCCCCCACGTAGAAATATGACTATTTAAGAGTTCAATAATTGTCATCAACATAGCATGATTAGCCAGTCTTATACAAAGAAAACTGAGAAAGGAAAATTTAGAGAAATTAGATTGACGAGATTTTTCCATAACAAGGTTGGGGGTTGAAGCGTGGGGTTAACATCCCCACCTTTGTAAAAACCTTTCTTTGTTACGAAACAAATACATGAGCCTCGATATCGGACTGCACTTGGAATCAACGACTGGCAAGAGAAGGTCCACCAGAGAGACGAATGGAGACAGATTGTATTTGCAGCAAAGAACCTCAATGGCTCGGAATGCTGAAGAAGAAGAAGAAGAAGGATCAAAGTAACAAGGATGAAAGTATAATCACATCAAAGAAAACCTGAAAAGAGGCGAGATTGCAAGCTAAATGAATCAAAGAACTGATTAGTATTCAGTAAATTTGTCAGCCAGAGTGTGATTCATATCTATCTATCTATCTATCTATCTATCTATCTATCTATCTATCTATCTATCTATCTATCTATCTATCTATCTATCTACCTACCTACCTACCTACCTATCTATCTATCTATCTATCTATCTATCTATCTATCTACCTATCTATCTATCTATCTATCTCTCTATCTGTCTGTCTGTCTGTCTGTCTGTCTGTCTATCCGTCTGCCTGTCTGACTGTCTGTTTGTCTTTCTGTATGTCTACTTATCTCATTATCTCTTGGTCCGTCCGTTAGTCTGTCCGTCCATCTGTCTGTCTATGTTTGTCTATCTACTTAACAATCTGTCTGTCTGTATGTCTACTTACCTATCTGTCTGTCTGTCCGTCTGTTAGCCTGTCCATCCATCTGTCTCCACTTTCTATGTGTCTGTCTGACCGTCTCCACGTATGGTTGTATATCTGTCTATCTACGTATATAATCTGTTTGTAAGTCTGTAT
>JACEFZ010019676.1:187500-230000 GCA_014155875.1 Cepaea nemoralis
GCCCGTGGGACGCAGAGGTGTTTCCAAGGCACCAGGGCCAGGTTCTATACAGGCCAAGACCTACTAGCACGTTCTAGTCGTGCGTCCTGGGCAACAAGTCCCTTCGGGGTCCTGACTAACGTAGTAGGATCGATGATTCTTCCGAAGCCGGAGAGTATCTGCCTGCACGGCGAGGAACCACCACTCTGCACACCAATAAGCCAGACATTGAACAACGGATACTCACGCAAACCTCAGTCCTGTATGACATCACACTGATGTTTGACAACGGGATGTCTTTATCTGACATAAAGGACTTCGGGCTGGAGTTCACAGCCAGCGAACGCAAGCAAGCAAGCATCTCGCCCGTGGTGAGCGATATAAAATGTTTGGTGTAAAATCTTACATATCTGATGTACATTATCCTATGTATAACGTACAGTATTCTACGTGTAATGTACAATATTTCATTAGTGATGTACAATATCCCATGTATAATGTATATTATGTCGTATAGTATGTACAATATTACATGTATAATGAACAACAGTACATGTATAATGTACAATATTCCATGTATAATGTACAACAGTACATGAATAATGTGCAATATTTCATGTATAATGTGTACTATTCCATGTATAATATACAATATACCTTGTATAATGTACAATATTACATGTAAAATGTACAATATCCCATGTACAATGTACAATATCCCATATATTAGGTACAGTATACGTATTATATTACAATGTATGGTGTATAGTAAGCATACCCGTTGTATGACACTGTAAACTTCCCATAGAATAAGCAATAATAAGATATGTGATAGTCGGAAGTGGTGTCTCTTCCCATTTGTTTGAGTTGGTGTCTTGAACCCTATGTTGACTTTTGCTGCTGTGTGACTTTTCTTTCGAAGGAGGATACTTGGGTGTATCCTTTGAACTTGGGAGTCCAACAGACAGATGGAGGGTTCTTAATGCTGTTAGTTTTATTACATGTAGTATAACTCCCATAGTTTAGTTGACCTCGACGATTGATGGTTCATCAGGCGGTACCTCCCAGAAGTAAAACAGGTTATCCTTTTTGTATCTGTGTACTAGGTATATCATGTCGACATTCTGATAAGGAAGTCCATCCTAGGTATTCTGACAGGAGTCAGAATATCAAACGCTGAGTGTCGATCATCTTCGAATGTGTCTGTTTTGCTGGCGTTTGCAGCTTATGAGTGCAGCAGTAAACATTGAGGTATTGGTCCAGACTTTGTTTAGGACAGGTTGCCATGTTCACTCTCTCCTGGCTTTTTACCCAGGTTCCAGTTGATAGTGATGCAATGCAGTCCCACAAAATCCACCACTCGCTATAGAAAAGGGATGACAAAGAATACAACCGAGCATTAACCTACCGTGATGTGTTAACATTTCACAACACAATTACAAACAAAAAAGGGGAAGGAGATAGGAGTGGGTTTCCAAGTTCCATGTCCCTCCTTGCTTGTTGTAGAGCTTTCCTAGCTCTGATAGTGAGTGAGGGATCTTTTCACTCTATGTTTTGTTCTGATATTGTTAATGGGAATTATTTGATGAGCGAAGCCATTCTGTCCATCCAACATGTTTATATTGCCTCTCTCTCTCTCTCTCTCTCTCTCTCTCTCTCTCTCTCTCTCTCTCTCTCTCTCTCTCTATCTATCTATCTATCTATCTATCTATCTACTTGAAGAGAACAGCCTATACATAATCTCTGTGGTTTCTAATGCCACGTCTTCCTTCCGTCACTATAATCAGCATTAGGCCAAGGCTCTTCAACATTGTTTTCTTAATTACTGACATACACAGGTTTCATACATCATCTCATGTTTCCACAGGAGTCACATTACAATGTGTATTTCCCATAATAAAGAGTAACACTCAGGACAGAATGATTTATGATTCTCCTAACAGAGAAAACCATCATGTACATTTCTCTGATATTAAGTACATGATAATCATACATAATAATGAATCATAATGATGATGCAAGGAGCCTATGTTTTTGGATTTCCTCAGGGGTTAATCCATAAACTAAAACATACATTGTTTTCCCCCACTGCTTACAGCAGTATGAGGTTAGTGAACGCTGTGATATATTTTGCCAAGAGCTGATATTATTCGGAGTGTATTTATCAGAATAACTTATGCCGCATGGTCCAGTCTTCTGAATGTTGCAAGCAATTTATTAACATCAAACCCTACCACCGTGGGGTGATGCGAATTGAAGGCACATCCTATCCGAACATTCATTTATATTATGCGTTTTCTGTCTTTGTTCTTGAATTTATATTCTCAAACATGGCAATTTCCTAGCAATATTTTATGACATGATTGCATGTCCATCACACCTATGGTGTGGTTACTAATCTGTTAATAAAAGGATTGTACTAAGATTTAGCACGATAGTTTCAAGTTACAGATTAGGAATTAGGAAACCTTTTATCCAAAATGAACTGAGTCCATGATATGCGTAATCATTTGTATGTCTCCGCATGGATAAAAAAGGTTCAGAAATATCCTTAACAGTGAATTTACACTACATAGGATATTTGAAAGTGACAGAAACAAGTTCTCTACTATGAAGTATGAATCAGGCGTCTGCTCCCCCCCCCCCCCCCCCTTGAGAAAAGTTCCTAGAATGTGTTTCTGACATGAGTTTGATACTCTACAGTACACATAATATTTATTGGTTATAAGCATTGCTAGTTAGATATAAGTTCACAATGCCTATATTAGATTTAACATAGGGATTTGAAATTGTTAAGCATAGGAAAAATTACAGCGTGGTGCCGCATGGCGCTCAGTGGTAAAAATCAATCAGACTCTAGTTTACAAGAATTCTTGATTTATCATTCTAACTAATTCTTAATTAAACACAATGGTATATGTACCTTATCAAAATACATGAATACACATTAATAATGTAGATTTAACGTACCATGTTGCAGAGAATGATGGTTTTTAAGGCTAAACTACCCTATCCCCGAAGGGAAAGGCCGACGTCTTTCTTTTGTCCTCTCTTGAACAGAAATGGCCGCTTTAGTGCCTTTGTTTTAAAACTAGCCGGTCTTGGCCAGGTGCGTGAACCAAACTAAGGCCAAATTTTAACTAATGCCAGTTAAATTTGGCTGTGCTACTTTTCCTTTCTCCTACATTAAGTAAGATACTTAAACAGTAATTATTAGGGATTAGTATTTTTAAAGCGTCAATACAAGGATGTTGGTAGAGACGTTTTTAATATATCACAGATGTATATGTATTATTTTCTGACTTGGTCATAGCCCTCCCCCCTCTTTCCCTTTTCCTTTCTACACTATGAAATGCGCCTATCACAAAGAGAGCTGTACTAAGGCAGGCGACATCGGTTCCTTTTGGCTGCAGCGGTATGACTTCGGACAATATACCGTCATTATGGTGACCTCAACACCAAGGTGTGTTGACCACAGCACCCAAGTGCACCGTCCCTACTTGGCATTATGGCTGTATCGGTAGGCATGAGACAGCGAATATTGTTTCCATCTTGTTTGGGTAGTGGGAGACTGATTAGACTTGGCTCTGAGAGTAGAACCATGGACAATCTTATTGCATCCGTCGTTTCGGTTGCTCATTAAGCAGCATGAAGCTGTTTCTGCAACTCGCTTCTTTATGTAAACATTGGTTGCATGCTCTATACTCTATGTATTCTCTCTGGTCATTTGTTGCATGCTCTATAATCTCTGGTCATTGGTTGCATGCTCTATACTCTGTGTATTCTATCTGGTCATTGGTTGCATGCTCTATACTCTGTGTATTCTATCTGGTCATTGGTTGCATGCTCTATAATCTGTGTATTCTATCTGGTCATTGGTTGCAGGCTCTATACTCTGTGTATTCTATCTGGTCATTGGTTGCATGCTCTATACTCTGTGTATTCTATCTGGTCATTGGTTGCATGCTCTATACTCTGTGTATTCTCTCTGGTCATTGGTTGCAGGCTCTATACTCTGTGTATTCTATCTGGTCATTGGTTGCATGCTCTATACTCTGTGTATTCTATCTGGTCATTGGTTGCATGCTCTATACTCTGTGTATTCTCTCTGGTCATTGGTTGCAGGCTCTATACTCTGTGTATTCTATCTGGTCATTGGTTGCAGGCTCTATACTCTGTGTATTCTATCTGGTCATTGGTTGCATGCTCTATACTCTGTGTATTCTCTCTGGTCATTGGTTGCAGGCTCTATAATCTATGTATTCTCTCTGGTCATTGGTTGCAGGCTCTATAATCTATGTATCTATCTGGTCATTGGTTGCATGCTCTATACTCTGTGTATTCTATCTGGTCATTGGTTGCATGCTCTATAATCTGTGTATTCTATCTGGTCATTGGTTGCATGCTCTATACTCTGTGTATTCTATCTGGTCATTGGTTGCATGCTCTATACTCTGTGTATTCTATCTGGTCATTGGTTGCATGCTCTATACTCTGTGTATTCTCTCTGGTCATTGGTTGCATGCTCTATACTCTGTGTATTCTATCTGGTCATTGGTTGCATGCTCTATACTCTGTGTATTCTATCTGGTCATTGGTTGCATGCTCTATACTCTGTGTATTCTCTCTGGTCATTGGTTGCATGCTCTATAATCTATGTATTCTATCTGGTCATTGGTTGCATGCTCTATACTCTGTGTATTCTATCTGGTCATTGGTTGCAGGCTCTATACTCTGTGTATTCTATCTGGTCATTGGTTGCATGCTCTATACTCTGTGTATTCTATCTGGCCATTGGTTGCAGGCTCTATACTCTATGTATTCTATCTGACCATTGGTTGCAGGCTCTATACTCTATGTATTATATCTGGTCATTGGTTGCAAGCTCTATACTCTGTGTATTCTGGTCATTGGTTGCATGCTCTATACTCTGTGTATTCTATCTGGCCATTGGTTGCATGCTCTATACTCTGTGTATTATATCTGGCCATTGGTTGCAGGCTCTATACTCTATGTATTATATCTGGTCATTGGTTGCAAGCTCTATACTCTGTGTATTCTGGTCATTGGTTGCATGCTCTATACTCTGTGTATTATATCTGGCCATTGGTTGCATGCTCTATACTCTATGTATTATATCTGGTCATTGGTTGCAAGCTCTATACTCTGTGTATTCTGGTCATTGGTTGCATGCTCTATACTCTGTGTATTATATCTGGTCATTGGTTGCATGCTCTATACTCTGTGTATTATATCTGGTCATTGGTTGCAAGCTCTATACTCTGTGTATTCTGGTCATTGGTTGCATGCTCTATACTCTGTGTATTCTATCTGGTCATTGGTTGCATGCTCTATACTCTGTGTATTCTATCTGGCCATTGGTTGCAGGCTCTATACTCTATGTATTCTATCTGACCATTGGTTGCAGGCTCTATACTCTATGTATTATATCTGGTCATTGGTTGCAGGCTCTATACTCTGTGTATTCTATCTGGTCATTGGTTGCAGGCTCTATACTCTGTGTATTCTATCTGGCCATTGGTTGCATGCTCTATACTCTGTGTATTCTATCTGGTCATTGGTTGCATGCTCTATACTCTGTGTATTCTATCTGGTCATTGGTTGCATGCTCTATACTCTGTGTATTCTATCTGGTCATTGGTTGCATGCTCTATACTCTGTGTATTCTATCTGGTCATTGGTTGCATGCTCTATACTCTGTGTATTCTCTCTGGTCATTGGTTGCAGGCTCTATACTCTGTGTATCTCTCTGGTCATTGGTTGCATGCTCTATACTCTGTGTATTCTATCTGGTCATTGGTTGCATGCTCTATACTCTGTGTATTCTATCTGGTCATTGGTTGCATGCTCTATACTCTGTGTATTCTATCTGGTCATTGGTTGCATGCTCTATACTCTGTGTATTCTATCTGGTCATTGGTTGCATGCTCTATACTCTGTGTATTCTATCTGGTCATTGGTTGCAGGCTCTATACTCTGTGTATTCTATCTGGTCATTGGTTGCAGGCTCTATACTCTGTGTATCTCTCTGGTCATTGGTTGCATGCTCTATACTCTGTGTATTCTATCTGGTCATTGGTTGCATGCTCTATACTCTGTGTATTCTATCTGGTCATTGGTTGCATGCTCTATACTCTGTGTATTCTATCTGGTCATTGGTTGCATGCTCTATACTCTGTGTATTCTATCTGGTCATTGGTTGCATGCTCTATACTCTGTGTATTCTATCTGGTCATTGGTTGCAGGCTCTATACTCTGTGTATTCTCTCTGGTCATTGGTTGCATGCTCTATAATCTGTGTATTCTATCTGGTCATTGGTTGCATGCTCTATACTCTGTGTATTCTATCTGGTCATTGGTTGCATGCTCTATACTCTGTGTATTCTATCTGGTCATTGGTTGCAGGCTCTATACTCTGTGTATTCTCTCTGGTCATTGGTTGCATGCTCTATAATCTGTGTATTCTATCTGGTCATTGGTTGCATGCTCTATAATCTATGTATTCTATCTGGTCATTGGTTGCATGCTCTATACTCTGTGTATTCTATCTGGTCATTGGTTGCAGGCTCTATACTCTGTGTATTCTATCTGGTCATTGGTTGCATGCTCTATACTCTGTGTATTCTATCTGGCCATTGGTTGCAGGCTCTATACTCTATGTATTCTATCTGACCATTGGTTGCAGGCTCTATAATCTGTGTATTCTATCTGGTCATTGGTTGCATGCTCTATACTCTATGTATTCTATCTGACCATTGGTTGCATGCTCTATACTCTGTGTATTCTGGTCATTGGTTGCATGCTCTATACTCTGTGTATTCTCTCTGGTCATTGGTTGCATGCTCTATACTCTGTGTATTCTGGTCATTGGTTGCATGCTCTATACTCTGTGTATTCTCTCTGGTCATTGGTTGCATGCTCTATACTCTGTGTATTCTATCTGGTCATTGGTTGCATGCTCTATACTCTGTGTATTCTATCTGGTCATTGGTTGCATGCTCTATACTCCGTGTATTCTATCTGGTCATTGGTTGCATGCTCTATACTCTGTGTATTCTCTCTGGTCATTGGTTGCATGCTCTATACTCTGTGTATTCTCTCTGGTCATTGGTTGCAGGCTCTATACTCTGTGTATCTCTCTGGTCATTGGTTGCATGCTCTATACTCTGTGTATTTTATCTGGTCATTGGTTGCATGCTCTATACTCTGTGTATTCTATCTGGTCATTGGTTGCATGCTCTATACTCTGTGTATTCTATCTGGTCATTGGTTGCATGCTCTATACTCTGTGTATTCTATCTGGTCATTGGTTGCATGCTCTATACTCTGTGTATTCTATCTGGTCATTGGTTGCAGGCTCTATACTCTGTGTATTCTATCTGGTCATTGGTTGCAGGCTCTATACTCTGTGTATTCTATCTGGTCATTGGTTGCATGCTCTATACTCTGTGTATTCTCTCTGGTCATTGGTTGCATGCTCTATACTCTGTGTATTCTCTTTGGACATTGGTTGCATGCTCTGTACTCTCAGGACATTGGTTGCTCTGTGTATTCTATCTGAAAATTGGTTGCATGCTCTGTAATCTGTGTATTCTCTCTGGACATTGGTTGCATGCTCTGTACATTGTGTTACCTCCCAGGGCATTGGTTGTGTGCTCTGTAATCTGTGTATTCTCTCTCGACATTGGGTTGGAGTCTGTGACAATGAAGTACCTAAAACTCGCGAATTAAATACTATCCGCCTGGGCCTAATCCTGCTCAATCCGTACGTGCCCTGCACAATACGACCTGGTTACATGCTAATATCCCTCTCCGCAGATGTGCAGTTCTCATGCCAGCCCTGTGTATCATACTGGTATATGAGCTTGGAGGGGGAGTGCTGTGTAGCACAGTATTCGTGTAGGCAGGGTCGAGAGGAAAGTATCTACAGCAACCTCTCTTCAGACAGAGTCGAGAGGAAAGTATCTACAGCAACCTCTCTTCAAGCAGGGTCGAGAGGAAAGTATCTACAGCAACCTCTCTTCAGGCAAGGTCGAGAGGAAAGTATCTACAGCAACCTCTCTTCAGGCAGGGTCAAGAGGAAAGCATCTACAGCAACCTCTCTTCAGGCAAAGTCGAGAGGAAAGTATCTACAGCAGTGGTTCTCAACCGGTGTGGAATTCCCCCCAAGGGGGAATTTAAGGGTTTCAGGTAGGGGGAGGGGGAGGGGGGAATTAAGATTATTTCAAGATCGCATTAATACAAGAACCAGTTACTTGATATTGTTTTTCCCTCTAAATTTTACGGTTCTGTACTTCTCGCAATAATGAAATTCGTTTTATAACATACGTAGACACAAATCACGTTTTATGTAAATGTCTAGGCTTGTTCTAGTACGTGTTATTAATTTTAGCTTCCATTTTTATGTATACTCTGTAAGGGTGGGAGTATTTATATGGAGGAAATTCTAAGGGGGGGGGGGGGGGATGACGTTCTGAACATATGGTAAAGGGGGGCATAGGCCAAAAAGGTTGAGAACCACTGATCTACAGCAACCTCTCTTCAGGCAGGTTCGAGTGGAAAGTATCTACGTCAACCTTTCTTCAGGCAGAGTAGAGAGGAAGTATCTACAGCAACCTCTCTTCAGGCAGGGTAGAGAGAAAAGTATCTACACCAACCTCTCTTCAGGCAGGGTAGAGAGAAAAGTATCTACACCAACATCTCTTCAGGCAGGGTAGAGAGAAAAGTATCTACAGCAACCTCTCTTCAGGCAGGGTAGAGAGAAAAGTATCTACACCAACCTCTCTTCGATAGATGGAAGACTTTTCCAGGGGTCAAACAATATGAAGACCAATGTATCGGATTTAACCCTTGAAGTAAGAAGGTTGTTTCCATCTTTTGGTGTAGGTTTTTCTATTTACATTTTAATATACAGTTAAAGTGTTACGATAGGCATTTCCACGATTTGTTTTAAAGGAACACATAGTGATAAAGGAATCTTAAGAAGTATAACCAGTTATGAAAATTACCAGCCACGATTAGCGGCTTATTAGTCATAAACATTGGCATGTCGCTCTTTGAGAGTTAAAAGTTGACACTGTCTTCCAGAGGATTCACTAATCAACCGACCAACCATTCAGCCAGGCAGATAGCAAATCAACCTACTAATTAACCAACCTACTAACTAGCTACTCGACTAACCAACCTACGAATTAATCAACCAAGTCGTCTGTATTCCTTCGCTAACAAAGGAATACGCGTTCAATATATTGAGTTCAAAGATATTTTCTTTGTTACCTGCATTCGGCAGCCTGAATATTTCGCTGAATGTTTATAATAAGTGTTCAGTGTTTATACCCAAACAAGAGAACAGACAGAACAACACATGTATATAGTTTATATATAACTGTATTATGTTATGTTATGCTTTGATATGGAAGCTTATGTCACCCAATTTCCACATTACATTCCGAGGTGGCATTGAGGAAGATCCAGATCGAATCTTACTTTTGTCATTGTATCTTAACTGTAATGTTCACCTACTGTGGACTTGTACATCTAGATGAAAAATCAACAATTAAATTTCTCAACCTAGCAATATCTTTTTAATAACAGGGAAGGAACCAAGCAACCGTTCTAGGAAAAACCTGTAGTCCACCAACCGACTTGGACCAATTCCAAAGCCGGACGCAGCGAACAAGGAAAAATCAATACTTTGATCCGACGCCTGGTATCTGTGTTTGTCTCTCCCAGTCGTAGGCAGTGTAAGGAGGCTGTAGTCGGCACCACTGCAGCATCTATCACCACCAGCAACAGCCAGATCGACAACAGTCGGTTCTCGACGTTTGAAGCGTGTACCTGGATACAGATGTTGACATGATGTCCGGAGTAACATCCTCACCATTTTATATGACAATCCTAACCGCCTGTTTGTGTGTATGGCTGCTAGCTGCTGTGACCACGGCTAGACCTGGCGATTCGGTGAGTATCTTCCATCCGTGACCTGCTGCGTGTCTACTTCATGTCTTGTGCCTGTAGTTTGATAATTAATTTAGGTTCAACGTGATAGGTTTTGGTGCCTGTACTATGGGTTTTCTGTGCTGTACTCCAGCAATAATTAATTAAAACGTGTTGATTGACACACACTTAAAACAAGCGAGTTATGACGATCAACAAACGAGAGCGTCTATCATTTACGCCCTGCAGCACATTGTTAGGTTTCCCAGTTCGAATCTCTCATGTACCGTTACGAGTCTGATGTACCCAGCGTTATCTATGTCTCTCTTCATGTGTTTTCCTCTGAGGTGAATATATTCTTCTTCTCTGGCCTTTTATTTCCTAGTAGTGCACAGGCCCTCAGCCAATTCACACCAGGCACCTTGTAGATTTGATTTTGGATTGATCGGATTATGCAGGTGAAGTCTCCTACAGGATGAACACAGAGACGGGTGTCAATCAAGCCTAATTATTGCGCTAATCCAATTCTCCGATGGTTTCCTTGTTTCCCGTTGTGAACGGGATTAGATCTCATCATTCACTAGCATGGCATAAATCCTATCCCCAAACTGTATTCTCCGCTTACAATCGCTGAATCGTTGAATTTTGTGTTTTAGTTTTAATTTGGTTGTCTTGAGAGTTCTCTTTTCGAGTGTGTTCGCTCCCTGCAAATATATTCATGTTATACATTCGTTATATTATGACGCAATTAACGTAAAAAGCACAGGATCTCTTCTCACACCACGAGCTGTATCGGGTGCATTGTGGAGCACTCGACGAGTAATGTGCTCAGTATCACACCGACTTACTTTACGTCTTAGGCAATTGTCTGGGCCTGCTTCAGGCTGGGTCGACTTAAAGCGCTTATCAATTAAAACAACACTACTACATCGAAGAGATTTGAACATATGACCAACGGGTCGAGGGTCCATTTGCAAGGTTCAAATTCGGTGTCCTTTAAGTTTCAATATAGCTTTCGCCTGGTACTTTATCATTTGGTGTGTGTGTGTTGAAAGCAAGCGAATGTAACAAAAACCATATAGGACTTAGCAACAGTCACTCTTTTATAGCGTTGTTTAACAAGTTAAAGCAACATACATATAGGTGATTTAGTAGCAAACTCATTTAAAGATGTGTTTCAAAACATGTAAAACGACAGACTTTCCCAGGTTGATCCGTAGCAAATATATGTACTGCCGAAGTTGTCTGAAGTACTAAAAAGGGAATTGACAACTGTCGAGCTAATATTGAGTGCAGACACACACATACAACTAGAAAACGCAACTAAATCAAAAACACACATATAGCTAGAACACTCAACGAAATCAAAAACACACATATAGCTAGAACACTCAACGAAATCAAAAACACACATATAGCTAGAACACTCAACGAAATCAAAAACACACATATAGCTAGAACACTCAACGAAATCAAAAACACACATATAGCTAGAACACTCAACGAAATCAAAAACACACATATAGCTAGAACACTCAACGAAATCAAAAACACACATATAGCTAGAACACTCAACGAAATCAAAAACACACATATAGCTAGAACACTCAACGAATCAAAAACACACATATAGTTAGAAAGCTCAACGAAATCAAAAACACACATATAGCTAGAACACTCAACGAAATCAAAACACACATATAGCTAGAACACTCAACGAAATCAAAAACACACATATAGCTAGAACACTCAACGAAATCAAAAACACACATATAGCTAGAACACTCAACGAAATCAAAAACACACATATAGCTAGAAAGCTCAACGAAATCAAAAGCACACATATAGCTAGAACACTCAACGAAATCAAAAACACACATATAGCTAGAACACTCAACGAAATCAAAAACACACATATAGCTAGAACACTCAACGAAATCAAAAACACACATATAGCTAGAACACTCACGAAATCAAAAACACAAACATATAGCTAGAAAGCTCAACGAAATCAAAAGCACACATATAGCTAGAACACTCAACGAAATCAAAAACACACATATAGCTAGAACACTCAAACGAAATCAAAAACACACATATAGCTAGAACACTCAACGAAATCAAAAACACACATATAGGCTAGAACACTCAACGAACTCAAAAACACACATATAGCTAGAACACTCAACGAAATCAAAAACACACATATAGCTAGAACCACTCAACGAAATCAAAAAACACACATATAGCTAGAAAGCTCAACGAAATCAAAAGCACACATATAGCTAGAACACTCAACGAAATCAAAAACACACATATAGCTAGAACACTCAACGACAATCAAAAACACCACATATAGCTAGAACACTCAACGAAACAAAAACACACATATAGCTAGAACACTCAACGAAATCAAACACACAGTATAGCTAGAACGGCTCAACGAAATCAAAGCACACATAAGCTAGAACACTCAACGAAATCAAAAACACACATATAGCTAGAACACGCAACGAAATCAAAAACACACATATAGCTAGAACACTCAACGAAATCAAAAACACACATATAGCTAGAAAGCTCAACGAAATCAAAAACACACATATTACTAGAACACTCAACGAAATCAAAAACACACATATAGCTAGACACACTCAACGAAATTCATAAAACACACATATAGCCTAGAACAACTCAACGAAATCAAAAACACACATATAGCTAGAAAGCTCAACGAAATCAAAGCACACATATAGCTAGAACACTACAACGAAATCAAAAACACACATATAGCTAGAACACTCAACGAAATCAAAAACACACATATAGCTAGAACACTCAACGAAATCAACAAACACACCATATAGCCTAGAACACTCAACGAAATCAAAACACACATATAGCTAGAACACTCAACGAAATCAAAAACACACATATAGCTAGAAAGCTCAACGTAAATCAAAAACTACACATATTACTAGAACACTCACCGAATCAAAAACACACATATTACTAGAACACCTCAACGAAATCAAAACAACACATATAGCTAGAACACTCAACGAAATCAAAACACACATATAGCTAGAACCACTCAACGAAATCAAAAACCACACTAGAGCTAGAACACTCAACGAATCAAAAAACACATATAGCTAGACACACGCAACGAAATCAAAACCACACATATACCTAGAAAGTTCAACGAACATCAACAACACACATATAACTAGAACACTCAACGAAATCAAAACACACATATATCTAGAAAGTTCAACGAAATAAAAACCACACATATTACTAGAACACTCAACGAAATCACAACACAACATATAGCTAGAACACTCAACGAAATCAAAAACCACACATATAGCAATAAAAGATCAACGAAATCAAAAACACACATATAGCTAGAACACTCAACGAAATCACAAAACACACATATAGCTAGAACACTCAACGAAATCAAAAACACACATATAGCTAGAACACTCAACGAAATCAAAAACACACATATAGCTAGAACACTCAACGAAATCAAAACACACATATAGCTAGAACACTCAACGAAATCAAAACACAACATATAGGTAGAACACTCAACGAAATCAAAAACACACATTATAGCTAGAACACTCAACGAAATCAAAAACACACATATAGCAAAAAGATCAACCGAAATCAAAAACACACATATAGCCTAGAAACTACAACGAAATCAAAACACACATATAGCTAGAAAGCTCAACGAAATCAAAAACACACATATAGCTAGAACACTCAACGAAATCAAAAACACACATATAGCTAGAACACTCAACGAAATCAAAAACACACATATAGCTAGAAAGCTCAACGAAATCAAAAACACACATATAGCTAGAACACTCAACGAAATCAAAAACACACATATAGCTAGAACACTCAACGAAATCAAAACACACATATAGCTAGAAACACTCAACGAAATCAAAAACACACATATAGCTAGAACACTCAACGAAATCAAAAACACACATATAGCTAGAACACTCAACGATAATCAAAACACACATATAGCTAGAAAGCTCAACGAAATCAAAAACACACATATAGCTAGAACACTCAACGAAATCCAAAAACACACATATAGCTAGAACACTCAACGAAATCAAAAACACGCATATAGCTAGAAAGCTCAACGAAATCAAAAACACACATATAGCTAGAAAGTTCAACGAAATCAAAAACACACATATAGCTAGAACACGCAACGAAATCAAAAACAACATATAGCTAGAACACGCAACGAAATCAAAAACACACATATAGCTAGAACACTCAACGAAATCAAAACACACATATAGCTAGACAGATCAACGAAATCAAAAACACAACATATAGCTAGAACACTCAACGAAATCAAAAACACAATATAGCTAGAACACTCAACGAAATCAAAAACACCACATATAGCTAGAACACACTCAACGAAATCAAAACAACATATAGCTAGAAACACTCAACGAAATCAAAAACACACATATAGCCAGAAAGCTTCAACGAATCAAAAACACACATATAGCTAGACACACTCAACGAAATCAAAAAACACACATATAGCTAGAACACTTCAACGAATCAAAAACACCACATATAGCTAGAACACTCAACGAAATCAAAACCACACATATAGCTAGAACACTCAACGAAATCAAAAACACACATATAGCTAGAAAGCATCAACGAAATCAAAACACACATATAGCTAGAACACTCAACGAAATCAAAAACACACATATAGCTAGAACACTCAACGAAATCAAAACACACATATAGCTAGAAACTCAACGAAATCAAAAACACACATATAGCTAGAACATCAACGAAATCAAAAACACACATATAGCTAGAACACTCAACGAAATCAAAAACACACATATAGCTAGAACACTCAACGAAATCAAAACACACATATAGCTAGAAAACTCAACGAAATCAAAACACACATATAGCTAGTAACACTCAACGAAATCAAAAACACACATATAGCTAGAACCAAGTCACCTCAACGAATCAACAAACCAGTATAGCTAGAACACTCAACGAAATCAAAAACACTACATATAGCTAGAACATCAACAACAACGAAATCCCCAAAAAACAGCACAATATAGCTAGAACACGCTCAACGAAATCAAAAGCACACATATAGCTAGAACACTCAACGAAATCAAAAACCACACATATAGCTAGAACCACTCAACGAATCAAAACAACACACTCTAGCTAGAACACCTCAACGAAATCAAAAGCACACATCCGTAGCTAGAACACCAACGAAATCAAAACACATCATATAGCTAAAAAGCTCAACGAAATCCAAAAACACACATATAGCTAGACAGCTCAACGAATCAAAAGCACACATATAGCTAGAAGCTCAACGGAAATCACACAACACACATATAGCTATGAACAGCTCAACCGAAATCAAAAACACAATATAGCTAGAACACTCAACGAAATCAAAAACACACATATAGCTAGAACACTCAACGAATCAAAAGCACACATATAGCTAGAAACCTCAACGAAATCAAAAGCACACATATAGCTAGAACACTCAACGAAATCAAAACACACATATAGCTAGAACACTCAACGAAATCAAAAACACACATATAGCTAGAACACTCAACGAAATCAAAAACACACACTATAGCTAGAACACTCAACGAAATCAAAAACACACATATAGCTAGAAAGCTCAACGAAATCAAAAACACACATATAGCTAGAACACTCAACGAAATCAAAAACACAATATAGCTAGAACACTCAACGAAATCAAAAACACACCATATAGCTAGAACACTCAACGGAAATCAAAAACACCATATAGCTAGAAAGCTCAACGAAATCAAAAGCACACATATAGCTAGAACACTCCACGAAATCAAAAACACACATATAGCTAGAACACTCAACGAAATCAAAAACACACATATAGCTAGAACACTCAACGAAATCAAAAACACACATATAGCTAGAACACTCAACGAAATCAAAAACACACATATAGCTAGAACACTCAACGAAATCAAAAACACACATATAGCTAGAAAGCTCAACGAAATCAAAAACACACATATTACTAGAACACTCAACGAAATCAAAAACACACATATTACTAGAACACTCAACGAAATCAAAAACACACATATAGCTAGAACACTCAACGAAATCAAAAACACACATATAGCTAGAACACTCAACGAAATCAAAAACACACATATAGCTAGAACACTCAACGAAATCAAAAACACACATATAGCTAGAACACGCAACGAAATCAAAACCACACATATACCTAGAAAGTTCAACGAAATCAAAAACACACATATAACTAGAACACTCAACGAAATCAAAAACACACATATAGCTAGAAAGTTCAACGAAATAAAAAACACACATATTACTAGAACACTCAACGAAATCACAAACACACATATAGCTAGAACACTCAACGAAATCAAAAACACACATATAGCAAAAAAGATCAACGAAATCAAAAACACACATATAGCTAGAACACTCAACGAAATCAAAAACACACATATAGCTAGAACACTCAACGAAATCAAAAACACACATATAGCTAGAACACTCAACGAAATCAAAAACACACATATAGCTAGAACACTCAACGAAATCAAAAACACACATATAGCTAGAACACTCAACGAAATCAAAAACACACATATAGCTAGAACACTCAACGAAATCAAAAACACACATATAGCTAGAACACTCAACGAAATCAAAACACACATATAGCAAAAAAGATCAACGAAATCAAAAACACACATATAGCTAGAACACTCAACGAAATCAAAAACACACATATAGCTAGAAAGCTCAACGAAATCAAAAACACACATATAGCTAGAACACTCAACGAAATCAAAAACACACATATAGCTAGAACACTCAACGAAATCAAAAACACACATATAGCTAGAACACTCAACGAAATCAAAAACACACATATAGCTAGAACACTCAACGAAATCAAAAACACACATATAGCTAGAACACTCAACGAAATCAAAAACACACATATAGCAAAAAAGATCAACGAAATCAAAAACACACATATAGCTAGAACACTCAACGAAATCAAAAACACACATATAGCTAGAAAGCTCAACGAAATCAAAAACACACATATAGCTAGAACACTCAACGAAATCAAAAACACACATATAGCTAGAACACTCAACGAAATCAAAAACACACATATAGCTAGAACACTCAACGAAATCAAAAACACACATATAGCTAGAAAGCTCAACGAAATCAAAAACACACATATAGCTAGAACACTCAACGAAATCAAAAACACACATATAGCTAGAACACTCAACGAAATCAAAAACACACATATAGCTAGAAACACTCAACGAAATCAAAACACACATATAGCTAGAACACTCAACGAAATCAAAAACACACATATAGCTAGAAAGCTCAACGAAATCAAAAACACACATATAGCTAGAACACTCAACGAAATCAAAAACACACATATAGCTAGAACACTCAACGAAATCAAAAACACGCATATAGCTAGAAAGCTCAACGAAATCAAAAACACACATATAGCTAGAAAGTTCAACGAAATCAAAAACACACATATAGCTAGAACACGCAACGAAATCAAAAACACACATATAGCTAGAACACGCAACGAAATCAAAAACACACATATAGCTAGAACACTCAACGAAATCAAAAACACACATATAGCTAGAACACTCAACGAAATCAAAAACACACATATTACTAGAACACTCAACGAAATCAAAAACACACATATAGCTAGAACACGCAACGAAATCAAAAACACACATATAGCTAGAAAGATCAACGAAATCAAAAACACACATATAGCTAGAACACTCAACGAAATCAAAAACACACATATAGCTAGAACACTCAACGAAATCAAAAACACACATATAGCTAGAACACGCAACGAAATCAAAAACACACATATAGCTAGAACACGCAACGAAATCAAAAACACACATATAGCTAGAACACGCAACGAAATCAAAAACACACATATAGCTAGAAAGATCAACGAAATCAAAAACACACATATAGCTAGAACACTCAACGAAATCAAAAACACACATATAGCTAGAACACTCAACGAAATCAAAAACACACATATAGCTAGAACACTCAACGAAATCAAAAACACACATATAGCCAGAAAGTTCAACGGAATCAAAAATGCACATACATACAGGCGAACGTATCGACCGAAGTCTTTATCAGCGGTCAAGAAAAACAAAACAATACAGAACAGACAAAAATAAGTCTACTAAACTCGGGATCTTAAGAATGTAATCCTATTGGGTTTCTACCATAGTGTTGACAATCCTCCTATATCCCAATCTCTATGTTGGTTTTTGACATTGGAGAGGGGAAAGAGGGCCATGAAATGCCATCTCCGTGATGATTTCCTTCGATACCTGGTCAGGAAGAAAGTCTCTACATTTACCTCGCTCCGTTAAATGGGC
Source organism: Cepaea nemoralis (assembly GCA_014155875.1). Classification (NCBI taxonomy): domain Eukaryota; kingdom Metazoa; phylum Mollusca; class Gastropoda; order Stylommatophora; family Helicidae; genus Cepaea; species Cepaea nemoralis. The sequence goes on from JACEFZ010019676.1 coordinate 206,010, forward strand.
TCAAAAGCCCTGAATAGCGGAACTTAAGGGACAAAAGGCAGTCTTCAAGAGAATTCATCAACCAGTCAACTACCCACGGCACAAATCACTAAAACTACTGAAATTGCCTTATCGGGGTGTTATTATTGCTTTGTATTTTTCATGATATTTTGTGTATGGATATTTGAATTACCAACTTTGGCTATTTAACCAAAAGTGGTAATTGAAATTACCTAAAATTAGCATTAATAAAATACCGTTTTTATGTGAATATAAAACAATTTTTTTGAAGGTAGCGTTTTTGTTTTCAAAACGTTTCGATCAACTACAACACCAGGTAAAACCCAGGTTCAATTACTAGGCAATTGTACGCTCAATTGTACGGTCAATTGTACGGTCAATTGTACGGTCAATTGTTCGCCCTTGCTTTATGAACAAGACGTCAAAGTCTATGTCCAAGTGACCCGTGTAGGGAACGATCCCAAAACCCCGATGTCAGCGCACAGACAATTTTAACCCCAAGCGCATGAATCCCCCGCTTCCACGCCTACCCCTAAACAACTGATTAAATTGCAATAACAGTTTCCAATAATGAGACCTCTGGAACTGTTGATTTTTGTCAAAAGCTAGACAGCTGGAATTCCCCTAGTGTTTCGCGGTCTATGAAATCACCCAGAAGTCATTGACCTTTGTCGTGTGGTCTCGTGAGTCCACACAAGCGATATGAGAGTGACCAGAATTTCTCCCGCGACGCTTCAGGAACAATTGTAGGCCTAACTTGTCAAGTTAATTGTACGTATTATCTCCCACAATTCTTCGACTCCGGGTCAGAGGAAAATTGCTGGCTGTTAGACCCCCGCCTTCCCCATTTCCGTGTGATGCCCAAGCAACTAATTACATGTAACACTAAAAGCGCGAATATAGTATTAAGCAAGGGGCTACCAACTGATATTTCCGAAGTAATTAAAGGGGCCCATAATTAGTCAGAAAGGTCAACATAAAGAATGGCGAATGCAGTGTGACAGTATATATAATGCAGAGTATAGGCACAGGTGAAGGTTGCTGCAGAACTGGAATTACCTTTGGGGTTTTCTTATGTTATTTTGTGTTATGTTATTATGCTGTGTTGTGTTGTGTTATGTTATGTTATGTTATGTTATGTTATGTTATGTTATGTTATGTCATGTCATGTCATGTCATGTCATGTCATGCTATGCTATGCTATGCTATGTTATGTCATGTCATGTCATGTCATGTTATGTTATGTTATGTTATGTTATGTCGAACGGAGTCACTACAAATTGGACATTCCCATACGTGCTCAGCCCTCCAATGCAGCAGACATCCTAAAATATGTCTTCTGATTGTTCTTATAAGGAGTTTATGTCTCTCGCCTCAGTGGCGAAGAGGTTACGGGCACAATTCGCAATCCCGCATACCGCGCGAAACACAGTTACCAGCTACTTGGCAGCAGACAGCTTTGCGTTAATTTTCATCATCATCATCATCATCATCAAGTGCCCTGCCAGCTGGCGTAGGCGTTCATGGCTCTCCACAGATTATCGGTCGTTGGTGTTCTGGATCAACTCTGCTGAAGGTATTCCTCTATGCCACCGTCTCAATCCATCCAGCACAATTTCTCTTGGTCTGTCTTGCCTCTCTTCTCCTCGATCTTTCCAGTTGTCATGATGTTCTCCAATGTCTCTCTTCTCATCACATGACCGAAGAAAGATGTTTGTCTCTTTCTTATTGTTGTATATAATGTTCTAGTTTCATTAGACTGCATCAGGCAGTCGTTGTTAGTTACTCTGGCAGTCCAAGGAATTCGCAACATTCGTCTTAGGAACCACATCTCTGTTGCTTCTAATTTCTTCTTAATTTGTTCATTTACATTCCAAGATTCACTGCCATACTGTGACGAGTTCACCTTGGGTAGCGAGAGTGAACCACACCCTAGGTGTCTCTGGCACTCCCGTGTATTCTAGCCCCAGGGGTTGGATGAGCAGATACACCTTTTTCCTCTGTGGTTGATCTCATATTAGTTAATTACGTCTACAAGCCCCTCCAGATTCTAGACCCCCACTAACTACCTACACCTGTGGAACAATGAACACTGAGGCATCGTCCGAGACCACACTCAATCATTATACAAAGAGCAAGTCAACTTACATTAAGTTTATTCTACCCTTGAGAATATAGAACTGAAATGAACATCCTGATAGAAGAATCTATTTACACAAATAGGAGATAGAGTAGAGATAGACTCAGAGATGTAGGTATCTTCATCGAGTTGAGAAGTAGATTGGATGCAGATGTCCCGTCCAGTCGGTCCGCCACTCACCCGGCTTCCTTCCAGTGAGATGACCAGAACCTTGGAGACCACTCTGTCTCCAGAGCGTGGATCCACAACACTAGAGTCACTGCTGGACCACACTTCACTGGACCAACTGCATCTCTATCACTCCCACGGAGTCACTGTTAATACACTTCTCGAACAATACCAGTTGGGAGACAATCCTCCTGGCCTTGACTCCAAGTAGTCGTTACTTCGAAGAACTTAACGAATCACTGACCAAGCTAATGGTCTGTCACTCATCCCACAGTCTTACTGCAGAACCGCTATGGTATTGACCAATTTAATGGTCCCTTTATCACAGCACTGGAACATGAATGGAAAAGTGTCACAGACCAATTCAATGGTCTCCTACAGTCACACTGCTTGTAGAATCAGATATGGCTACTAAATGTTACTGAGTTCTTGGATAACACAGTTGATAATCTTGATACTGCAACAGTACATTAATAGAATCAGACATCTATTTCACAGCAACAATGCAGGTTGGACTATAATCCCATAGTCCCTTCCACCGGGTTACCTTGACACAAGTCACTACTTGGTGAAGTTCTTCACAAGACCTGCCACTAGAGCTGTCCAAAGAACCATTCAAGTGTCTGAAGATCAGTTACTTCTGCGTTTAGGCAGAACCCCCGTCAAACTAGACGGACCGGTGTTCCCTGTCGTTGAGCATGATTACTCAACATGCTGAACTGTTCATAGTAAAACAGAGTGTCGTCTATTTATCAGAACAATCACAAACCAACACTTCTCACACGGGCACCTTCAGGATGGTTGTATGTCTTGAGGCAACCTTCAGTCATGGTGAATCAATATTGGGTACCTGATGTGGTTGAGTCTGGCGTGATAAGTAAAGAACTGAACCCTTCGCTCTGTCACACGAAGTGGTTTCCTGCCAACAACATTATAGTTGACTGGTTCCTCAACAGGCAAACTCCTGAAAAGGAAGAGCGACCGGTGAGAGTATACTGGCCCAAACATAAGTCCACATGCATCCTACCACTAACTACTTAACTCTCAGTCATGCTACTTAGTTATGCATATAACTAAAGCAGTATCTCTATATGGAGAGTAGTATAGCATGGGTTTGTAGATGTCAGCTGGCCTCACAGAACAGCCCGTCAAACAGAGCAAGATATCAGAATGACGAGTCTGATCTTTGGTCTCACCTCTCCCTAATCATCTACCAGTCGTCGCTAACGTCAGTAGTGATACAAGGCTGTTATTAGAGTTCTAAGTTAATCGAACTAAACATAGGTAAAGAGTCCCTAGACTCGGTCCTAACATCATCAATGTACATTAAGAAACATAAGCTGGATCACTATCCCATCCCTCGGGATATAGGAATAGGACATGATCACATCCACTATGTACACAAGCCTGTTTGCTGGTGGGACCACCTGCCCCTGCCCTAGCAAACTCTTCTTATTAGACTCTGCCTTAGAGTCAAGAAGCCTTCTTGAGAATACATGTTCCCCACATGTTCCAAGGGTAATCTTCCAGTTCTGTCCTCCCCAAGTGGTTTAGCCTTGGCATGGATGGAACTTCATCGTTGGCTTGGCCTACCAACACATACTTTCATAACTTGCTTTTACCTCCCCCATATTCTATATTTCCCCAGTCTCATGCAGCCTCCTTGCATCCTTCCATACTTCCAGCACCTGAGCATTCACTCGCACTAGCGCCAGTACGGAAGAGACAGGATAGCTGAGACAAGATTTCAGAACGCACATTTATATCGCGACGGCACGCAGTGTTATCTCGCGACGACCTATTCGGCGTTCGGACTTACTCCAGGAAGTATCACATGCCATGATCTAATATATATGCACACAATGTCCCATCATATATATATATATAAATATAGCACCAACGCAACTTACCTTGACACAGAAATCCGCTGTTCCACACAATGAATTCACTATTAAGTTATTACACCATAGTTACATCATTCCTGGTGGCACAGAACTAAGTTCTTCCTTTACTTAGTAACTAAGCACAATTTTGTCGGAAACTCCACCTACCAACTTACCTGGTTTTCTAACCGTTCTTCGGGCTTCAGCAACTGACTGAACTAATCTAGGTTTCCATCCGGCACAAGTAACTAGGTTTTATTCTAACACAGCAACCTAATAGATGTAACGATTGTCAAAATATGGTACACATATTTGGAACCCAAATCGCCTACATCACAATACGGCGTTTCTAACAGCTGTTTCGCGAGCACACGGTAAACAAACACGATTCGCCATCAACTGCGTTATCGATCGGTTTGCTAATTAGTATGCAAGGACATCCGCATAGGTAATGAGGTTAGAACAATGGCGTGTGGAACACACGTACAAAGTTAAATGATTTAAACAATTATCTACCTGTATTGGACAACCAGACCTCCAGACAGCTCCGAACTGTTTCAAGGGCTTCTCATCTTCCTTGATCTTACAGTCAGCCGAATAATGGTTGAGGGGAGACGCACACAAAACGGCTCACATTCGGCCTGCGTCTATTCTGTGGCAACGACAGTAAGTGAATGACTGATTTAGCCACATTCCCGCTTCGTGCCAACTCAATGCGCACTAGAAGCGAGTGCTTCTCGAGAAAAGATACTTTCTCGGGAAAACCGTCATTCCCCGCCTAGAGTTTCTAGATCTCTCTGCACGAGAATTTAGAGCGATACCCAGCATCACGGGTTACTCGAATTTCGGTGTTTCGAGAATATTCTAGATCGTAAGTCCTTCATCGGCTTCCCTCAGTCTATTCTTAGCTGGGAAAGTCCCCGATGACGCGCCAAAATAGTGCGGGATCTTGACGACGCAAGACAGATAATCGCGTTTTGTCACACATACAGCAAACCTGGTTTTTCATAGCTTTTCAGCACTCTCTTTCTTACATTCAGTGATAGTGACTTATCGCATAAGATACTCTTCATTTTCTGAAATGCGGATTTTGCTTGCCCTATTCTGCTCTTACGCTCTCTTGTACATCTTCCATCTGATGTTATAAATGCTCCTAGGTATTTACAATTATCCACTTGGTTAAGAATTGTCCTTTCTATTTCTATGTCACAATTTGGTGTCACCATTTTCTTTGATATCACCATTGTTAGTGTTTTCTTGATATTCAAGGAGAATCCTTTCCTTGCATTCTCTGTTACTACAATGTCCAACAATTGGTGTAGGTCTGTTGATTTATCCGCCACCAATACTGTGTCATCTGCATAGTGTATATTGTTTATATTATAACCTCCAGCTAGTATTCCTGGCATCTCTTTGATCTCTCTCATTATTACTTCGCTATACAGGGAGAAAAGATCTGGTGACAAGACACACCCTTGTCGTACTCCTAGCTTTATCTGTTCGTAACTACCTTCTTTATTTTAAATTGTAATTGCTGCTACTTGGTTCCCGAAATATTCTTTATTATTCTTAAATCTTTCCCATCAATGGGAAACATTTTAATTCTAACATTTTAATCAGTTCATCATGTTTTACTTTATCAAATGCCTTAGTATAATCTATGAAGCACAAATATATGTCTTTCTGTTTCTCTATTGACCTTTCTATTAGTGTCCGTAATGTATATATTGCATTGTTTGTGCCCTTTCCCTCCACAAATCCATACTGTTCTTCACTAATTTCCATTTTTATTTTCGTTCTGGTTCTTCTCATTATGATTCTGAGTAGAAGCTTAGTGATATGGTTTATGAGATTAATTGTACGAAAATCTTCACATTCAATTGCCCCTGGTCTTTTTGGTATAGCTATATATACAGATTTCAGCATATCGCTCGGTAAATATCCACTGCTGTAAATATAATTCAACATTTTGGATAATATATCTGCTCCAAATTCTCCCAATACTTCTAATTCTTCTATTGTGATTTCATCTGGCCCAGCTTTTTTACCCCCTTTCTTCATATTTTATAGCGTCAGCGACTTCTTCTTTTAGAATAGATGGGCCTTCTAAGTTACTTTCTTCCCTTTCTCTAGCATATAATTCTCTTATATACTCATTCCACCTCTTCATTATAGCACCTTCCTTCAATAATATCTTTCCTGTTTTTATTTCAAACACCCTGTATTTATTCTTATTTTTCTTCCTATGAACTCACTCATTTGTCTGTGCATATCTTGTGTATCTTTAATTAAATTTAATTCGATTTTTTTGTACTGTTCGTTTAACCAACTTTCTTTTGCCTTCACACATTTACCTTTTATTTCTTTATTTATCTTAGCGTATTCTTGTTTGTCATTTTTACTCTGGTTTCTTTTGTCCATCAACATTAATATTTCTTTATTCATCCACTTTTTTCTTAGCTATTTAGCTTCTCTCCGGTAATATGAATTTCCTAGTTTGATGAATGGAGTCCCTTATCATTTCCCTTTGTTCATTTATACTCTGTATTTTAGCTTTTGCATTGTACCTATTTTTTACAGTCACTCTGTATTGTTTTTGAATTTCTATATCTACTTTCAGAACCTCTTTCTTAAGTCTTACGTTCTTAACCATGTTCCCCTCTCTTTAATCTTACTTTTATTTGTCCACATAGAGGTACATGATCACTATTACAGTCAGCACCAGGCATTGTCTTTACATTAATTAAATCATTTCTAACTCTTTTATTAATTAGTATGTAGTCAATTTGGTTGCATATTTTCTTATCAGGGCTTTTCCAAGTGTATAGTCAGTCATCTTTTATGGTGTTTAAACTATGTGTTCCCAATTATTATATCATTGATATTAGGCCATTCTATTAGTTTTTCTCCTCTTTCATTTCTTGTACCTAAACCATTATTCCCCATTACATTCTCAAATTTCCCCTTTCCTATTTTTGCATTAAAATCTCCAAGTATTATTTTTATTTCTTGTGATCCAATTTGAGCCATTGCCATTTCTATTTCGTCGTAAAAGTGTTGCATTTCTTTATCACTACTGCTTGTTGTTGGTGCATATACTTGTATAATATTTATATCTATTGGTTTGCCTTTGATTTTGACCATTACAACCCTATCTGAAATACACCAGTATCCATTAATTGATTTAGCTGTTTTTTTCATCAAATATAATTCCTACACCTTTTTCAAGTGTATCCCCTCCAGACTAAATTATTGTGTGGTTGTCAGCCGGTTTCTGTGGCTAAGGGCTTGCGAACGCGGTTTGTGAGCCCGTATACCCGGGTTCGAAACACATCTGTGCTGGTTTTTTCGAAAAAGGTATAGGAGCCGGTCGTTCAGAAAGCAATGGCAAACTACTGAACGTAACATTTGCCCAGGAATCACGAACAGCGAAAAGGCAGGGGTTGACTGCTACGTCCTGTGAAGGACATGCAACGTAATTTTTATTTTGTCAGCTATAATTTTGCCCGATCCCTTCCATCTCATCTCACTTACGCCTAATATATTCATTTTCATGCTATCCATCTCTCTTAGAACATTGTTCAACTTTTAGTTTTAGTTTCGCCATCAGTAGCTGGATGACGGTCTGGTGTCACCCGTGGCTCATGATTGTCCATACCGGACGAGGCTGTCCTAAGATAGCCATTAACGTCGTTCACTAACTCTGAGACTTGTTTCGCCATGCAGTCTTGGGAAGATAATGTGGTGGTTTCCCCTTACCTTCCACATCCACATGGGGGTCTTTTACCTCTGCCTTTGACAGCTCTTTCCGACTGTCAGGGCAAGTGAGTGATCTGCTCGCTCAGCTGCAGAGTTGTCCACTTATTCCGGTGGATACTCGGTCCCCAGGACTGCGTTAGCCACACCGTAGTGTGTTTCCCTTCCTCTACCACGTGGAGGTGCAGTTGGCACTTTCCCTTCCTAAATTTGTGGTCTATCGGAAAGTAATGGCAAACGACAGAGGGTAAACTTGCCAAAAAATCAGAAACAGCCAAAAAATGCTGGTTGACTGCGACGCCCTGTATAGTATATTCAGCCAACTGTTTTATATCTCCTGTCATGACCTCGAGTAGAGCATCGAGATACTTGGCCAGGTTTCACTGTAACCACATTGTTGGGCTGTGCACTCTTATTTCTTCTCATATTCTAGCTCACAGCACATGAGGTGGGGCTTCCAGTTTCCTCCGCTTCTCAAATAATTCTGAAAATTGTCTGGTACCAATTTTTATGAGAGCTCGGTTGACCCCAGGGCAGTAGTTTGGACAACATAATAATTCTGCCTGTGCAGGAGATTAAACCTGGGATCACTGTCTTGACAGGTTAGTGCAGTCGTGGCAGTGCGACCGCATCTCCTTATTATGGAGCGTGTGTGTGTGTGTGTGTGTGCGCGTGTGTGTGTGCGCGTGTGTGCGTATGTGTGTGTGTGCGTGTGTGTGTATGTGTGTTCTTTAATGATAGCTTCTTCTTTTTTTTTTTTTTGCAGGACTTCGCGATTAACCACAGTTTGATTTTGTAGGCAATTTTAAGTTCAATAGTTTGCCATTCAGTGTCAGGTTTTAGTCAGATATGACTAAGCTACCATATGACAGTAGACGGTACTACTTGCTTTCTCTTAGCACAGAATGTTGGGCGGCGCTCACCAAACCCGACATCCCACATTGTGCTAACGGCTTTGTGCGGAGGAGTACAATCTGGAGGTTACAAGCCTTTGCTTAGTGGGAGGAAATGCAACCTTAAGACTAAAAGTTCTGGCGGGGCAGACCAGGCTCTAAGCCAGTGTTTCCCAACGTGGGGCCCACGCCCCACAGGGGGGCATTTCAATTGTTAAGGGGGGCAATTCGAAAATGGAAGACATTGGCTGGATATAACAAAACGGGGAGACTTGAGACTGAAGTTAACTAAATTGGAACCTGACATAAAATATCTTTGCAGCAAGCATCAAGTGCAATGATCTCACTTAATTTAAATAATTACTAATAATTAAAATAATATAGTAACATCTTTCATTAAAATTATTTTGTACTTGAATTTCAGTTCTCCATTATATGTTTTGAAAATTTACTTACTGTGTTTGCTCAATAATTTCCTAGTGATTTCTTCCTAAAACCTATCGGTCCTTTGGCAAGGATCGGGTGCATTTTCTGCTCTCCCCTCAGTAGAGCGCCTGGTCTGGCCGGGGGCCAATATGATCAAATAAAAACCCATCAGATATCATAACCTTAGATGTGGACCTGGTGGACCACTGTGGGCAATAGCTCACAGTGAGACTAAGGATCCACACAAAAAAGGACGGAGGCGGGGGAACCAGCTTGTCTGGGGTAACCGCCAAACCAACACACACAAAAATTCACCCAACACAGCCGACACACAGGAACGCGGGACCTGGGGGGGGGGGGGGGGGCACGGCTCTGGCCCCTCTTGGAACCGTGAGCCCTTCTAAAAAAAGAATTCAAGTTTATTTAGTGAACATTTCAATTTTTTAATATTAAAAATGATGCATATGTTGAGGTTGAGGTGGGGGGGGGGGGGGGGCATTAGAAAGGCTTAGGTGGGGCATAGCACAAAAAAGGTTGGGAAACACTGCTCTAAGCCGTGGTCGGCAACTGGCCTAGGGTGGAGTATTGCTTTGCTGATCCGCCAGCTTCTGCAGCTTGTCTTGTTCCAGGCGTGTATGGTGTTACCTTCCATCTGGAGTAAACTAGGAAGGCCGAGAGAGGGATCATGCTGCATGGGCAACACTTGATCTCCAACCTCAGCCCAGGCTTTGTGTAATTGAGAGGTTTAACTCCATTTTACAAACTATCTTCTGTCAAGGCGACAAGGTGCCAGTCAGCCAGTCAGTGTGCCACTGCTCTCTCAACGGGAAGTCAACGTTAAAGTCCCAATGACCGGTGTGTGAAACAAACCCACGAGCTCGCTTTCATGGCAAGTTTTGTCAGCACTTCGGCCTCACTTGACATTTATTGTAAAATAAGGACGTGAAATGCAAGTGATCTACATGTTTTAAGTATGTGATGTTTCTTTTTTTAACCCTCTTGAGACTATAGATCGTCTGATCAAAAATATTCTTTCTGGGGCTTTCTTGTAATATAACTGAAAAACACTCTAACATTTAGTATCATTCGTTTATTAAGCAGGATACTGGGCACTAGGAGAAAATTGTTACACGCACAAGAGCAAATACACGTGAAGTACGTTCTAAAATTCCTCTAAAAGTACCGGAGAACTGGACAAATGCCATCACAATCTTATAACTCCCCAAAGGGAAAATTCCAGCTGCACTTCTTAGAATATCGTGGTTCAAGAAGAAGAAAACTACTGACATTATAAAAGATCTTAACATGGAAGAAAGTTGGCTTATAATCAGCTTGATGACTCGGACATGTGGATACTTTATCTATATTAAACGTCACAGGACATTACAGACACCTTGCGTATGCAATGCATGCAGCAGGAGAACTGGCACATGATCTAGAATATTGTTGGCGAACCATGATAAGAGCAGAGATCTGCAAAGACCTGACTATATTATCATAAACGCTTAAGGATCTCGTGGTCGGTCTTTACTACTGTGCAAAGATGTTTGTAAGCGTGACATGATTGATACATCTATTGCACCTTTGGAGCAAGTCGCCACTGATCGCATTGCATGGAGGGCAAAGATTAGAAATGGAACAAAGACACAGGAAAAAGTTATTGCGGATAGGTTACACACTGAGCGTGGGAGACGCCCGATGGAGCATGGTGATGGAAATGACCATGCGTTCACATGCATTCATTGTGGACGAACATTTAACTTTGAATTTGACTGATCAATCACATTCACTACCGCCACTGATTTTAATTATTATGCCATTTTCAAAGTACAATGTAACAAACCATCGTCTGTCAATACGGCAGGGTACTGTAAAAGTGAAAATCCAGATAAAATAATTTCTAAGGTTACAGATAACTACGAAACAATACATGCACGTTCGTGGCAGCCCCAACTAATCATATCTCATCATGGCGCCGCAGAGCACTGAGAGAACAACGTTCTTGTGGGTTATGGGGTTATGAAGTTAATTTTAATTTAGTTGCATGTCCTTCACAGGACGTAGCTGTCACCCCAGCATTTTGGCTGTTGGTGATTCCTGGGCAAGTTTTACATTCAGTAGTTTGCCTTTGCTTTCTGAACGACCGGCTCCTATACCCTTTTCGAAAAACCAGCACCGCTGATTATGAGGTTATGTAACCAGTTTTCTACGCCAGCTCATACAAGACAGGAACGTATTTTGTTTTCTTTCAACTCATCGCGACGAAACGGATTCTAAGGCTTTCAGACACGAACCATTTGCGTTTGTTGGTGGAAGAATTGCTACAGTGCAAAAATGCAGCAATCAGTTTCTTCATCAAATTGTTCTTCTCTTGTTACTTTATTATTATTAATATTATTATTATTATTATGATTATTATTATTATCATCATCATTATTATTATTATTATTATTATTATTATTATTCATTAAGAAAGAGTTGCAATAATGAAAATGTGTGTATGTAGAGCTAAGAACACTCACAACACTTACAAAAACCATTGCAAATGTCCATCAATCGTGGTAGTGATGGCTGTTGTTGTGGTGTTGATACTATAGTACAAAAACAAATCTATAATTCTCCTTGTGATGAAGTAACGCATAGAAAGTAGTAATGGAAATGTGTCAATACCTTGAGACATATTGTATATATTGAGCTAGTCGATGTTTGTACAGGCACATTCGCACTCAATAAGTTATGTTGTCTACATGACGCCGGTGGTTTGACTTCCCCAGAACATATCCCGGTACCCATTTAAGCTGGGTCGACCTGGCAGCCTCGGCCATTGCTTTTTTACAATCCGTCTCGATGGGAATTCCACCACATGCCCGCGGGGAAATTAAATAATACATTTTTCTTTCTCTTCCTCTGTCTTTTCCCTGCAATAAATTATGGGCTCCGAGTCACCCCGTGACAGGCCTCCTTATCACCTGCATCGCTTCCAGCTTCTATCATTTCTGCTTTAGGCTTCTACTTCTCTTCTCCGCGTGTTTTTGTTTTATTTCGGCTCCTCAATTTTGTATTTCTTTTTCTTTGCGGATTCCAGAAACATGATTGTGTAGTTATGCAATTAACTGCCTTATTGTGCTCTCTCAGGCGCCAGGGTCATTTCCTCGCCTCCTGGTTGATTACAGTTTGTCTAGCTCACTTATCAGAGCCTCATTATGGGTTTTCTGTCTTAGTGCTATCATTAGGTGCATTTCTAATAGCCAGTAATGAAGTTTGTAATTAGAAATTCTATTACTGTTCATTATGTTTCTCGACAGTATTTTAACATAACGTGTTGAATATTGATTTACATTTCTTTTCATTTCTAAAAATTCCTTAATGCCATGAAATCTCACGGAACCCCGGTAGTGCACTCGCCTGCTGGTCGGGTGGTTCTGAGTTTACATCCCCCATTAAAACGAGGATCATTTATTGACCGCATGGCACCCGGTTTGAGCCATCTACATAAAACCAGGTAAGGGATAATGATCTGGGAGTATACAGGCGGCCGGCTTAGTACTGTTCATTTCACATACAGACTGACTGGCGAATGGTTTATATAAATGGGTCTAACAGCGTCTGGCCAACACCCTAGATAGAGTAAAATATGGCTCTAACTTAACTTAGCTATCGGCCAATGACTGTCGCAGTAAGTATCCCAGGGGAGAAATAGTGAAAGATATAAAACTACAAGTGTATCACATTCTCATGGACAATGTGAGTGAGTGGCACCTTGCAGTCTTCACAGACCATAGTATGTGAGTTGGAATTTGGCCAAAATCCCATCGCAATGCCTGGGCAGAGCTTCAGAGAACATGTGGTGCCCAAACGACATGTTCCCTCTCTCGGCCTTGCCTCGTTTGACCCAGAGGAATGGATAACCAATACGTCTGGAACAAGGTAGGCTGCAGACGCTGGCGGCTCAGCGTCAAACCTCCGAGACCTCGCCTCCACGAGCAGGAGACCAGCAATGGCCAGATCTTAAACCCTTGGGATTTTACTTAGAGGCGTTCAGCCATATCACGCATAAGGGTCGTATACGCGCCCGGACCACTGGCGCGTACACCTGTCAAACGCAAGTGTCTGGACCTTGTAAGCATGTACTACCGTCAGAATCCCCGCCTGACTCGTGCGGCTCCCGCAACCAACGAGAGTAGGCCCGCCGGAGATATTGCTCGTCTGCTGCGAGCAAATCTCCCTGCCTTCCACTGTGCGGATCTCGCGACCAGCGAGAATAGGCCCGCCGGAGATATTGCACGACTGAATAAGTAAAGAAACGATCAAAGTAGTGGTATTTCAATTTCGCTTGCGCTCCCACCTATGCTACACCCTTCATGTGTCTTCACAAAGTCGGACTAGAGTCAAGCTCAACAGGGTCTTCTTTCCCCGCTGATTCTACAAAGCCCGTTGGGCAATGTATATAGCAAATAAAGAGGGCTGCTTTCTTTAGTTTGCTTGGACTACATGTGAACAGAACTACGGTAGTAGTAGTAGTGTAGTAGTAGTAGTAGTAGTAGTAGTAGTAGTAGTAGTAGTAGTAGTAGTAGTAGTAGTAGTAGTAGTAGTAGATAAGCGTTGGAGGTAATGTTTTCCATCTCGCTCGATCACCAGAGTCGTGGATCAGCTCCTTGTTTCAACCATGCCATGTGACCAAGCCATCCACGTATTTACATCTCGGTCTTCCCCTTGGTCTCTTCCCTTTGATCTTGCCAGTTGTGACCAAGTTCTCCAATTCATTTCTTCTCATAACATGCACAAAACATTTTGACTGTCTACGTCTAATGTCTTTAATCAGTTTACGATCTTCATTTTATTCTTGAAGGACTTGTTAATTGGTTTTTCTGTCTGTCCATGGTATTCTTTGCATTTTCCTCAGAAACCACATTTCCACAGCCATCAGATGTATTTCAGCTTGTCTGCTCATTGTCCACGTTTCACATCCATACAAATGTACAGGTTCTATGTAGCACGTCAAAACTCTTTTTCTCGTTTCAATTGATATCTTTTATTGGTCAGTATATTTTTCATCCTGCAAAAGGCTACCTTCGCAATGGCAATTCTTGTTCTAATCTCTTCAAGGCATCTCCCATCAGATGTTATGACTGTTCCGAGATAACTGTACCGATTCACTTGCTTAAGAATATGCCCATTTACTCGTATATCACATTGTGGTATTTCCTTCTTCCCAGTGACGACCATAATCTGTGTCTTCTTACTATTCAATTCTAACCCTAGTTGTTCACTGTGTGCAACAACCGCATCTACTAAATGTTGCAGGTCCTGTTCATTGTCTGCGATCAAGACTGTATCATCTGCATATCTAATGTTATTGATGTATCGTCCCCCAATGTTGATTCCTTCCATATCTTCTATATTTCTGAAAATATTTTCACTGTACAGGGAAAAAAGATCTGGAGACATTATACATCCCTGTCTCACACCTCTTTTATAGGCTTATATTGACCTACTTCATTATCAATTCTGACGGCAGCTTGTTGTTTCCAGTATATGTTTTTTACAAGTCTAAGTTCTTTTCAATCACTTTGTAGATCCTCAAGCATCCTTATCATGTCGACATGTCTCACTTTATCGAAAGCCTTTGTGTAGTCAATAAAGTAAAGGTGTAGATCTTTATTTACTTCTATAGAACGTTCAATTACTGTTCTCAGTATATACACAGCATTTACTGTACCCTTGCCTTCTACATACCCACATTGTTCCTCTCCTATTTCAGGTTGTATTTTCTTCCTAACTCTTTGCATGATAATTCTCAGCAAAATCTTCGTGATGTGGCTCATTATACTAATTGTTCGATGTTGATCACACTCCAATGCTCCCAATTTCTTCGGGATTGCAATAGATATAGAATTACATAATTCAGGAGGTATATCTCCAGTATTATATATCGCGCTCAGCAGTCTGGTGACTTGGTCTAATCAATATTCTTCTAAGGCATTGATCATTTCTGCTGTGATGTTATCTGTACCCGGAGTCTTGCCAGTTTTCATGTGGTTAAGAGCTTTCTGAACTTCCATCTTCAAAATTGATGGTCTTTCATTATTATTCCGATGATCATACTGTTCTTCTCTTGTATCATCATAAAGGTCTTCCACATAATCTGACAACGCAAGTAAAATCGGATCTTTTTTCTATTATGATTTTGCCATCTTTGGTTTTTGGGCAACCCGTTGATGTGTGCGTGTGTGTGTGTGTGTGTGTGTGTGTGTGTGTGTGTGTGTGTGTGTGTGTGTGTGTGTGTGTACATATATATATATATACTCACTACTGCTGATACTACTACTACTACTACTACAATTACTTCTGCTACTACTACTACAATTACTGCTGCCACTGATAATATAACTACTACAACAAGTGTCACTACTACAACTACTGCAACAATTACTGCTACAACTACTGTTACCATTACTATGCTGTCTGGTATATTATACATTGCGGGATCAATTGTGCTGAAAACCTTACAAGTTGTTTCAACATTTATTTTCTTACTGTTCGAACTACAGTGTTATCCGTAAGTAATGAGTTCGCACATTGCGCATCTTTCAGTAATTATGTACTCTTCGCTGGCTGCTGAGGATGGGGACGGAGCGCTTGTGGGAATGTCCCGAATGCTGTGATGTCGGTTCCTAAATCAATCAATCAATCAATCAATCAGTAATTATGTTCTCAACTCTGCCAACTACTTCTTGCATGCCTTACATTAAAGAAACAAAAACACAATCAACTCGATATTGCTTCGAAGACATTAGTAACGTTCTAATCTTCTGTGCTGCCTTATAAATCATATGCTTTAGCATATCGTCACACAATTAATATAATGTTACGTTGCTATCTGTACAGCTCCCATTAACAGAGCGACTACACTGCATTTTTATCAAAACGTATTCTAAATTTAGCGATATGAACAGAAAATATATATTAATTTAAAATAAATCTATGTTAAATTGGGATGAATCACTACATGAAGATGTATGGCTATTCGACAGGCAGCTTGAGTAATGAACTTGTCGATAATTGCGCAATGATTACCAGTCTGGCTAGTACCAGACGCAAAGTGCACTCTCGGGTCACAGAAAAGAATTAACTTTATACATTTTCTCGTGAGCGATCGAAACCAGAGGTTCTTAACATGTTTGTTCTAGTGCAGCATTTGAAGATGTAACGCGGATAACGGTTGCTGTCACCATGTACAATAATTAATGGCCGACAGAACCTTTTGTTTATATTTTCTGTGCCATCATCATCATCATCAAGTGCCGTGCCGGCTGGCGTAAGCGTTCATGGCTCTCCATAGATCTCGGTCTTTGGTTTTCTGGATCAACTCTGCTGCTGATATTCCTCCATGCCACCGTCTCAATCCATCCAGCATCACTTCTCTTGGTCTACCTCTGCCTCTCTTCCCCTCGATCTTTCCAGTTGTTACGATGTTCTCCAATGCCTCTCTTCTCATCACATGACCGAGGAAAGCTGTTTGTCTCTGTCTTATTGTTGTATATAATGTTCTAGTTTCATTAGCCTGTTTCAGGCAGTCGTCGTTAGTTACTCTGGCAGTCCAAGGAATTCGCAACATTCGTCTCAGGAACCACATCTCTGTTGCTTCTAATTTCTTCTTAATTTGTTCATTTACATTCCAAGATTCACTGCCATACAGCAAAACTGGTTCTACATAGCATTTCAGCACTCTCTTTCTTACATTCAGTGACAGTGACTTATTGCATAAGATACTCTTCATTTTATGAAATGCGGCTTTTGCCTGCCCTATTCTGCTCCTAATCTCTGTTGTACATCTTCCATCTGATGTTATAAATGCCCCTAGGTATCTAAAATTATCAACTTGGTTAAGGATTTTCCCTTCTATTTCTATGTCACATTTTGGTGTCACCATTTTCTTTGATATTACCATTGTTACTGTTTTCTTGATATTCAAGTTGAGTCCTTTCCTTGCACTCTCTGTTACTACAACGTCTAATAATTGTTGTAGGTCTGTTGAATTATCCGCCACCAATACTGTGTCATCTGCATAGCGTATATTATTTATATTATAACCTCCAACTAGTATTCCTGGCATCTCTTTGATCTCTCTCATTATTACTTCGCTATACAGGGAGAAAAGATCTGGTGACAAGACACACCCTTGTCGTACTCCTAGCTTTATCTATTCGTAACTACCCTCTTTATTTCCCATTTTAATTGCTGCTACTTGGTTCCAGTAAATATTCTTTATTATTCTTAAATCTTTTCCATCAGTGTTGATATCTTCCAACATTTTAATCAGTTCATCATGTTTTACTTTATCAAATGCCTTAGTATAATCTATGAAGCACAAATATATGTCCCTCTGTTTCTCTATTGACCTTTCTATTAGTGTCCGCAATGTATAAATTGCATTGTTTGTGCCCTTTCCTTCCACAAATCCATACTGTTCTTCACTAATTTCCATTTTTATTTTCTTTTTGGTTCTTCTCATTATGATTCTGAGTAGAAGCTTAGTGATATGGTTTATAAGGTTAATTGTACGAAAATCTTCACAATCAATTGCTCTTGGTCTTTTTGGTATAGCTATAAATACAGATTTCAGCATATCACTGGGTAAATATCCACTGCTGTAAATATCATTCAACATTTTGGTTAATATATCTACTCCAAATTCTCCCAATACTTCTAATTCTTCTATTGTGATTTCATCTGGCCCAGCTGTTTTTCCTTTCTTCATACGTTTCATAGCGTCAGCGACTTCTTCTTTCAGAATAGGTGGACCTTCTAAGTTACTATCTTCTGTTAATTCTGCCCTTTCTCCTTCATATAATTCTCTTATATACTCATTCCACCTCTTCATTATAGCATCTTCCTCTAATATTATCTTTCCTGTTTTTGATTTCAAACACCCTGTATTTATTCTTATTTTTTTCCCTGTAAGCTCACTGATTTGTCTGTGCATATTTTTTGTATCTTTAATGGAATTTAATTCAATTTTTTGCATTGCTCGTTTAACCAACTTTCTTTAGCCTTCCCACATTTATCTTTTATTTCTTTATTTATCTTAGCGTATTCTTGTTTGTCATTTTTATACTGTTTTCTTTTGTCCATCAGGTTTAAGATATCTTCATTCATCCATTTTTTCTTAGCTACTTTGCCTCTCTCTGGTAATACTTCTTTGCTAGTTTGATGAATGGAGTCCCTTAACATTTCCCATTGTTCATCTATACTCTATATTTTAGTTATTGCATTGTACCTATTATTCACAGTCACTCTGTATTGTTCTTGCATTTCTTTATCTATTTTTAGAACCTCTTTATTAAGTCTCATGTTCTTAACCATTTTTTTCCCTCTCTTTAATCTTACTTTTATTTGTCCACATAGTGGTACATGATCACTATTACAGTCAGCACCAGGCATTGTCTTTACATTAATTAAAGCATTTCTAAATCTTTTATTAATTAGTATGTAGTCAATTTGGTTGCGTATTTTCTTATCAGGGCTTATCCATGTGTACAGTCGTCTTTTATGGTGTTTAAACCATGTGTTTCCAATTATCATATCATTGATATTTGCCCATTCTATTAGCTTTTCCCCTCTTTAATTTCTTGTACCTAAACCATAATTCCCCACTACATCCTCCATTTTTCCCTTTCCTACTTTTGCATTAAAATCACCAAGTATTATCTTTATTTCTTGTGATCCAATTTGAGCCATCGCCATTTCTATTTCGTCGTAAAAGTGTTGTATTTCTTCATCACTACTGCTTGCTGTTGGTGCATATACTTGTATAATATTTATGTCTATTGGTTTGCCTTTGATTTTTACCATAATAACTCTATCTGAAATACACCAGTATCCATTAATTGACTTGGCTGTTTTTTCGTCTAATATTATTCCTACACCTTTTTCATGTGTATCCCCTCCAGAATAAATTATTGTGTGATTGTCAGCTATAATTTTGCCCGATCCCTTCCATCTCATCTCACTAACGCCTAGTATATTCATTTTCATGCTATCCATCTCTCTTAGAACATTGGTCAACTTTCCTAGCTCATTTAATGTCCTAACATTCCATGTTCCTACTCTAAATTTATTTATTTTAGTTAAGATTTTGCCATCAGTAGCTGGATAACGGTCTGGTGTCACCTGTGGCTCATGACTGTCCCTACCGGACGAGGATGTCCTAAGACAGCCATTAACGTCCTTCACTAACTTTGATTTATGTTTTGCCATATAATGTTCTGTGCCATATAATGACAAAATATGTATTAGCTCTAATACAGTTGAGCTGATTTGAGTTGAGCTTATAACCAACATTACTGCACACGGGACATTCCCATATGCGCTCCGTCCCCTCATTCAACAGCCAGCGAAGAGTCATACTACTTATCGTTCCCACCGCTATCTGATTGAAATTTCTCCTTGTCTTCTCTCTCAGTTTTGACAGGACCCCTGCCGAAACCCCGCAATCTCATTCTTTCAACATACGGGTTCTCAATCTATTCCCCCCGCCTTCTCCACCTGGTCCCACAGTGGCTCGACCACCTCTCCCTTGTCCATAGGTAATCTGTCACGAAGGGGTGCATTCCCTGCCAGCCTATTGGCCTGTTAATTCCCTCCGCACTCCCTCACAGGAGCTTCATTATTGAAAAGGTAATTTCTTAAGAACTGTTTCAGCCGTGGCTGAGAGGGAGCTGCAAGTGACAGCAAAAAACAATTCGGATGGCTTGGCGTGGGTTGGCTGAGGCCCTATGCTCCAATGGGGCAGATGAAGAAGACATAGTAAATAGTTTAGTTTTTAGTTTAGTTTAGTCGACGTATCAACATCACTGCACACGGGTGTAACCCATAAGTGCTCCGTTCTACTCCTAACTCAAGCCTGAATCCGGGGAATCTCAGCTCAGTGCACGAACTCCGTATCATCGGCGTTGATCCTTAAATACTTTGGGTAGATTTTTAACTCGAAAATTTGCCCGCGAGCGTCGTTAGGATACTCTTTTTTCGATTTCCAACTGCCAAGAGATTTTTTACGCGCGCAACAATACACACGGACGACCGATCTCACAATCAAGAGACCAATGGAAATTGTATTACAAGAAATCCACGTGAAAAAAATCCGGGGCCCTCACCGGGACTTGAGCTCGAAACCTCCAGCACTCGAGCCGGACACCATACTCCGAGACCACTCAGCCGCCCTCCCCCTTTTCAGGCATAGTAAATAAAGACATAGAATGTCTACCAGCATCACAAAACGTGCAAACAAACATTGATTCTAAAAGGAATCATATCGTGACCGCTAATGTTTGGTATTGTAGCACTCTGGTACATACGAAACTGACTCTATGTTTTCATTGTTCTCTTCACTAGATCTTGCCTGTTGCCACATGTTCTCCAATTTGCTTCTTCTTGTAACGTGACCAAACAATTCTGACTGTCGACGTCTAATTTCTCTAATCAGTTTACGATTTTCATTTGTTTCTTGTAGGACTTGGTCATTGGTTTTTCTGTCTGTCTGCTCATTGTCCACGCTTCACATCCATACAAAAGTACAGGTTCTATGTAGCACCTCACCACTCTTTTCCGCATTGCAAATGACATCTTTTTATTGGTCAGTTTGTTTTGCATTTTGTAAAAGGCTACCTTCGTCATGGCGATACTTGTTCTAATCTCTTCAAGGCATCTCCCATCAGATGTTATGACTGTTCCGAGATAATTGTACAGATTCACTTGTTTAAGAATATTCCAATTTAATTGTATATTATATTGTGGTATGTCCTTCTTCCTTGTGACGACCTCTATACGTGTCTTCTCACAATTTAATTCTAACCCTAGATGTTCACTGTGTGCAACAACCGTATCTACTAAATGTTGCAGATCCTGCTCATTGTCTGCAATCAATACTGTATCATCCGCATATCTAATGTGATTGATGTGTTGTCATCCAATGATGATTACTTTCATATCTTCTATATTTCTGAAAATATATTCACTGTACAGGGGAAAAAAACGGTCTGGAGACATTACACATCCCTGTCTCACACCTCTCTTAATAGGCTGATATTGACCTACTTCATTATCAATTCTTATGGCAGTTTGTTGTTTCCAATATATGTCTTCTCTTTTCCATCAGTTTGTAGATCTGCAAGCATCTTTATCATGTTGACATGTCTTACTTTATCGAAAGCCTTTGTGTAGTCAATAAAGCAAAGATTTAAGACTGTGTTTACTTCTATAGAACGTTTAATTAATGTTCTCAGCATATATACAGCATTTACTGTACCTTACATTGTTCTTTTCCTATTTCGCGTTGTATTTTATTCCTAACACTTTGCATGATAATTCTGAGCAAAATCGTCATGATGAGGCTCATTATACTAATTGTTCGAAGTTGATCACACTCCAAGGCTCCTGATTTCTTCGGGATTGCAATAAATATAGAATTACATAATTCGGGAGCTATATCTCCAGTATCATATATTGCGTCCACCAATATGCTGATGCTGCCAGTCTTATAAACCATACTGGAGGGTAAGGTTGAAGGCAAGCGAGCAAAAGATAGGTAACGATATAAGTGTGAAGATAACATCAAGCGATGGACGAACATCAGTCTGACAGAATGTACACTCAAGGCGAGAGATGGACAGTGTTGGAGATCCATTGCAACCAACCTTCATAGTGGATACGACAGTTGATTGATTTATTGATAACTTACTTTTGCTAAGCACAGGTAGTTCCCAACAAGAAGGACAGCAAATGAAGCGTGGCATGGAATTCGAAATGTTGTCAGCTCGAGAACGTTATGTATGTTGGTACCCTCTATAAATAGGATATATCTAAAAAGCAAATTTTCATTAATAAATAACCTATAGTCTTTTATATGTTTTCAAGGTAGATTAGGATTCAGAAATGTTATATATAAAAATAATAAAAATATTAAAGCACATATTTTACTCTCGTGTAATACAGATCTGTAAATATATAACTAATCTAGATTGCAGAAGCTTGAAATAGCCAGAACATCTAATTTCTACAATGTAGATTAATGAATCTGTTACACTGTACTTAATGAACTAGACTTAAGGGCGTAATAGGATCATTTAGCCATTTTACACTGACCATTCAGTGCGTGTTTAGCCAAAACCTGTCAGAAATGGAATGCTCTGGGGTCGTTCATGGCTACCACGGAATAGAGGTCGAGCAGCCAGTTAAATCACCAGGCATCTTTTTTTTTTTTTTAGCATATCCTTTTTACAGGACTTAGCTGTCAACACCAGCATCTTTCAGCTGTATGTTGATCTCTTGGCAAGATTACGCTCAGTAGTTTGCCATTGCTTTCTGAGCGGCCGGCTCACATACCCCGTAAGTTACCGATGCGATTCGAACCACTGCTGATTTGAACCGTCATCACGTTACCTGACGAGAGTATACGAGATTACGGAGAAAAGTCATAACCTCTAAGCCACGAAGCCGGCGTACCAGGCATCTACGCCAGCAAAATAACCGCTTGTAGCAATTGGTATTTGAAAACCGTTTATTTTCATACCAAGTGTCTGTGGCCTCGTAAGTAATTCACTATTTAAGTATATTTTAAATGAGTCAATAATTATATTTGTATCGCTATGGCTAGCAACGAATGGTGTTAAAGCGTCACACACGAAATTCACTATTCATAAAGCTTGATCAAATACATTTAGGAAGATTTTTACTCAGTTGGATTCAATTCTCCATAAATTGTATGTAGGTAAATGAGCTAAGTTGCGATGAGTTGAGTTGAGTAAAAAAAACGGCATCACGGTACTCGACAGTACTCGACCTTGAAACACAAAATCCCTCTGACACCTGGCTAATCGCGCCCTTTGAACCACCGATAATAATTGAACATAGTTTCAGTGAGTTTTTTTCCCAGCATACAGGACATTGCATTGATGTCTTGGCAAGTTTTATGTTCAGTAGTTTGCCATTGATTTCTGAACGACCGGCTCACATACCCTCCGTAAGTAACCAACGAGACGCGATCCGCTGCCGAATCTCGCGCAGCTTTGTTTCGTACGAGAGTATGCGGAATTACGAACAACGTCCTTAACCCCTACGCCAGGAAAAGTGAGTCGGTAGATGTTCCCAATTTGCTGCAAATCTCCACTTTATTCAGTCTGTGCTCCCTTAGCTAGGTGACACCATCTCTACACTGAACACCACTGTCTGTTGATCTTCTGGTCACCTTATCGTTCAACCTAATTACTCTTTGCTAATGCAATCCCGATTTCTGTATTTACAAGAATTCTGTAAAGTAAAACAATAAGAGTCATTTCAAAGCGAGATATCAGAGAAAATATTATGAGAAAGAGGTCACCAGAGAGGAATATTACGTACGACTACTTTGAGAAACAACCCAATCATAAGAAGAAGCTTTGCCGATGTACGTTTGTCCGATACCGCAGCGAAAATTGTTTGACCGTAAACATAAATGCAAGTTACGAGAGTATTTTTTGTTTGTTTGTTGAGGGTGGAGGGGGGTGTTGTGAAGACTAAATAAGGTAATATTCGTAAGTATCGCTTTTTGTAATTCGAGACCTGCATAAAGAGAGAAATGACTCTACTCTTATAAGGGAACATCATATCGCCATTTTTGTGTTTTATTTTTGCGTTCGCTGGCTTTGAACTCAAGCGTAATCCACAAACGCTACTACTACTATTGCAC
>JACEFZ010019676.1:232500-245000 GCA_014155875.1 Cepaea nemoralis
GAGTGAGGTTTCACCAAAGAAAATCAAGTTATAATTTGCTTGATTTACTGTCATTATCTGTGTCTTTCCCATGTGAATTGTACAGCTAATTGTTGTGATCCCTCATAAAGCGCGTTTCGTGTATCTTGTATCTGATCTTCTGTGATTTCATTCTTCGTCAAAAGGTCTATTTGCCACGTCACTGCCATTGATTTTATTACCTTCAACTTGCTCAGTGTATAGCATTATTTTAGCTCTGTCATAAATTATTCGTCACCAATATATTGTCATCTCAATCTCTTTCATTAATTTTCACGACAATAGATTGTGTCGTTAATTATACTTTCGTATTTTTACCATCAATTCATGGATGTATCTACAGTTGTCAAGTAGACAAGCATCGAGTTGTTATCCTGGTATATGTTTGGTGCTTACGAAGAAAATGACAACTGTAAATTGATTAGAGAAATTTGACGCAAACTGTCAGGCTTGCTTGGGTATATCTTAGGAGGAGAAGTAAGATGGGAAAATTAATTACAATTGCCGAAATTGATGTGAATATTGCAAGGGATGGTAAAGAAATAAGTAACTGAATAGCTTGGGCACAAGACATGACAAGGACAAGAACATAGAACTGAACCAAGAAATAGGTGATCATGTGAGATGGAAAATTACCGCCCACCCTTGTCGGTATGGCACATAAAGATTTTTTAAACAATAAAATAGGATCGTGAGTTTTAGACTTTTATCATCATCATCATGTGCCACGCACATAAACCTGTCGGTCATGTTTCACCATTTCGCAGGATCACCAGAGTTGTGGATCAGCTCCGTGTTCTTGTCTCGACCATGTCAAGTGGCCAAGCTATCCAGATATTTACTTTTCATACTTCTTTCATACTCATTTTCTGTTCCGCTTGTTCATCTATACCACCTTTCAGTAACATATTAGAAAGTGAATTTTGGGCAAGGTTATAATAATACTGATAATAAAGGTTATAATAGTAAAGATGAGGATTTGTTATTATAATAAATATATCGATGGTTATAATAATAAAGATAATGATTTGTTATAATAATAAAGATAATGATTTGTGATAATAATAAAGATAATGTTGTTTATAATAATTAAGATAATCATTGTTATACTGATAAAGATAAGGATGGTGTTGATAATACAGTATTGGTGGTTATAATAATAAAGATAATGATGGTTATAATAATAAAGATGATGATTTGTTATGATAATAAAGATAAAGATGTTTACAATAATAAATATAAGAATTGTTATAATAATAAAGATAATGATGGTGATAATAATAAAGATAATAATGTTTATAATAATAAAGATGATCATGGTTACAATAATAAAGATAATGATGGTGATAATAATAAAGATAATGACAGTGATAATAATTAAAAATAATGATGGTTATAATAGTAAAGATAATGATGGTGATAATAATAAAGATAATGACAGTGATAATAAAAAACATAATGATGGTTATAATAGTAAAGATAATGATGGTTATAATAATAAAGATAATGATGGTTATAATAATAATAAAGATGACCATGGTTATTATAATAAAGATGATGATAGTGATAATAATAAAGATAATGATTGTGATAATAATAAAGATAATGATGGTTATAATAGTAAAGATAAGTATTGTTATAATAATAAAGGTAATGATGGTTATAATAATGATAATGATGGTTATAATACTTAGAAAATGATTATTATTATTATTATTATAAAGATGATGATGACAATGATGGTGACGGTTTTGGAGGTTGTAGTGGTGATGATTATGATGGTTGTAGTGGTGCTGATGATCATGTTGGTGATAATGGTTGTGATGGTCATGGTGATCAAGATGATGATTATGACGATATAATATTGGTTTCACTAGTCAGATAAACCGTCGCTGCATGCCTCCTCTGTGTTTCAGGGTGACAGCTTGACAACCTCTACATTCACAGCTCTAGCATGCACGGCATCCCAGCAGGCATTGTTTTAAAGTTGAACCGCGTACAGCGTTGTTAAGTTAATGTGCCGTGCCGAGTTATTGATGAATGCATAGTTTACACGCAAACAAACGATGTGTTGATTTGATAGAACATTCATAACAGCCACATTAAACAGGCCTGTATGCGCAACATGTACAAAGGTCATTGCGACGCTTTCATAGGGAAATTTCTTCTACAGGAATGATAGCCTGTGTCTGTGAGTGATGGGTGACTCATTTTCATGGCCCGGAGCTCAACTTTTTTTTGCACGCTCGCACTCAATCGATTTGATGCAAGCAGGCTACAGCTCATTATAACGACATCCCTTTCATAACGGTTTTTTCCTGTCTTTGTCTATTTACTATCTGTTGTTGGAATAAATGCCTGTTGTGACGAAGCGTTGGTGTGGTAAAAACACAACTGTAGTTTTGGTGATGTGTTCACGCTATTTGATTTGGTTTCACAGTAAAGTAATACTAGTATTCTTAACACAGTTAGCTCGTCAGTGTTATTTGCTCTCTCTATAAATATATATACAATCAGGTTAGATAGATTTAACATACAGGCATACAGAAGTACATACCAACGCGAAATACACATACATACGCGCGCACAAACACACACACATACACATACACACATACACACACACACACACACACACATATATATATATATATATATATATATATATATATATATATATATATATATATATATATATATATATATATATATGAATAGTCTAAACGAAATGTGTAAGGAACATAATGTAACATGAAAATTAGCACAAGCAAAATAGAGGTATTGATTATAACAAAAGAAGAAAAACAACAACAATTCACCTAAACGAACATCCCTTGAAACAATTAAAGAGTTTCAAGTACCTAGGAAGTATAATATCATCAAATGGCAGATCAGAAGACGAGATCGAAAATAGATGCAATAAGGCAAACCAACTTATTGGACAAATGACACCAATATTAAAGAACAAACATTTATCAATAACTACTAAGAAAAAATCTTTACAATACAATTTTCCTATCAACTCTATGCTACCAATGCCAAACCTTGACAATGACAGAAAAAGAAACAGAAAAATCACAACAACAGAAATGTGGTTCCTGAGAAGAAATGAAGAAATCAAGACTAAAGTTGGGGTTACAGCAGCACTAGATTTTATTAGAAAGCAGCAAGTAAAATGGTTTGGCCATGCAAGTAGGTTACCAGTCAACAGCATACCACAACAAGCAATGATGTACAGACCAGATAGAAATAGAGGAAGAGGCCGACCACGTAAACGTTGGACGGAGGGAATAGCAGAGTCCATGGGAATATCGATACATAAAGCCCATAATCGGGCACTCTCACGATGTTTATACTTCACCTCGACACCGCAAGGTACAAGAGGAACATGATGATGATGATGATGATGATGATGATGATATATATATATTTAATGACTGTGGGTGTTTTTGAAAATATTGCCGCTCCAAGTTTTGTTTTTACCCTCTGTGAACTCATGCAGCATAAAAGGTAAATACAAAAGTTGGAACGGCAATATTTTCAAACACCCCACAGTCATTAAACATACACCCAGTATAAAAGAACATCCCACAGGATAAAGAATATACTTTGAAATATATCTTTGTCAATCGAGATGAGAAAAAGGTCATCTTTAAAGCTATATCACGCGAATCCTTTTGTAAGGAAGCAAAGCATGGACAATTAGCAGACAAGTGTGCAATTATGTGGAAGCTGAGGAGATGTGGTTTCATACAGGGTGTTTGTACAGTTTCATTACACTTTGTTTGTGGAACAGCTGTTTGTTGGAGAGTATGTTTTCCTTTTGCAAAGCGGAAAACATACTCTCCATCAAACAGCTGTTCTACATACAAAGTGTAGTGAGACTTTACAAACACCATGTAGAAGAATCATGAGAATATCGCATTTCGATATAAAATAGATATTGAAACAACAAAAGACACTGTACCAGGACCTGTCGTGTCAGGTAGTCAACCCATGTGAAAAATATGAATAATGGAGATTTGGAGATGGGTACTTGTTTTATTCAGAGCATTAAGACAGCAACAGTGCCCCAAGAGTGGGTGTAAAGCTATTTAATCTCGCTTCTCATGCCAGGCAAGGACCATTCAAGACTTGCTGGTTATTAATTGTAACGCAAATATAAAAGTATTATAATTATAAAATGTAACACTCTCCACTAATTATTGCTGTTACATTCCTATAAAGATGTAAAATACAACAGAGATATTTAATTAATTAATTTATATGTATTTTCCACAATACAGCTACTAGCACAATTACATTGCCTTGGTGTGGCTTTGCATTCTTTCCCTAAATGAGAAATTTTGAAAACAACCAAGCGTGTTGTATTCTGGGTAAGTTTTGACAGCGTAAAATGTCCCCCGTGTTATTCCCGGTTGTTTATTCTATCTGCCAAAGTATTCCCCATGGGGTTGTTTCTCATCCTCATCTTTTTCTCACAGTTCGTCTGACTTAAATATATCGTTCTGTAGATTAATTAACATCCACTGATTTTCTCCGTGTATTTAGATTTTATTTGTAACCTTCCATTAATGTAAATTTTCTTGTTTCTCGTCTAACCTTCACTTGTTGTGCTGGTTCATTCATTAAAGAGGAATTGGATGCTAAAATAATTACTTGAGGCATTCGTAATCGTTAGATATATAAACGTTAAACTTTGCTCTTAGAATCTCCCTTGTTATTATACATCTCATCCAACCTTCTCGATATTATTTCTTCGTCCGTCGCTCATCCTCTCGCTCTCTGCCTCTATCTCTTTCTCATTTTCTCTTTCTTCTTCTTCTTCTTCTTCTTCTTCTTCTTCTTCTTCTTCTTCTTCTTCTTCTTCTTCTTCTTCTTCTTCTTCTTCTTCTTCTTCTTCTCTCTCTCTCTCTCTCTCTGTCTATTTCTCTCTCCTTTCTTTCTCTTTTCTCACTCTTTCTATCTCTGCGTTACGTATGTATGTGTCTATTTCGCTCTTTTTCTCTGTTTCGCTCTTTTTCTCTGTTTCTTTTCCTCTCTCTCACTGTTTTCTCTCTCTCTCTCTCTCTCTCTCTCTCTCTCTCTCTCTCTCTCTCTCTCTCTCTCTCTCTCTCTCTCTCTCTCTCTCTCTCTCTCGCTCCTGCATTATATATCTAGGTGTCTGTTTCGCTCGTTCCACCAGCATGCCACTCACCCCCTTTCTTGTCTACTCCATTTTACTCCAAAACACATTTATAAAACTGAAGCGCCCTTCTCCACAATTTCCCCTTCCGCAAACCTCCACTTCTGCCAAAGCTGCCATTAAAGTTCTGTGGGCAGCCAGAACCTTGCCTGCAGATCAATGGGAAACCAGAAATAAATAGTTGCCTTGCATTTTTGGTAGTGGGACATGTTCTCTAAATATCGACCAGCATTTTCTTGCATTAGTCAGGGATCAAACATTTCTTGACTCCTGGCAGTTGTTCTTAAGCGCTTGAATATTCTTTGAATTCTTTCCGAAAACGGCATTTCCTGCATGTCTTTGATCTCGTCTGCCCATAGGCTTTGCTTACGGGAACCGCGAGATTTCTTTATATTTG
Source organism: Cepaea nemoralis (assembly GCA_014155875.1). Taxonomy (NCBI): domain Eukaryota; kingdom Metazoa; phylum Mollusca; class Gastropoda; order Stylommatophora; family Helicidae; genus Cepaea; species Cepaea nemoralis. Next base: position 238,101 of record JACEFZ010019676.1, read on the forward strand.
GTTTATATGGTGATTTATACTGATTACATCAGTAGATTGACAACGTTTGTCGAATTATATAAAGTATTTACTAGGAATATCTGATGTGTTTGCTATAACCACTTTCATTGCACACAAGTTTCTCCAGGAGTGCTCTTGTCTCCTCCCATAGAGTACACATGGACAATCCCAGCACACGAAATCCGTATCACGGGTGACGATAACAATATATGTATACCAGAAGTAAACATTTTATTAATATTCCTTTGTGAGTAGGTATTCAAATTTGGAATGTAAACCAGGCACTTGGGAGTCGAGACAGCATAGTGGCTAGGACAGCGACTCGGAGGTCATGGGGTCGAACTATCATCTAGGTGGGTTCTTAAAATTGACTTGAGCTCCCAGGTCGACTAAACCCAACATGGTACCAGAAAATGTCTTAGGAAATAAAGGCGACCTGTTTGACAGTGACCGCATCACCCATCGAGTGCCGACATGTTTATACAGTTAGGGATCTAGCACCATTCACCTGAAAGAGTGAGGAACGGGTCCTTTTATTAGAAACTAAACCATCTGCTCTTTTAGATGGTAGAATACCGAGGGATTATTATGCACTAGGTGCACAGGGTCCCTTTAGTGTTTCGTCCTTATCCAAGTAGGGTAGACGTCCGGTCCACTACTCCTTAATCCATTGGGAGTATATAATCATCTGTACTATACACATTTTGAATCACACAAGATCTTCTCATGTTTGAGACGGATATCGTATCTCTGAACTACCTTGTCCTTATATCTGACTGATTATTGATAGATCACTGACTGACTGTTCACTGCCTGTTAACTGAGTGATCACTGACTGTGCTCTGATTGCTACAACACCCGAAGTGCATGTCGTATTGTATCATTCTTTTGGACTTTTCATATACATGTGGGTGTACAAGAATGAAAGTCATTACTTCTATACCTTCGTGGGTTATATCAATAGTTGTTTCCAGCAGACATTGAAGTATATGTCTTTAGGGTTGATCTGTTCTCGACCTACAACTCAGCACACGTTCTCTTTCTAGGAGGCGGATGATGTCAAAGACGATGACGATGACAACGAACGAAAATGACAATGATGATGATTACGATGACATTAGGGAATCTAGTGCCCCAGGTTCATGCCGGAATTCGATCATCGTTACCAGTAGCGGGCTGTGCACAATCTTCAAAGTTCAAATCCCGAAACAACGAAACAAATCGATATTATTATATGTTTTTATTTTTGTGTCTTTCGTCTCGTAATTAGTAAACTGGACGCAGCTGAGTAGGTTGCCTTGAATTCAGAAATGAAGCGAACTAAAACATGATACGAGTAGTAACTAACGGAAATAAAATCCGCCAGATAATGAGAAATTGGAGCAGATCATTCTGAGTTGTGAGAAGAGCTCAAGCTAACACGGAGACATCAATGTCAAGGAGACATGAAAGAGTTTGCCAGAGTTCACTATCTTTCAGAAATGCTGGAGTCTGCTGATGATCTTCGAACGTGTTAGGGTCATCACATGTTTGAGCTTTGAAAGCACAAGGGATTAAGTGGTCAAACATTTCCCTCCCTTAGTGAACATCAGTCAAGAACTGGCTTCGAAACCATTATTTTTATAAATCAGTTGCATATCCTTTAGAGGACGTCGCAGTCAACACCATAATTTTGGTGGTTTTAAATAAAAAAAAATTTTAAATAATATTTAAGTAATTACATTACTGTTGGCTAAGATAATCATCATCATCATCATCATCATCATTATCAACAACAGCCTTGTTGAGTGGCAATTTGACACGGTGCGTAATGATGATGATAATGTTGATGGCAAATCTTTGCTCTAGCAATTGGTCTTACTATCCATCAGTAAACTGAAAGCAACTGCGCAGGTGTCTTTTATTCAGAATTTAGGCGAACTTAACATGATAGTAACGAGGCAGCAGACACCTGGTTTCTGAGACGAATCTGTGGAGAGACAGCAGCGCCTCACTATTTGGCACAACAAATGATGATAATGATGTCAGAGACGACGACGATGACGACAAACGATAATGATAATGATGACGTTGATGATGATGATATTATTCGATGGCTCATATGTTACTCGATAGCTTTCGAGTTCCATTTTTCAGCCAACACTTAAATTTGCCTGCGCTGTATTTATTTAGAAAATGGTTTGGTATGTCTCTTCAAGTACAACTCTCTTGGCCAAGCTTTGGTGACACAGCTTGTTTCCAACACCACCATTTCCAGGCCGATAGGCTTTTGATAGATCCGCTTCGCTGGCCTTACAGTCGTCATGATTATACCATTTTCAAGGCACAGTCAGCCCGAACGCCAATGTTCCGAACTTCGTCGTCATCATCATCATCATTATCATCATCATCATCATCAGCATCCAGTGTCTTTCCGGCTGGTGTGGGTTATCATTTTTCCCCACCAAAATGCGATCTTTGATATCATGGATCAATTCATGTGTTGACTCCCTTCTGTACCATGGCACAAGACTGTCAAGAATTTTCTTACGCTGTATTCCTCTGTCTCGCTTTTTACAAATATGTTCGGGTGTCACAACATGTTCCAGTTTTTGTCTTCTCATAATGTTACCAAACAATGATGACTGCGTCTTTCTGATGTTTGTGTTACTAAACTTCATGCCCAATAGTAGATTCACAACCAACAAACCAACTGCAGATTTACATGTACATAGCTCCAGTGTCAGCTGCTGGTGGTTCTGTAATTGTAACTCGCCTTTTAGTTTTATATATATATAGTTCCGGTCAAGGTAATCATAGTTTCTATAGTATATTATATTTGTATTACACATAAATATCAAATGGGGAGCCTTTTGAGGCATTTCAACACTAGTTAAAAGTTAAATGCATATCATTTACAGGACGTCGCAGCAACCCAGGATTTGTTGGCTATTTGTGATTTCTTGGCATGTTTATGTTCCTTAGTTTGCCAATGCTATCTGAACGACCTGCACTCATTCCAGGTTATGAAAACGGAATCAAGACGTTGACCACTAGACAAGATAACAATTGAAAGGTGTAGTTGCCGACTGGGATTCGAACCTGTAACATCTAAGTGAAGACAGTGCCTAGCTGCAGGAACAGGTGTACTTGGACGCATGAACAACTAGACACCCCAGTGCCTAGCTGAAGGAACAGATGCCCTTGGACGCATGACCGACTAGACACCCCAGTGTCTAGCTGCAGGAACAGGTGTACTTGGACATATGATCAACTAGACACCCCAACGCCTAGCAGCAGGAACAGGTGTACTTGGACGCATGATCAACTAGACACCCCAGTGCCTAGCTGCAGGAACAGGTGTACTTGGACGCATGATCAACTAGACACCCCAGTGCCTAGCTGCAGGAACAGGTGTACTTGGACGCATGATCAACTAGACACCCCAGTGCCTAGCTGCAGGAACAGGTGTACTTGGACGCATGATCAACTAGACACCCCAGTGCCTAGCTGCAGGAACAGGTGTACTTGGACGCATGATCAACTAGACACCCCAGTGCCTAGCTGCAGGAACAGGTGTACTTGGACGCATGATCAACTAGACACGCCAGTGCCTAGCTGCAGGAACAGGTGTACTTGGACGCATGATCAACTAGACACCCCAGTGCCTAGCTGCAGGAACAGGTGTACTTGGACGCATGATCAACTAGACACCCCAGTGCCTAGCTGCAGGAACAGGTGTACTTGGACGCATGATCAACTAGACACCCCAGTGCCTAGCTGCAGGAACAGGTGTACTTGGACGCATGATCAACTAGACACCCCAGTGCCTAGCTGCAGGAACAGGTGTACTTGGACGCATGATCAACTAGACACGCCAGTGCCTAGCTGCAGGAACAGGTGTACTTGGACGCATGATCAACTAGACACCCCAGTGCCTAGCTGCAGGAACAGGTGTACTTGGACGCATGATCAACTAGACACCCCAGTGCCTAGCTGCAGGAACAGGTGTACTTGGACGCATGATCAACTAGACACGCCAGTGCCTAGCTGCAGGAACAGGTGTACTTGGACGCATGATCAACTAGACACCCCAGTGCCTAGCTGCAGGAACAGGTGTACTTGGACGCATGATCAACTAGACACCCCAGTGCCTAGCTGCAGGAACAGGTGTACTTGGACGCATGATCAACTAGACACCCCAGTGCCTAGCTGCAGGAACAGGTGTACTTGGACGCATGATCAACTAGACACGCCAGTGCCTAGCTGCAGTAACAGGTGTACTTGGACGCATGATCAACTAGACACCCCAGTGCCTAGCTGCAGGAACAGGTGTACTTGGACGCATGATCAACTAGACACCCCAGTGCCTAGCTGCAGGAACAGGTGTACTTGGACGCATGATCAACTAGACACGCCAGTGCCTAGCTGCAGGAACAGGTGTACTTGGACGCATGATCAACTAGACACGCCAGTGCCTAGCTGCAGGAACAGGTGTACTTGGACGCATGATCAACTAGACACCCCAGCTTGACATTGTGATGTTGTCTAGTGTGGCCTCTAATCCTGACTTCTTTCTTGTACTTCTATTAGTGTCAAACAATGCAAGCGTGTTTATTTATGAACTATATGCATGAACTGTTGTCAGGTCTCTCTCTCTCTATGACTCTCTCTCTCTATGACTCTCTCTCTATGTCTCTCTCTGTCTCTCTCTCTGTCTCTCTCTCTCTCTATGACTCTCTCTCTCTATGACTCTCTCTCTATGTCTCTCTCTGTCTCTCTCTCTCTCTATGACTCTCTCTCTCTATGACTCTCTCTCTATGACTCTCTCTCTGTCTCTCTCTCTGTCTCTCTCTCTCTCTATGACTCTCTCTCTCTATGACTCTCTCTCTATGTCTCTCTCTGTCTCTCTCTCTCTCTATGACTCTCTCTCTCTATGACTCTCTCTCTATGTCTCTCTCTGTCTCTCTCTCTCTCTCTATGACTCTCTCTCTATGTCTCTCTCTCTCTATGACTCTCTCTCTATGACTCTCTCTCTATGACTCTCTCTCTATGTCTCTCTCTCTATGACTCTCTCTCTATGACTCTCTCTCTATGACTCTCTCTCTATGTCTCTCTCTCTATGACTCTCTCTCTATGACTCTCTCTCTCTCTATGACTCTCTCTCTATGTCTCTCTCTGTCTCTCTCTCTATGACTCTCTCTCTATGACTCTCTCTCTATGACTCTCTCTCTATGACTCTCTCTCTATGACTCTCTCTCTATGACTCTCTCTCTATGTCTCTCTCTCTCTCTATGACTCTCTCTCTATGTCTCTCTCTCTCTATGACTCTCTCTCTATGACTCTCTCTCTCTATGACTCTCTCTCTATGTCTCTCTCTCTCTATGACTCTCTCTCTATGACTCTCTCTCTCTATGACTCTCTCTCTATGACTCTCTCTCTCTATGACTCTCTCTCTATGTCTCTCTCTCTCTATGACTCTCTCTCTATGACTCTCTCTCTCTATGTCTCTCTCTCTATGTCTCTCTCTCTATGTCTCTCTCTCTATGTCTCTCTCTATGTCTCTCTCTCTCTCTATGTCTCTCTCTCTATGTCTCTCTCTCTATGTCTCTCTCTGTCTCTCTATGTCTCTCTCTATGTCTCTCTCTCTATGTCTCTCTCTCTATGTCTGTCTCTATGTCTCTCTCTCTATGTTTGTCTCTATGTCTGTCTCTATGTCTCTCTCTCTATGTCTCTCTCTATGTCTCTCTCTCTATGTCTCTCTCTCTATGTCTCTCTCTCTATGTCTCTCTCTCTATGTCTCTCTCTCTATGTCTCTCTCTCTATGTTCTCTCTCTCTATGTCTCTCTCTCTCTCTATGTCTCTCTCTCTATGTCTCTCTCTCTCTATGTCTCTCTCTCTATGTCTCTCTCTCTATGTCTCTCTCTCTATGTCTCTCTCTCTATGTCTCTCTCTCTATGTCTCTCTCTCTATGTCTCTCTCTCTATGTCTCTCTCTCTCTATGTCTCTCTCTCTATGTCTCTCTCTCTATGTCTCTCTCTCTATGTCTCTCTCTCTATGTCTCTCTCTCTATGTCTCTCTCTCTATGTCTCTCTCTCTATGTCTCTCTCTCTATGTCTCTCTCTCTATGTCTCTCTCTCTATGTCTCTCTCTCTATGTCTCTCTCTCTATGTCTCTCTCTATGTCTCTCTCTCTATGTCTCTCTCTCTATGTCTCTCTCTCTATGTCTCTCTCTCTATGTCTCTCTCTCTATGTCTCTCTCTCTATGTCTCTCTCTCTATGTCTCTCTCTCTATGTCTCTCTCTCTATGTCTCTCTCTCTATGTCTCTCTCTCTATGTCTCTCTCTCTATGTCTCTCTCTCTATGTCTCTCTCTCTATGTCTCTCTCTCTATGTCTCTCTCTCTATGTCTCTCTCTCTATGTCTCTCTCTCTATGTCTCTCTCTCTATGTCTCTCTCTCTATGTCTCTCTCTCTATGACTCTCTCTCTATGTCTCTCTCTCTATGATCTCTCTCTCTATGACTCTCTCTCTATGTCTCTCTCTCTATGTCTCTCTCTCTATGTCTCTCTCTCTATGTCTCTCTCTCTATGTCTCTCTCTCTATGACTCTCTCTCTCTATGACTCTCTCTCTATGACTCTCTCTCTATGTCTCTCTCTCTATGTCTCTCTCTCTATGATCTCTCTCTCTATGACTCTCTCTCTATGACTCTCTCTCTCTATGACTCTCTCTCTATGTCTCTCTCTCTATGACTCTCTCTCTATGACTCTCTCTCTCTATGTCTCTCTCTCTATGACTCTCTCTCTATGTCTCTCTCTCTATGACTCTCTCTCTCTATGTCTCTCTCTCTATGTCTCTCTCTCTATGACTCTCTCTCTCTATGACTCTCTCTCTATGATCTCTCTCTCTATGACTCTCTCTC
>JACEFZ010019676.1:250000-367500 GCA_014155875.1 Cepaea nemoralis
TTGCATGTTAAACAACCGTTATAGCAGTCTTAAACTGAATGACCGGACAGACATGCTATCCTTAATCACTAACAGTATGTTTATTTACTGGATACAGCATTTGAAACCTGGAGACTTGCGCAGAAAAAAAAGAACAGCAGAGTCTGAAAATTGTGTCATTATTTCGGTTGTAGTTAACTAAAGGTTTTTTGTGACAATTAAATATATAGAGATATACCGACAGACACAGTCAATCGGACAGATGAGCAAACAGATGGACAGAGAGATAGATGGATGGATGGGCTGACGAAACCATGGATAAATAAATAAATACAAATGCATAGACGAACGAACGAACGAACTTTATTTTCAAAGGGTTAAGAAATGGGAATACAGGCCCGTTGACATTCTACTGTTCTTCTCTCTTTCCTCGCATACGTTATTTCATTCAATATCACTTATGAAGCTAATCTTAGACAACAAAAGAACAATATGCATTATAACGCATGGAGAATAATCAATACTACATGACACACTAAAGAAATTTTTAACATGGCCATTATAAATACCTAAGGAAGGTGTAACGTGCCAAATATATAAGAATGTTTAGTAGTTAGCTGAAATAATTTTCCATTACATTTTTTATTTGTTTTATTTTTTTATTTTTTGTTTTTAGGGGGAGAGACACTTAGGTAGGTAAGTAGGTGAGTGGGTAGGTAGGCAGGTAAACAGGCAGACAGGTAGGCGGGTAGACAGGCAGGTTTGCAATAAGCCATGCATGCAGACAGATAGACGGGCAGACAGGCAGTCATACCGACCGACCGACCGACCGACCGACCGACCAACCGACCGACCGACCGACCGACCGACCGACAGATAGTTAAAATAAGAACACTCAATTCAGTGTTCTTTCGCTAAGCGCAATATCACCTTCCATTTCACTATGTTTCTTTCTTTTTTTATTTTAATCTCTTATTCTCTGCCATAGTCACTGCCCTGCTTGGATCATTTAATATGATTGTGATTTGTCTGTCTTCTTTATTTTTTTATGTTTTTATTCGTGGTTGAAAGAAAGCAATTTCCTACAAGGAATCGCCAGCCATCGGCGTAAATTTTCTACGTTTATGACGCAAAATTACTGTCATAACCGCATGGCTAGCCATTGACTGCTCACTTTCATATCCTTTGCTGGAGCCGCCCCACGTTATGGAGATTTCCAGCGTGTGGGTCTTGGTTAGGGTATATTGCAATTTCACCTTTTATATAGTGGATGATGATGAGTCCATCATAGGATGATGGAAGTGGCGATGTTTTATTGTAGCAAAAAAATCGATGTATGAGAATCTTGCTCAGATTCTATATCTGATAGTCTTTGTTCTACGATCAAACATAATCGATGCACGATAATCTAGTCCGAGATTCCTTATCTTACGGATACTTTATTTCAAGATCATACAAAATCGATGTTTGAGAAGCTTGACTGAATTCTGCAGTTCCCTATTTTGTCTTCAAAGATTCAACAATCGCATAGAAGTGTGCACAGATTCCTTTTCTCCCAAATGTTTTCTGGCAAAAGTCCACACAAAATTATAACCACTTCATAATTTTGACCAGAATGTATATACCCCAGATGTGTGCTTTTTTTTTTTAAATACAAAGCAAAATTGATGTACGAAAGTCTAGCCCGGGTTTCTTATCTCCAAAATTCTTTCTTCGGTTATAAAATACAATCTATGTATGAGAATCGAGCCTAGATAAACCAGTATCTTTGAGATTCTTTTTTCCAACATCAAACAAAAGCTCTGTATGAGATCCTTGGCCGTCATTACTTTATGTATCATTTGTGCGAGTGTATGTTGACAAAACAATATAAGTAGCCTCACTCCGTTTCAGAGATGCCCTCTGTGGTTGCTGATGTGAGATATGCATCTTGCATTCACGGCACTCTCTCATATAGATCCTTCCAATTGAGTGACCACAGGAGCAATTTAAAATTTACCTCCATCTCGCTAAATTATGTATTCTTTGCGAGCTTTCTGGAGCTTCTCAATATCCCTAACTAACCCAATTTCGGACGCTGGGACAAGATGTAACTTATTGGATTTAAATACGGATGCGATTACATGGCTAAACTTGGCTCGGGGCATTGCTTGTCAGTTAGTTCATAGAAAATATAGGCCATGCAACCTTCACTCTGGATCGGTGTTGTATTCTTTGTTCCAATTTCGTCTTTTGACAAGTACTTATATTTGCTTACTGAACAGTTGTATAAATCCTGTACTTATGCTTTGGTGTGAATGCTGGACGTATATGTGAAATGGTTTGGTGAGGAAAATGGACACAGAGGAAGTTTAGTTTATTCGTTGGATCAACATCACAGCACACGGTTTAACCCATAAGTGCTCCGTTTTCCTCCTAACTCAAACCTGAGTCTGGAGAAACTCAGCTCAATGCATGAACTCCGTTGCATCGGCGAGGATCCTGAAATACTTTGGGTAGATTTTTAACTCGAAATTTTGCCCGGGCAGCGCCGTTAGGCTACTCTTTTTCGATTTCCAACTGCCAAGGGATGTTTTACGTGCGCAACAATACACACGGGCGTCCGATCTCACTACCCAGAGACCAGGGGAAATTTTATTACTGGAAGTCCAGGTGGATTTTTTAAATAACTCCCGGTCCTCACCGGGGCCTGAACCCGGGACCTCCAGCACTCGAGGCGGACACCATACCTCGAGACCACTCAACCCCCCCCCCCCCCCCCCCCCCCCCCCCCCCTCGTCAGTGGAAGTGTGGTTTCCTAGAACAGAATTAAGAATCTTGTAGACAGGGAGGACAAACATTACTGAAGATTTGAGATATGCTGGTGTTTCTTCTTCTTCTTCTTCTTCTTCTTCTTCTTCTTCTTCTTCTTCTTCTTCTTCTTCTTCTTCTTCTTCTTCTTCTTCTTCTTCCTTCTTCCTTCTTCTTCTTCCTTCTTCCGTCTTCTTCCTTCTTCTTCTTCCTTCTTCTTCTTCCTTCTTCCTTCTTCTTCTTCTTCTTCCTTCTTCTTCTTCTTCTTCCTTCTTCTTCTTCTTCTTCCTTCTTCTTCTTCTTCTTCTTCTTCTTCTTCTTCTTCTTCCTTCTTCTTCTTCTTCTTCCTTCTTCTTCTTCTTCTTCCTTCTTCTTCTTCTTCCTTCTTCTTCTTCCTTCCTCTTCTTCTTCTTCTTCCTTCCTCTTCTTCTTCTTCTTCCTTCCTCTTCTTCTTCTTCTTCCTTCCTCTTCTTCTTCTTCTTCCTTCTTCTTCTTCTTCTTCCTTCTTCTTCATCTTCTTCTTCTTCTTCTTCTTCTTCTTCTTCTTCTTCTTCTTCTTCTTCTTCTTCTTCTTCTTCTTCTTCTTCCTTCTTCTTCCTTCTTCTTCTTCTTCTTCTTCTTCCTTCTTCCTTCTTCTTCTGCCTTCTTCCTTCTTCTTCTTCTTCTTCTTCCTTCTTCTTCTTCTTATTCCTTCTTCTTCTTCCTTCTTCCTTTGTCTAGCCGCTACACCCCTACTGTTTCCCGTGGTTGGGAATGTTGTCTAGTCGCTACACTCCCTCTGTTCCATGTGGTTGAGAATGTTGTCTAGCCGCTACACTCCCTCTGTTCCCTGTGGTTGAGAATGTTGTCTAGTCACTACATTCTCGCTCTTCCCTGTGGTTAGGGCTGTTGTCTAACCATTACACTCCCGCTGTTCCCTGTGGTTCAGAATGTTGTCTAGTCGCTACACTCCCGCCGTTCCCTTTGGTTGAGAATGTTGTCTAGTCGCTACACTACCGCTGCTCTTGGTCGTGCATCGAAGTACACTTGTTCCTGCAGCGAAGCGCTTCCATTATTTGAAGATGGCAGATTCGAACCCATGTCGGTAACTATAGCTTTCAGTTTGCATGATTTCTAGTGCGTCCTCTAGTCTCTAATTCTTACCCCTACTTCTATTAGCGCCAAACAATACGTGAGTTTTTATTTATTTTTTGTCTTAATGGCCTTGAAGAGTTCCTTAATTTATATTCATGTGTAACTCCACGTAGCCGGGAATGCTCACACAAAACACACACAGAGAGAACAAGTGGGAACATGGCTCCTCACACTTGATCCTCTTGCTTTGCCGGGTATAAAACGGATTCGCACGTCAAGTCTAGGCCAGGATTATCATTGATCCACTTGTCAGTGGACGGTTTTGACACTCAAATTTTCCTTTAAGTGAATAATGGAAAATGTTCGTGACCTCCTGTCCTGCCCAGACCCTCCCTTCACGTTTCAGGTTGCATCCTTCTCCCCAAATTTAACCGAAGTGATTGATTTATTATTGAGTGAAGAGCTGATAGTGGGAATGTTTGATGACATTAATTTTCTGATTAAATGTTTAGCGCCATTTGATTTTACTGTTCTTACAAAAATTATGTGGAAATCCATTTCAACCAACACGCCATTTAACGAAAGGTCATAATTTTCTTTGCCCTGTTAATTTGTTGCTGTTGTCGTTTTCGTTTGCTAAATTACGCATGCTTATTTGTAGTTTATGGTATTACTTGTCTTTGCATATTTCTGTCCTTTAGTGTCTTAAGTTAAGTTAGTTGCAATTCCTTTACAGGATGTCGCAGTAAACCCCAGCATTTTGTTACCGTTAGTGATTTCTTGGTAAGTTTACGTTCGGTAGTTAGCCATTGCCGGTCTACCTGGCGAAGGTTTTAAGGACGTTGCTCGTAATCCCGTATACTCATGTATGAAACACAGCTGCGCCAGATTCGGCAGCCGATCACGTCGCGCTAGTTACTTACGGGGATATGTGAGCCGGTCGTTCAGAGAGCAATGGCAAGCTACTGAACGTTAAACTTGTCAAGACGTCAACAGCAGCTGGAAAATGCTGGTGTTGACTGCAATGTCCTGTAAAGGATATGCGGAAAACAGGTTAGCCATTGCTTTCTGAGCGGACGGTACTAATACCTTCAATGTCTACATAAGAAAAATTATGAAATTGTCCTTTACAAGCGATATTATTCTTAACATTATCATAGGGTATTATTTTCGCGTGAATGTAACGACCGTGCTGAAATCAAGCATAGTTTTGTTTCAGCGTCTGAATAGCTTTACCAAGTAAACTAGATTTACCAAGTAAACTAGACTTACCTAGTAAATTAGGCTTACCAAATAAACTAGACTTACCAAGTAAACTAGATTTACCTAGTAAACTAGGCTTACCTAGTAAACTAGACTTACCAAGTAAATTAGACTTACCGAGTAACCTAGACTTACAAAGTAAACTAGACTTACAAAGTAATCTAAACTTAACAAGTAAACTAGACTTATCAAGTAAACTAGACTTATCAAGTAAACTTGACTTATCAAGTAAACTAGACTTACCAAGTAAACTAGACTTACAAAGTAATCTAGACTTACCAAGTAAACTAGACTTACCAAGTAAACTAGACTTACCAAGTAAACTAGACTTACCAAGTAAACTAGACTTATCAAGTAAACTAGACTTATCAAGTAAACTAGACTTATCAAGTAAATTAGACTTACGAAGTAAACTAGACTTTTCAAGTAAACTAGATTTATCAAGTAAACTAGCAGACCCGGCCCGGCTTCGCCCAGTCCCTGGTGGGGAGCATCTCATTTAATTCATATAAGTAGTCATATAAGCTCCCGTTCCCGATTGTCTGTCTGTCTGTCTGTCTGTCTGTCTGACCCTGCCCGGCATCGCATAGCTCCTGATGTGGAGCATCTCATTTAATTCATATAAGTAGTCATATAAGCTCCCGTTCCCGTTCCCGACTATCTGTCTGTCTGTCTGTCTATCTGTCTGTCTGTCTGTCTGTCTGTCTGTCTGTCTGACCCGGCCCGGCTTCGCCCAGCGCCTGATGGGGAGCATCTCATTTAATTCATATAAGTTCCCGTTCCCGACTATCTGTCTGTCTGTCTGTCTGTCTGTCTGTCTGTCTGTCTGTCTGTCTGTCTGTCTGTCTGTCTGTCTGTCTGTCTAATCATTTATTGGTTGCGGTTAGAACAACCTTAGATAAACGAAGACCGACTTACAAAAAGCATTAGAAAGAGCACTTGAAAGATCTTTACATATTCCCCCAACAATTAACTTGGGTAAATGGAGCGACGGCAGCAGCAGGAGAAGAAGAAGAAAAAGGAGGAGTAGGAGGAGGGAGGAGGAAGAGGGTGGAGGAGGAGGAGGGAGGAAGAGATAGGCGGAGAGAGGAGGAGGAGGGAGGAGGAGTAGGGAGGAATAGGAGGGAGGAAGAGGGAGGAGGAGAGATTAGGAGGAGGAGGGGGGAAAGAGGAGAAGGAGGAGGAGGGAGGAGGAGGAAGGAGGAGGAGGAGAGAGGAGAGAGGAGGGAGGAGAAGGGAGAAGGAGGAGGAGGAGGAAGGAGGAGGAGGAGGAAGAGGGAGGAGGAAGAGGGAGGAGGAGGAGGGAAGAGGGAGGAGGAGAACGCAGGAGGAGGAGGAGAATGCAGGAGGAGGAGGGGAGGAGGAAGAGTGAGAGGGAGGAGGAGGGAGGAGGAGGAGGGAGAAGGAGGATGGAGGAAGAGGTAGAAGGAGGAGGGAGAAGGAGTAGGGAGGAGGGAGGAGAAGGAGGGGGATGAGGCGGAGGGAGAGGAGGAATGATGAGGAGGGAGGAGGAGGAAGAGGGAGGAGGAGGGATGTGGAGGAAGGAGGAGAAGGGAGGAGGTAGAGGGAGGTTGAGGAGGTAGAGGGAGGAGGAGGGAGGAGGAGAAAGGAGGAGGAGGGAGTAGGGTGGAGGAGGAAGAGGGAGAAGGAGGGAGAAGGAGGAGGAGGGAGGAGGATGAGGGAGAAGGAGGCAGGAGGAGGGAGGAGGAGAGAGAGGGAAGAGGAGGAAGGAGGAGGGAGTAGGCGGAGGGAGAAGGAGGAAGGAGTAGGAGGGAGGAGGATGGAGGAGGAAGGGAGAGGAAGAGGGAGAAAGAGGAGGGAGAGGGAGGAGGGAGGAGGAGGGGGAGGAGGTAGCGGGAGGAGGAAGAGGAGGAGGAGAGAGGAGGAGGAGGGTGGAGGGAGGAGGTAGAGGGAGGAGGAGAAGAGAGGAGGAGGGAGTTTGCCATTCCGAATTCATACTCGTCTAGGTTCTGTGATTTCGGTCCTTCCATTGATTGTTCTTCCCTTCTACATGACTGTAGATAACTTCCTTACACATAAACAGATGAATTGTTATTTATATTGCCGTGGCATGGAGGAATATCAGCAGCAGAGTTGATCCAGAAAACCAAAGACCGAGATCTACGGAGAGCCATGAACGCCTACGCCAGCCGGCATGGCACTTGATGATGATGATGATTGCCGTGTGACGATTCTGTGTAGTCACGTCATTTTCTTCGCTTTCCCTAGCGTTTTGTTTCGGGGATTCTTTCATCATCATCATCATATATTTACGTACGTATTTTGGGACGGGGAGGAGGGAGGAGGAGGAAGAAGAAAAAGAAAATACGACAGTTGGCAGCGCTGAAATGAAAGGAAGACGTGTAGAAAATTTCATCTCAATCGGATGGACCGTTCGCGAACGTATAAAGGACATACATATATATTTACATACATATATATTTACATACATACATCCTAATTTATATATTAAGACTAGACTTACCAAGTAAACTAGACTTACCAAGTAAACTAGATTTGCCAAGTAAACTAGACTCTTCTTCTTCTTCTTCTTCTTCTTCTTCTTCTCCTCCTCCTTCTTCTCCTCTTCCTTCTCCGTCATCTCCCTCTTCTTCTTCTTTTTATTCTTCCGCTGTTGTATACATTCCTCTTATGTTTTTATGAAAGATATCCAAACTATCTTAATCTGGTCTTTGAGTGTGTTCCTGTTATGCTTGCTGCCCAGCCACAAAGTAAACATATGCAGCTGTCATAAGCTTCAAAGTGTGTTTATCGCAAGACCTATATCAAGATTGGACTGTAAAACAAGTTTCGCCACCATAGATGATTACAGAAGAGAGGATGGACTTTACTGCATTAGATATTAGTACATCTGGCTCGGTCTGTCTATGCAGAAAGACAAGCCGCATCCCGAAAGCACTGTCTTCGTAGCTAGAGCAGTGACTCTAATGGCGCAGAAAGCATTATCTCCGTAGCTAAAACAATGACTCCAAGGGCCCACAAAGTACTTACTCCGTAGCTAGAACAATGACTCCAAGGGCGCACAAAGCACTAACTCCGTAGCTAGAGCAATGACTACAAGGGCACACAGAGCACTAACTCCATAGCCAGAGCAATGAGTCCAAGGGCGCACAAAGCACTAACTCCATAGCTAGAGCAATGACCCCAAGGGCGCACAAAGCACTAACTCCATAGCTAGAGCAATGACCCCAAGGGCGCACAAAGCACTAACTCCGTAGTTAGAGCAATGACTCCAAGGTGTCTCTAGAAAAAGTGTACTCATTATCTGATCAAAGCAGTCCGAAATTGCATGGGATAGCCATAAGTTTCAAAATTTTTGAATATCATTCTCTTTTATGAATTCTCTGCTGTCTATAATCTTAACCAAATCTACCATTATTTCGCAATATTAACCTGTCCTAATTAGCAGACAAATGCGGAATTAACCGCAAGATGTGGTTTTATAGAAGAATGATGGCAACAGCCCAGTCTTTGGCATGTCATGAGAAGGGCAAAGCTGGAGTATGCTGTCACAAAGAGGAAAGTTGAAGAAGTAGACAGACAGGGAAAGACCAAGAGAGAATATGTTGAACAGTTTCTCCCTCTTCTTCGTTCCTCTTTCAAGGGGGATCGTCACACTTGATTATGTATCTCAAAGATAAGCGTGTCCGGCTTCGGCATGCAATTCTGTCATGTGTGCATCCTTTAGACCCACGCCCCACAGGGGGGCAATTTGACTGTTAAGGGGGGCAATTCGAAAATGGAAGAAATCGGCTGAATATAACAAAACGGGGAGACTTGAGACTGAAGTTAACTAAATTGGAACCTGATATAAGATCTCTTTGCAGCAAGCATCAAGCGCAAGGATCTCACTAAATTTAAATAATAAATAATTACTAATAATTAAAATAATATAGAAAAATCTTTCATTAAAATTATTTGGTACTTGAATTTCAGTTCTCCATTATATGTTTTGAAACTTTACTTACTGTGTTTGCTCAATAATTACCTAGTGATTTCTTCCTAAAACCTATCATTCAAGTTTCTTTAGTGAACATTTAAATTTTTGAATATTAAAAATAATGTATATGTTGAGGGGGGGGGGGGGAATGGGGCGGGGAGGGGGGCAATATGTATTTTAGAAAGGCATAAGTGGGGCATGGTACAAAAAAGGTTGGGAAACACTGCTTTAGACAGATGCCATCCGAGATAACAGACTAGCTAGTAGTGGGTAGGTGTTTTTCTAATACGTTTGCTAAGGCAGCGGTTTTACGGCCTACTCTTTGCGATTTTCAACTACGGTGGGATTTTAAACATGCACAACTTGCACAGTTTGACATCATTCATGGAAGGATGTTGGTGTCAGAAATGATTGGTAATACAAAGAACGGAAGCCTGTGGACACACATGATCGCCAACACTACACGGTATGGATTATAAGAACTTGGAGAAGTGGAGAGGCAGGTTCATTCAATCCACTGATAGTCATCAAACTCGTTGATCTTTTAAAATGTATTCAGGGATACATATAAGTAACCTTTGTATGTTCATGTAGTGTTTTTCACGCAGTTGTGTCTGTCTGTGTTTGTTTGTTCTGTGCTGACGAAGGCTTTGGTCTCAATGTCCATTTTGTTTCTTGTAATCGTGGTCTAGTGAAGCTCACAATCTAATTCTCGTTTTTTTAGTGATTCATTCATTGCCTATAAGAAGAAGACGAACTTGTTCTAAACCACATGTTCACTGTTTTTCCAGCTCTCCCCTCACAAATGTTGGAAGAAAAACAATAGCGCCCGTGAGTCCTTTCATCTCCTCATTAAAATATCGCACTTAAATAATTCATGTGTCGCTGGCTCAACTCGCCAAACAAGCCTTGAGTGTCTGGGAATATCGACCGCGATAATGTTGCCTGTTTTTGCAAACACCTTCCTCGGTATGGTATTCTGTGCTTCTCTGGAACCAGCAGAGGAATATTAGCACTGTTGTCTGGGCCATGCTGTAACTGCTTGATATAGTAGAATGTTATGCTGGATGTGACAGGCTGCACGATAAAGCAAATGTTTCCGCGACCTTTGCTAAATACCACAGTCAAATAATCAATGGTTTTTTAGTGGCTGGGAGATGATTGGTTGGTTGGTTAGTTGGTTGGTTCTTTCGTTCGTTCGTTCGATCGTTGGTTCGTTCGTGTGTTCGTTTGTTGTTTCATTCGTTGGTTATGAATCTTCTGGAATACTGAGTGTTAGCTAAAGACCAATGCAGTAACTTTCATGTCGAATGACCCATGAAAAGAGTAAGCATCTAGAATAGTGGTTCTCAACCTTTTTTTTTTTTTTTGGCCCATGCACCTTTCACCATGTGTTCAGAATGTCATTCCCCCCCCCCTTTTCCAAAATGTCACCCCCCTCCCTTCTTTTTTTTTTTACCACACACCCATATATATATATATATATATATATATATATATATATATATATTGTAGCAGGTGGGTGGAAGACTCGTACTTGAGGGCCACATCTGAGGAGAGGCATGTAAGCAGGTTATGAATCATCACAGCATCAACTGACTGGCTGAGATTGAGTCTAGGTGGTAATGTTTTCCCAACTAGTATTAGACCAGTGGTTCTCAACCGGGTGGGGAATGTCCCCCACCCCTTCCCTAGGGGGAATTTTAGGGTTTCCAGGGGGGAATTAAGATTATTTCAAGATCGCGTTAATATAAGAACCGATTACTTGATATTGTTTTAACCTGCATACTTTACGGTTCTGTACGTCTCACCCTTCTAAAATTTATTTTATAAAGTAAGTAGACCAACAAATCACTTTTTATGTGGACGTCTAGACATGTTTTAGTATATGCTATTAAATTTAGCTTTCATTATTACGTATACTGTGTAAAGTGGGGGGGGGGGTTAGGTAGGAAATACGAAAGGGGGGAATGACGTTCTGAAAATATGGTGAAGGGGGGCAAGGGCCAAAAAAGGTTGAGAACCACTGTATTAGACAATTCATTGTCAAAAACCCAAAAATAACCCAAAGCCTAGAGGAAAAGATGAAATGTCAAAAATATCATGAGCTATATAAATTACTGATGTGTTTGCTTTTAACGAGGCCAGATCAGAAAGTAAATACAGAAGGCGGCAATCAACAAGGAGGTCAAGTCATAAGACTAGACAATCTGGAATGGATTGTAGCAACCGGCAGGACTGTATATAAGGAAATAGAATAAGGCTGTGAGAAAATCTACTGACATCTTGAACTGGGGCATGGAAACACGCTGGTGTATGAATTGATAAATAGTTCTACATGACAACTGAGCGTAATCGTGCCTAGTACTTCAACAGCAGCTGAAAGATGCTGCTGTTGACTGCAACGTCCTGTAAGGGATATGCAAAAAAAAAATACTTAACGAGCGAGCCGCAAAAGCACAGTGGCTAGTAAGCTTCCTGGTGATCCAGCTGTCGTGTGTTTAAATCTTCTCATGTTGGGGTTCTTTTAATTGACTTTGGCTCTCAAGTCGACGCAAGCTAAAATTGGTACAGGAAATGAGTAGGGAAATTATACTGACTCATCATCTATTGATTGCCGAGTGCCTAAAATATGGGTTCGCACGAATACCCATTGCATTCTATGGTGTGAAACGAGTTTCTTTACTTCCTGAAGAACGAGAATGCCGAAGCGACACCATTCGAGGAGAATTGATAATTATGATGCTGATGGTGAAGATGATGATGTTAATTATGAGATGAGGATGATAATAATTATGATGTAAACAAATAATAAGTTAAGCATCGTTTGTAAAATGTTAAGTGAGTCTCCATCACTACTACTAGGCAACAACGTTTTTGGCTTAACCTGTCCTTTCAATGTACACTGATAACACATAAGTGCTCCAGTCTCCTCACATAGATCACACCAGGAGAATCTACGCACAAGGCAATAACTCCGTAGCTCAGGCAAATAATATTTCCTCCGTCCTTATCCGTGAAATCTATGCATCTGACCCACTATCCAATGATCAAGAGTAAGATATAACCAATCCGGTTCTGGTTTTGTTAAAGATCGGCAGGGAGTGGATACTAACCCGGAACTTTTGAAGCTAGATGATGACGCAGTATCTCTACTCCACCTCGCGAGGCGTCATTGTGGGGGAGATATTTCTACTCCACCTCGCGAAACGTTTTAAGAGATCTAGTGTGGCGTGTAATGAGGAGATCTCTACTTCACCTCATGAGCTGTGTAATGAGGAGATCTCTACTCCACCTCGCGACGCGTGCATTGAGGAGAACTCTACTCCACCTCGCGAAGCGTGCCATGAGAAGATCTCTGCTCCACCTCGCGAGGCGTCTTATGAGGAGAGATTTTCAATCCACCTCGCGAGGCGTGTAATGAGGAGAGATTCCTGGACCTGAGTGCTGGCAAGCTGTGAACTACCGATCTGCCGCAGAGTATTTCTGTAGTATTCTGTTTAGTTAATGTTAACTATTCACGGCAGACATTCGTGTCGAAATGAAGCTCTTTGTTACAGCCCAACAGTATCCTTCCCATCTATGAGAGTATTTCTTTGCTATCTTTATGTGCGTAAACACAAGGAGATAATGAAAATCCCGAGGAGAGAAAATTATAATTTGCGCTTCTTTATTCTTTTTTATCTTTAATATTAAATCAATGTCATTTTTTTTCTCTCCAGGTAATGATTTATCTCGTAATTTGTAGGTGTATCTATCTGTGTGTTTGACAGACAGACAGACAGACAGACAGACAGACAGACAGACAGACAGACAGACAGACAGACAGACAGACAGACAGACAGACAGACAGACGGACGGACGGACGGACGGACGGGCGGGCGGGCGGGCGGGCGGGCGGGCAGGCAGGCAGGCAGACGGATATACTGAAGGAGAGGCATGTATCTATTTTAGGTTACATTAATGCAAATGGTAATCAGGATTCATTATATCTACCTATCTATCTACCTATCTATCTACCTATCTATCTGTCTACCTATCAATCTACCTATCTACCTATCTATCTATGAGAGTAATTTATTTATTTTTTGCAATCGTTATGTGCGTCATACACAAGGAAATAATGAAAATCCCGAGAACAGAAAATTATAATTTTATACGATAGGTGGGGCGATGTTTATGTGGGTAAGGGATGTGTGGTTGGGGGATGTGTGTTTGGCTGGGTGGTTGGGGGTGTGTGGTTGGGTGGAGGGGGATATGTGGGTGGGTGATTGTTGGTGGGTTATGGGATGGGTGGATGATGTGTGTGGGGGTGGAGTGATGTGTAGGCGGGGGAATTGTGTGGGTGGGGCATGTATGTTTGCCTGAGGTGTTTGTGGTGGGGAATGTGTGGGTGGGGTTGTGAGTATATTATCTTTCGACAGAAATACAAGTATTTCACCACTTTCAAAAGTGCATTTTTTCTAGAGACCCTTTGGAGTCATTTCTCTAGCTACTGAGTTAGTGCTTTGTGCGATGCATTCGGCAGGCGGCTTGTCGCTCTAAGTAGACAGACCGAGCCAGATGTGCTAATGCCCAGTTCAATAAAGAGGATCCTCTCTCCTGTAATTTTTTTTGTGGCGGCAAATTTTATTATACTCGTATAAAACAGAATACGCTCTTCATCCCAACAAACAGCGTACAACAATGTACAAGGTGTATTTTTAATGACTGTGCAGAGTTTGAAGATATTGCCGGTCCAAGTTTTGTATTTACCTATTATGTTGCATGCACTTTACAGAGGGTGAATACAAAACTTGGACCGGCAATATTTTCAAACACTGCAAAGTCATTAAAAATTCACCCTATAAAACTGTTTCATGCTGTTGTCTAATTCCCCCATCTATCTACAATCATTGTTTGAATTTCGTCTCTTACAATTTGCGCAAGCCTAAAGTTGGTTTGTTTAAAAAGAATTTTGCCTACCCAGAAGCACATCTCTTAAAAACATGTTCAAACCAAATCAAGTCTATCTATCAACCACTCGAGTACTCATTCAACAATGTATATTGGATTAACTGTTAAAAGCTGATCATCTCCCAAAGTGCAACGACTCTATATATATTTCTAAGTTTAAATAACGAAGACACAAACAATAGATTGCACCATTCATTGCCTGGCATATTTCGCTGCATTGCGTCAGGTACATACTAAGTTTAAACAGTTAGTTGCATATTCTTTAAAGAACGTCACAGTTAACTCTAGCATTTGTTTGTTTGTTTTTTGTTTTTTGTTGTTTTTTTTTTGGCTGTTTGTGATTTCTTGGCAAGTTTACTCTCAGTAGTTTGCCAGTGTTTTCTTAGTAGCCAGTTCCAAATATTTCTTCCCTTACTCGTCTCATGTAATTATGTGTGGAGTTTATCATATATAATTGTCTCTCTAATTACTTTCCTGAGAATCTAAGCTTTCAAATAATCCAAACGTGTGTGTAGTTTCTTTTGTTTTTGTAAGAAGGTTATAATGTAGACAAGCTAAGATAATGTTCTCATTTCTTGCTTAATTTTTCTTTTATTTCAACAGGATATTAATGGCTATCTGCTAGATTTTGCAGAATGTTTATCTTGTAAAAGCAGATTTTCATTTACTGTGAACTTTACGAATGAACTTATGACCAGTATTAAATAAGAGAAGCCATGGCATATAACAATAGAAAATACCTAACTGTTTTATTTTCTATAACCAGCATGTGCGTTGTTAGAAGCAAGGGTACGGTGAAGGCTGTTTTTTTATACTGAGAACAATAATTGAACGTTCTAAAGAAGTAAACAAAGATCTACACCTTTGCTTTATTGATTACACAAAGGCTTTCATAAAGTAAGACA
The DNA here is from genome assembly GCA_014155875.1 of Cepaea nemoralis. Lineage (NCBI taxonomy): Eukaryota > Metazoa > Mollusca > Gastropoda > Stylommatophora > Helicidae > Cepaea > Cepaea nemoralis. The sequence continues at coordinate 264,929 of JACEFZ010019676.1, forward strand.
TGTCGACATGATAAGGATGCTTAAAAATATACAAATTGATGGAAAAGAACTGAGACTTGTAAAGAAATATATATTGGAAACAACAAGCTCCCATATTAATGAAGTAGGTCAATATCAACCTATTAAAAGAGGTGTGAAACAGGGATGTGTATTGTCTCCAGATCTTTTTTACCTGTACGGCGAAAATATTTTCAGATATATAGAAGATATAAAAGAATCACCATCGAACGAACGAACGATCTTTATTTTCAAAGGGTAACGAATTGGGCGCGCAGGCCCGTCTAACATTAGGTCCCTCCACTCACTCATCTGTCATTCATCAGTTGTGGATGTTACATTCACATACGAAAAAAAAAACATTGTCAAATGGATTTTGTAAACATAAACAATGCATATTACTATGTTATGAGACAGGCAGACACATACGTTTACATGCACATTCATAAACACACACGCACTCATGCATACCTGCATACATACTTACATCATAACTCTCACAGTTATGCACACACTCAATAGTATACAAATACACACTCCCTCGCATAACAAACACATACACACAAACATATACACATACATACATGAACACACACACACACACATATAAACACACACACACAGACACAATACACACACACACACACACCGACCCATCCATCCACACACACACTCACACATCTAGACACATATACGCTGCCTCACAATCACAAAACTAATATGAACAACATCCCTTCAATAACAATAGATGTGCAGATGATACAGTCTTGATTGAAGACAATGAACAGGACCTGCAACATTTAGTGGATGCGGTTGTTGCACTCAATGAACAACTAGGGGTAGAATTGAATTGTAAGAAGACACAGATTATGGTGGTCACTGGGAAAAATGAAATACCACAATGTAATATACATGTAAATGGGCATATTCTTAAATAAGTGAATCGGTACAGTTATCTCGGAACAGTCATAACATCAGATGGGAGATGCCTTGATGAGATTAGAACAAGAATTGTCATTGCGAAGGCAGCCTTTTGCAAGATGAAAACCATACTCACCAATAAAAGGATATCAACTGAAACGAGAAAAAGAGTTGAAGTGCTACATAGAACCTGTACTTTTGTATGAATGTGAAGCGTGGACAATGAGCAGACAAGCTGAAAAACATCTGATGGCTGTGGAAATGTGATTTCTGAGGAAAATGTAAAGAATACCATGGACAGACAGAAAAACTAATGAACAAGTCCTTCAAGAAACAAATGAAGATCGTAAACTGATTAGAGACATTAAACGTAGACTGTCAAATTCTTTGCGTATGTTATCAGAAGAGATGACTTGGAGAACTTGGTGACAACTGGCAAGATCGAAGGGAAGAGACCAAGGGGAAGACCGAGAAGTAAATACATGGATGGCTTTGCCATGTGGCATGGTCGAAACAGAAACATGGAGCTGATTCACGACTCTGGTGATCGAGTAAAATGGCGAGTCATGACTGCCCACGCTTACTTGCATGGCACATGATGCATGATGGATGGATAACCAGCATTGTAGGCTAGACCATTACAATATATATTCATAGCCGGTGCGTTGGTGGAATGGCTGGGACGCTGCACTGACAATGGCAATGGGATGGGAGCTGTCGGGTAACGGTTCGATGCCTGGGCTCGCTGCTCGCTACGGGAGAGAAAGCCTGGCCATCTATCACTTCAAGCACTCAGGCCTACAAAATATGATGGTTCCAACACTTCGTACACCCACAGAGGGTTCTGCTACAGTAATTTATTGTTTATGTCTTCATGTAAAATGTAGCAGTTACTTTGGCAAATGTTACTTCCCATGTGTAATATGACTGTTGTAACAAAGAGAAGAATTTGAATAACGAAGACATAAACCATATATAGTACGATTTATTGCCTGGCACATCTCGCTGCATCTCGTCAGGTACTTACTGCAGATGTCACCTATATCTTACCACTTTGAAATGAAGTTCATTCGTTCGTTTGTTTCTTCTGTATGTCTGTCTTTCTTTATATATGTCTCTCTGTCTGTCCTTCCGACTGTCCACCTATCTATCCTCCATATCTCTGCTTGCCTGTCTCTGTCTGTCAATACTTCCCCACCCCCCGGCCCTTCATCTGTCTGTTTGCCATCTCTTTACCGCCTGCGCTGAACGTATATTATCCAGTACGAATGTCATCTATTCCTTCCGCGCGTGAAAGCCAAGTCCCAAACTTTGAGTGCTTTTGCATCTCTTACAGTTTTCTCAGAATTCCCTTCTCATTACCGTCCCCGGCATTCTAACCCGTCCAAGTTCCATCAATTACTGTCCACTCCATTTCCATGCAGTCACCCCTTCAGGCTCCGTTCTTACTCCATTAGCCACGTTCTCAGCCATTACTTGTTACAGTTGGGATTTTTAAGAACTCTCTTCTTCTCTTCATCAAATCACCAAGCGCTGCTTTCGTGTCGTTAGCCTAGACTAATCAATGGTTTACTGACCAATCATTTTCCAGGCACTCACTGCTTCTCGTCTGACTTGGTCCGCGATTTTAATGAGATTCGTAGTCACACACATCCACAAGAACACCAGACAGCTGTATAAATGTGACAATAATATATTGGCATATTCTGTGCCAAACAAACAAACAGTAGAGTTTGGCCAAACAAAAATGGATAACGGAAAATGATAAGTAGAGATGTGTTACAGTTATGACTTAAAAGTTGTTAATATGGTAGCAGAGATTGTTGTACTGTAAAGCAATGACAACATTTCGGCGATATATAAGCACACGGCACATACGGGAAGTCGCTTAAGACTATTAATCATTCAATGGAACTTCATCAGTTAAATATATTAGAAACGAGTAACCAGTCTCCATAATGTGACAGTTCAAGGCGTGTAGATACATTATCACATTGTTGGAACTGGCAAAGTGTTTATACAGAACAGTAGTGGACTGGTTCCTGAGGGAGGGGGGAGAGAACAAAGACAGGGATCAACCAATACGAAGGTAGACTCAGGACATTAACTCTTTAGTGGGATTTCCCCATGTCTAAGGCATGATGGTTCTGTCTTAATGAGCCTTCATGCTAAGTTCTAGTGTAATATTGGATAACTAGGGTTCGATATAAGAATGAACAAGATGAGATGAGATGATGACAGTTCCCGATGTACGCTGCGGGATGGAATACTGCCCACCTATTCCTCCGTGCACTCAGGCCTACAAAATGCGGTGGTCCGAACACTTCTCATGCCCACAGAGAGTTCTTGCTACGGTACTCGTTGTTTGTGTTGTTAAAGTTCGATATTTCCCCGATGTGTGTTGTTAGTTAATATTTCCACGATGTGTGTTGTTAGTTACATATTTCCACGATTTGTGTTGTTAGTTAGATATGTCCACACATGTTGTGAGATATTCTAAGCAAGTTGCTTGTTCTGCAATTAGAGGTCTAGCCAGATGGGGTGAAACGTCGTGCAGTGAAGTCAATTCTCTCGTCTGTACACTGTAACCTTTAAAGCTATAACGAAAACAAAAAGTTAAATGTATAGACAGGATGGAATTGAAACAAAGAGTTAATGAACATTACTACAGTGATTTCTGACTTCTCATTATCAACATCAGATACTGGTTTTGCGGTATTTACGAGTTAAAGACAAGGGTGAGCATGAAAGAGTAGGAGGCAAAAGAAGTAACGAAAGACCGAGATTCTTTCCGGTGGGCTGTGATTAGAGCGACTTTCTGCCAAAAATATGATAGTCATGGAAGTGTTTGTGGCTGGCGAGACTCATGAAGAAAACGTTAAGAAAGAAGTATGAACATTTTTGTTTTATATTAATGGGTTATCTACAATTTATTGTCATGAATGGGAACATGGCAAGCCTGTAATTAAAGAGGAAAATAATCAAATAGAAATTTTGAATAAAGCATGATCGAGCGATAACAACAAAACATTAAACATGTTAAATTAATGGCAGTGTCCATAAAGTTTAAGATACTCTGTGTACTGGCTCTGGGTTTTCTAGTGCTGAGAAAGGGACCTCCGGGCCCGCGGACCGTATAAGGCCACAGAAATAATTTGTTCTGGTCCTGCTAAGGCATCAGCAGGTGTGGCTTGAATTTCAATAAATCTAGGGACTTTTTCCATAGCAACATAAATTTATATTAAATCATGCATTTCCATCTTTGAGGAGACAAGTACTGAAATATGCATCTGTGTTCGGAACAAATTACTTTTGGAAGTAGTTCTTTTCAAATCTGAACATCGCAAAGAGTTAACTGCGCTCCAGACTGACAGATGCATACTGGGAAAAAACAGTTGCGAGTAGCAACACCATCAATAATAGCATGTACCATCACACGCTTGACCAAAGAGAAGCTGTTCCAGTCATCATATTTGGGTTGGGTTAATTAATAGTTTTACCTAATCTAGAAAGCTCAATTTTAAGTTGATAATTTTGCATGACACAAGAATCATGTTATTAATATCCAGATGGCCCTTAGTATAAAAAAGGTTCCCCACCACTGTTCTAGCAGGTCAGATAGGATTAGACTAAAATGTTTGTGACAAAGCACTATGCAAGTCTCAGTACAACAGAACTATGCATCTGGGAACATACCAACTCTATATATACAGGGAGTCTTCGTAGCGAAGTGGTCAAGCCGTTTAACTCGGGCTCCGAAGGTTGTGGGTTCAATTCCGGGCCACGTCCTTCGGTTCACGAGTTAAATATTTCGGAGACTTCTGTGGGTCGTCGCTAGGGCTACGGAGTTCGTGCTTTGTGCGACGCTTTCCGCGCTGCGAAAAGAGACAGAGACATATGGGATAAAACCCGGTGCAATGAAGTCGACCCTGTCGACTTTTAAGCGACTTTTTTTTGATACCAACTCTATAGGAACACGAGGTTACCACCTGGTAAGCGTATTTAAAGTATCGATCCTTATACATATTACTTTCCTGACTTCACTTCATATTACCAGAGAATCTTCGTATACCTGATGTTACAGCAATGACCAACGAAATTAACTTGACAAATACCAGTGTTAATTTTGCAAAGATGCAAAAACATTAACAACAGCTAATTTATATTATCATAGCAGGGCCTTTGCAGAACATCGCTCTCAAGGTGGTCCGGTGACAAGATTATCTATCCATTGCCAGTTCTCTTGCCCCATGCACTCAGGTCTGCAGTCAGCAACTTCCATAGCTTTTCGGTCATAGATTGCAGCTTGTCAGAAGGCGTCCGGTGGTTTGCATATATAACCGGGATACCGGAGAGGATGCTGAGTGATGTCTTCCTTTCCTGCGTGTGCGTGAACAGCCATACTCATTGCGATAGATATATGGTTGTTCCTGCCAGTAGGCAAATGCTTGTCTCACAGATTAAGGCATGCATGGTCCCTCCCAGCCGACGCTTAAGTAACGAGGCGGTCGTTTCATGAATGTGGCCACATCTCGATGCCGAAGTCACAGTGTGAACGGGAAATCCCGATCTAAGTTGACCCTGTTCTGGGTTAAGTCATTTGAGGTGCAAATAAAGTTGATTTAATTGTAAGTCATCATTAACATTATCTTCCACTTCTTCCGTCAAGCATCGCGGGGAGAAGTAGTTGACGTTCCAGCGCTCGGTGGGTGGTACTGGGTGGTCAGTTTAGTTAAGTTTAGTTAATGCTAGAATATGACCATATGTAAGGTAAACATACTGGTCTAATTGGAACATAAGTTGAAAATTAACCATTTGTAAGAGGAATTGGCGAGTATTGGTATTAAGATTGGCCTAGACCAATTATAACTAACAATATTAGGATTAGGAGATCGCCCGTGTTTTACAATGGACTATACTTGAAAAGGGAGAGTCTGGCGTATGAGACTACGGCCTTCAGCATAAGAATAGCGATGGAAGCAGTAACAGCGGCATTCCGTTGGTTAGGGGAGACCTCTGCAATACACATTGCATTCATTACGGACTCAAGGAGTATGCTAAGTAAGATGGAGAAAGGAACGTTTTGTATGGAGTGGCTAACCTCAATATAGAGGCCACAGATTGTAAGAATTGTATGGATATTTTTGCCCTGACCGTGCGGGAGTGCGAGGGAATGAACGGATTGTTAGGATGGCAGGGAATGCACCTCTTTGTGATAGATTACCTATGGACAAAGGATATGTGGTCCAGCGCCTTTGGGACCAGGTGGAGAAGGCGGAGAAACAGATTGAAAACCCGTATGTGGACAGAAATATACGGTGGGGGGGGGGGGGGGTCAACAGGGTTCTGCAATAATTTCAAAACCGAGAGGGAAGACAAGCAGAACTTTCAATCAGATAGCAGTGGGAATGATTAGTAGTATGACTCTTCGATGGCTGTTGAACGAGAGGCAAGTGCGTATGAGAAAGTTCTGAGTTCATTTATGTCGATTCTCAGCTCAACTGAACTTACAAGGTCCCAGGAAACTAAGTAAAGAAAAGTAGCAGAGTGAAGGACCTAAACAGGACTAAAGGGATTTGGCCTGATACTGGCCATCTCACAACTTAGAAAAGAAAACCAGCGAACATCCAACCAGCCACCAACTGGGCTACAGAGGGATTTATATGCGTGGTCTTGGTCTTTACTCCACTATCAGTCTCACGGGAAAAATTAGGATTTCACTTTCTGAGACTTGATACTATATTAATCGAGCCAGATTTCTTCAATGTTACCATCCTGCAGAATGTCAGTATTATTTCTTCTTTTGGCCCATGCTATTCTAATAGCTTTTCTGTAACATTTAAATTCAACAGACTTAGCTGTCTTCTTAGTGGTTGCGAAATGGTCTGTGGTCTGTGACGCACATCCGACTGTAGTCACTGGAAAGATGACTGTTCTCGAACATGTTATTCTAATTTATTCGTCGGTGTTATGTCACAAGAATCGCCATGGCGAATATAACCTTTAGCAAGATGAAAAAGATAAATTGAAACGGAAAAAAGAGTGTTGAGGGGGTACATAGAGCCTGTTCTTTTGTATGGATGTGAAACTTGGACAATGTGCAGTCAAGCTGAAAAACATTTGATGGCTACAGAAATGTGGTTTCTAAGGAAAATGCAAAGAGTACTATGAACAGATAGAAAAACCAATGACCAAGTACTACAGGAGACAAATGAAAATCGTAGATTGATTAGAGAAATTAGACGTAGACAGTCAAAATTTTTTGGACATGTTATGAGAAGAAATGGATTGGAGAACTTATTGACAACTGGCAAGTTCGAGGGGAACAGACCAAGAGGAAGACCGAGAGGAAAATACCTGGATGGCTTGGCCACATGGCATGGACGAGACAGGAACACTGAGCTGATCCACGACTGTGGTGATCGAGTAAAATGGCGAGTCATGGCCGCCCACGCTTTCCGGCATGGCACATGATTGATTGATTGTTGTGTCACTGATTCTTGTACTGCCACGGCCAGCCTGTTTCTGCTGAGTATTACCAATGTTCTTGATTATGAAGACATTATATTAAACGTATTTTTGACATTTTGATTTACTTCATTGTTGATTATTATTATTGTTTGCCATGTTTGGTAGTTGTTTCGTGGAAATTATTTTTAAGTTCAAAGAGGGATGTTGATTTTCTCTGTTTCTCTTGACAGACAACTCTCCAAATCCCTTAGCACTATTTGAGAGTAGGGCCTGTCATCTGCAGATCTGAGTCCTGGAACTGGTTTTACACCAACTATGAATTAATCACAATAATGAAAATGGACGTGGTAAAATAATTGTGTTTCAGTGAATCAACAATTCTTGACAAGCAAATGTCTGTACCGTGTAACATTCAAATGCCCATATTTTCGTAAGATAATAATAAAATTGATTTTTATTTGAGGCTTTTAGGAGATTATATACAGTCTTGGTGTATTTTAGAGTCTCCCGTGGATGCTATATAACCCGCGTATTTGCTTACCTTGTAGGACAGTTAAGTGATTCTATATGTGTGCCGCCATAACAATAATAATATCATCCCTAAAGAATTGAAGCCCATATCATATGATGATATAATCTCCGTTTGTTTTATTCTTTCGGGGATGGTCAAGCAATTTCCACTTGTTTTTGCCGCCTTCTTTTATCCTATGTTAGAAGTCTTAGTTGCAATTATTTTCATGTCATATTTACCCTTGTTAGAAACTCATCTAGTCCAATTCCACTATTTGTCATTCCTAATATCTCAATGATACAGTACCTAAAAACTGTTGGATTTTAGGACACTAGTTTAAAGAAAGGCGTTTGTAAGTTTGCCTGCCAATACAATGGTTCGAAGGTTAATCTTCTTCTTCTTCTTCTTCTTCTTCTTCTTCTTCTTCTTCTTCTTCTTCTTCTTCTTCTTCTTCTTCTTCTTTCTCTTCTTCCTCTTTTTCTTCTTCTTCTTCTTCTTCTTCTTCTTCTTCTTCTTCTTCTTCTTCTTCTTCTTCTTCTTCTTCTTCTTCTTCTTCTTCTTCTTCCTCTTCCTCTTCCTCTTCCTCTTCTTCTTCTTCTTCTTCTTCTTCTTCTTCTTCTTCTTCTTCTTCTTCTTCTTCTTCTTCTTCTACTACTACTACTACTACTACTACTACTACTACTACTACTACTACTACTACTACTACTACTACTACTACTTCTGCCGCTGTTTAAATCACCATGACTCCGCAACAACTCTTGGGGATATTGATGATAACATGTGGCAATGCCCAGCGCGGATATACTGTGTGGGCTGCCATTTGTGCATTATCCTAGCCGAATTGCGTGACAACAATTGTCTCACTGTCCCAAAGGCCGCGAGTTGTATTAGGTGTTTTTTAAATTGCTTCTGTTGGTAGCAATATGCACAGACGTGCATATAAATAAACTCGGAGTCACGGAAGCGCAGTGGCTAGACGATCGCCTGCCAGCCATATGGTCATAGATTTGAATCTGCATGGGGGATAATTTTTATAATAACCCCGGGCTCCCAGGTCAATCCAGCCTAAAATGTACCAGGAAATATCTTAGGAAGTAAAGGTGGTCCGCTTGATACTGGAGTGCTGATTACTCTATACAAATATGGAGCTTGCACCATATGCCCAATGCGCCAAGGACGTGTAAAAGATACCTTAACTTTACTACCTATATAATAATAATAATATAAAACTCTAGTATAATATACAGTCCCTTTCTGGTAGACCAGTATGTTCCCCACAGCTAGTAACGATTGCCACATCATTCATTAATTTTAGTGAGTCATGTAGTAGTGATTTTTGCATTTTTCTCATGCCTTTGAAATGCGTATATTTTATATTGTTGTTGTTGTTCTTAGTTAGCCTTGAATGATGTGTGGATGATATAATGTATGAAAGAGAGTGATAGAATGGCAGAATGTCAGATGGGCCTACGTTCCCAATTCTTAACCGTTTGAAAATAAAGTTTATTCGTTCGTACTTACCCTACGATTAAGTTATCTAGGATTTCTTACCACTAATTGCGACTGGTTGAGTGGCTAGAACGCTGGACTCTCCTTCGGGAGACCCCGGTTCGATCCCTCGGTAAGGTGTGGGATTTTTTTCTGTCGGGGGTAAAATGAAAATTCTAACCTGCACAGTTCGCGGCGACTGCACTAGCCAGGCGGCCTTAATTCCTCAGACTCAAAGATCCCCCTGCCATACACCGCAAGGTATTATATTGGCAATAAATGACAGTTTATGACAGTTAATTGGAATATAAATCATGTTTAACCCATTGGAACTGACTTTTGGTACTTTTTGGGTTCATTTGTCAAGTACTGGAGTGGCATGCTGACATGTAACACTCGATAACAGCTACACAAACATCCGCACACACGAGGGTCACTACTGATAACGCAAGCAATGCGTTTACGCGCATGCACGGATTTATTCTCCGCAACGTTAAGATCAGGGAGTTTTGCTTGTGGCACTTACTGTCTGATTAGAATCGTTCAACCTCCATTACAGTGCAATTGTGAAGAGCTCACCATTAAAACAAAAAATAATTAATTATCCGATGAATTCATCCATTGGGCTGTTCCGTGCAGAACACTCGACTCCCCCCCCCCCTCCCTTTCCCCCAACAGTCTTTCCAAATGCCCCTATGTTATAAGCCACATGCTGCCATGTGTAAATAATCCATCACATTTTAAACCCATCTTCTTTGTGGAGATTCTTGTCTCCGCCTTCACGGTAAATGTACCTCAATAACCATCTTTTTCGTGTTTTAATATGTTTAAAATATTTCATCTTCATCCCATTTTCTGGTCTTAATGACCATTCTTCTGAATGATTAGATGTCATGGGATGATTAGTTGTCTTAAGCGACTTAACGTATCTGCCAAGGGCTTATATGTTGCCGGAAGTTTGTCATTGCAAAATGTTGTCTCAATTAAAATATCAATACAGATGTTTCACCTAATCAACCTCTTTTAATTTGATTTATAATACAGCATATCTGATAACATATAAACAACCTTTAGGTCATAACTGTGACACTCCTACTTCCCATTTTCAGTCCAAACCTACTTTTTGTTTTTCACTGAAATTGGTTAAACATCGAGTTCTTGCTGCATAGATCACTTTACTATAGCTTCCGTCAAATGAATGTTTATTGCGTCTGTCTGACGCTCCTTTTCAAAGACAGATAAGTTCTTTTCAGCTTTTTTTTTTGTTGTTGTTGTAATATCAACATTCAGCATTTATATGTTGCCACAGAAAATATGCATGCTCTCAATATTCTGGCTTTATTTATTTATTTTTTTTTATTTTAGCTCTTCCAGCCATGAAAGGTTTTAACTGCTTTTGTTATTGTAGCGCAACGTTTGTTCTTCTTTAAAAGTCATGACATCACATTTCCATTGTCCGTCAGCAGAGAACCTAGATTTACAAAACCACTGGTTGTTTTCACATTTGTTGATAAATATAATATATACGTTGGCATATTTCACTTCATTTATAAATATATCAGTTGTCATATTTTATCTTCGTTGAAAAAAAATATATCCATTCTAATAGATATATCCATTCTGATATTTCACTTCGTTGATAAATAAAAGGTGTTTGTAAAGTCTCACTACGCTTTGCATGTAGAATAGCTGTTTATTGGAGAATATGATTTCCGTCTTGCAAACAGAAATCATTCTCCAACAAACAGTTGTTCTACATACAAAGTGTAGTGAGACTTTACAAATAGAAATATGAGGTGAAATTCTTCACAAAGTGGATAGTTTTAAATACCTAGGGGCATTTATAACATCAGATGGAAGATGTAAAACAGAGATTAAGATCAGAATGGGGAAAGCAAAAGCCGCATTTCAGAAAATGAAGAGAATCTCATTCAATAAGTCATTATCACTAAATGTAAGGAAGAGAGTGCTGAAATGCTATATACAAACAGTTTTGCTGTATGGCAATGAATCTTAGAATGTGAATGAACAAATTAAGAAGAAATTAGAAGCAACAGAGATGTGATTCTTTGGAATGCCAAAGTAACTAACACCGACTGCCTGAAAGAGGCTAATGAAACTAGAACTAGAACTAGAATTATATTCAACAATAAGAAAGAGACAAACAGCTTTCTTCGGTCATGTGATGAGAAGAGAGGCATTGAAGAACATCGTGACAACTGGAAATATCGAGGGGAAGAGAGGCAGAGGCAGACAAAGAGAAATTATGCTGGATGAATAGAGACAGTGACATCGAGGAATATCACCAGCAGAGTTGATCCAGAACACCAAAGACCGAGATCTGTGGAGAGTCATGAACGCCTACACCAGCTGGCAAGGCACTTGATGATGGTGATGATGATGATCTTTGTTTCAACCGTTATCTGTATGTTTGTTATAGTTGCATACAGATGTAAATTTTGTTTTCTTTTCTCCGTTCACTCGCTTTGAACTCAGGCGTAGTCCATATACGTGCTATTACTTCTAGTGCACTGGACTAACTTGTGCGTGTATGTTAGCTTTCCATATTACCTGTGTCTTTCTGTTTCAATTCGTGCTTGCACTGACTTAATTAGTTTTTCAGCTCTCATTTGTGTTGATAATAAAATTGTGTCGTCGGCTTTTGTCTATAATTGTCCTCCCTCGCGCCAAATGCCGGCTCCGTGGCGATGGATATATGGACACAGTTCGTAATCCCCTCATACCCGCGTTCGGGACACAGCTGTGGGCGATTTAGCAGCAAACCACCTTACGTTGGTTTTTTTATGAATTGGTATGGATACGGTTAAGCAATAGCAAACTACTGAATGCAAACTTGCCCAGGAATCACGTACAGCCAAAAATGATAGGGTTGACTGCTACGTTCTGTAAAGGATATGCAGCAACACGCTAAATATATTGATACATGTGCCTATGTTTCTTCTAAAGATAACTTATGCTATGTTTATGTTTTCTTACATTTTCTTATTAAGTAATTATTGTAAATATAATTGTGGTTGATTATCCGATATCCAAAGGAAACATACTTCTAGTCCCTAAATGTTCATAATTTTTATTTAAAAAAGCATAATAAAGTCAAGTAAATGGCACTGTGTATATGTCATGAGGCTTCTCTGGTATATGGTGCTAGCCTCATATTTAGACCATATGGTGCTAGCCTCATATTTAGACCAGCCCGCACTCGATGGCTGATGTGGTCCATAGCATTGAGGATCCGATCACATGCGGACGGGCTGGCCAAGGTGATCGCTTCTTACATACATGTGTAGTGGTTTCGCTTCGGAAACCGCGCTAACTGGAATATTGGAAGACAATCGAGCATAAGGAAGACACGTGTGAAAGGTGAAGATAAGGCTGCAAGAGGAAGTTAAATATGCAAGAGTAAGACAAGCCTATTAGATGAACACAAGTGTGCAAAAACAAGTTTGCAACAGGAAGACAATTGAATCATGGAGCTATCACGATGTATTGTATTCCCTATGCAGTGTTGTAATACGGGACCGTCAGTAGAGCAGTGCCTAGGCGCACTAATTTGGGCAACATTGAATTCCAATGAAGTAAAGGTGGTCTATGCGATATTGACCCCATTATCTCTGGCGGGCCGGGCGCTCTATAAGAATACAGGTCTAACACCATATGCCTATCACGCCTTTAAGTGCGTAAAACTTGTTTTTGGTAAGATCTCTCATTGCGTGCCGGTGGTTTCAAATATGGCTCTATTATCACACTGCCATTATACCACATGGCGCGTATGCGGGGGTCTTTAACTTAACACTTGTAAACTAATTAACTAATTGCTCTGAACTGACATATAGACACGCGATATTCGTGTTCTATGTGGCTAACTGCTGTGTTCGTAAATGATTAATACGGGAAAAACAATCACGGGTATTAATTGGCCCGCATCGCGGAACATTTGTTTATTAGCAAACATAGAGTTACCAGAGAGAAGGCATTTCGTATACTGAATTCGACGAAAAATAGTTATCACTTGCTCAAATATATTGAGGCATTACCAATTAGACTATTCTAGCCGTGTCTATGAAAATAGAAGGACTTCCACTTACTTTTAAACTGCCGTGGAGATAGCATACTCCACATTCAAACAATATTGTTGATTATGTATTTAGTATTTCAGCTAAAGTTTATTCACTTCATATGATAAATATAGGTAAAATATGATAAGGTAAATATGATAAAATAGGGAGTCTCTGTGGCGAAGTGGTCAAGCCGTTTGACTCGTGCTCCGAAGGTTGTCGGTTCGATTCCGGGCCACGTCCTTCGGTTTACGAGTTAAATGTTTCGGAGACTCCTGTGGGTCGTCGCTAAAAGCTACGGAGTTCGTGCTTTGTGCGACGCTTTCCGTGCTGCGGAAAGAGACCGAGCCATATGGGATAAAACCCGGTGCAATGAAGTCGACCCTGTCGACTTTTAAGCGACTTTTTTTTTAATATGATAAATAACTCTGCGGTATGCAGCTAACGAGATGCAGCGAAATATGTCATTAAGAGATCGTGCAATAAATTGCTTGTGGCTTCTGTGTTTGAACTCATAGAAGACATTGAAAGTAAGTGGAAATCAGTGGACTATATTTTCTTATCTCTGACCAATACTATATGTTCTTATCTCTGACCAATACGTGTAATTTATTTCGTGTGTTGTTTCAGTTGCTTTCGACTTTCCCGGAGAATGGTGTTTGCAAAGAAAGCTATTTACAAACTGCTCTGAACATGCAATTTTCTTCGCATTATTTGTTGATTCTTGATGTTGGAAATATTCTTACGTGGTTTTTTTTTCCCCTGTAACCTGACCATTATCGATCGAACATCTTCTATTCTAAATTACGGCTCTAAAACAGCAACTAAAGAGATCACTTTGGACGAGAATATCCACAAGTGTAGCGTGATGTTCTGTCAAGGGTGTAATTAAAATATGGCCGAATTAATTGCTTGCTGGTCCGTGAGACAGCTAAAGTGATCAACAGATGGGAGTTTAATCTGCTTCGCTGTCTATGTGCTTTACTGTTTGAAAATCTGACCGTGTATTTACAATCTTTATCTCTACTTACCATCTTACAAACATGTTTGTAAATATGTGTGTGTCCAAATGTTTTACTGTCTGACGAACTATCCGTTTGTCTGCATCTTTGTCTCTACTTACAATATTACTAATATGTGTGTACATATTTATTTGTCATTGTTCTTTACTGTCTGACAATCTGTCCGTTTATCTACTTCTTTATCTCTGCTTGCAAGCTTACGAAGACGTAACTTTATAATTATTGTACGTTTTTATTTTTCTTTAACTCATTCGCATAGTCTCTGTATTTCTCTTATTAAAATTAAAAGAGGTGGGTGGGGGGAGGGAGTACATTGTTTGTCTGTATGTCTGTCTGTATGTCTGTCTATCTGTGTGTGTATGTGTATGTGTGTGTGTGGGAGAGGGGTGGATGGATGGATGGATGGGTGGATGGATGGATGGATGATGAATGGGTGGATGGGTGGATGTTTCTATGTGTGTAAGCGTTTGTGTGTTTATATATATATATATATATATATATATATATATATATATATATGTATATATACATGTGTGTGTGTGTGTGTGTGTGTGTGTGTGTGTGTGTGTGTGTGTGTAAGTATGGATTGGATATGTGTGTTTGGGCCATGAATGGTGTTAGGTAAAACCATGAGCTTACCTGTCCATCTTCCCCTGATCTTCCTCGTGCGCTTTCTCCAGGTCTGCTTTAGTTTTCTGATCTCATCGGTAGTTGTTGGGCATGAAGGTGGCTGAATCAGTCAAATGTACACTAATACTATTATCATGTGGTATTATCATTTTTACCATGCAAATGATGGACAGGTAGAATAACAGAGTCCATGGGAATATCAGTACATGAAGACCATAAACGGGCACTCTCCTGCTGTCTTCGCTTCACCTCGACACCGCAAGGTACATGAGAAACAGGATGAGATGAGATGTCATGTGGAATTTCTTGTGACAGTATCAGGTATGCTCGCAGACGATAACTGACGTAGGCGCATTTTAAATGCGCAAAGAAGTCAGCAGAATTCACATATTATGACCTCTGCTAAAAGGGACAGAACTCTTATGGGTCAATGACGTTGATTCTGCAATTGGGGATTCAAATGAAAACCATTGTATGTGTGTGTGTGTGTGAATATGTTCTGAAAATGTACAGAACAAATGTATAATTTTTCGAGTAGTCACCACTGCGTTCAGTGCAAGTCCTCCAGCGCCGATAAGTGCTTGGATTCCTGTAGAAAATGAAATTGTCTTGGTCGCGTGTGTAACCACTCTGGGGTCACTATAGAGTGTGCTTGACCTGGTCGTGAACAGTTTGCCACAGACGTCACGCGGTTTTGAAACTTCCTACTCCACTCATATACTTGCTGAACTGACAGACATGTATCGCCATACTGGACCTTCATTCGACGATGGATTTTTACAGGTTTCACCCCTTCACTTATCAAAAAGCTCCTCTTTGGTGCATGTCAAAAGTGGGGCGACCATCTTTAAACTGTCCTTATGACGTCACTATGTTCGTCTGAACCATGATGTCAAGTGTTACCACTCTTGACATCCTTAACAACAATACAAGACAATAGCATGGTTATTGTAATTTCTATCACACTTTTAAGGTTTTCATTTGAAGCACCCCTCGTAGCTAATTAATATATCAAATTCGTGTCATATTCATCATCATACAGTGCTTTGCCGGCTGGTGTGGGCGATCATGCCTCTCCACAAATCACGATCTCCGACGTCATGGATCAATTCGTCTGTTGACTTCCTTCCGCGACATGACACTAGACTGTCAATAATCTTTTTCACGCTGTCTTCCTTCCTCTATCTCTCTTTCCGCAAATCTTTCCGATTGTCACAACATGCTTCAGTTTTTGTCTTCTCATAAAATGGCCCAAAAACGAGGACTGCCTCTTTCTGATGTTTGTGATAAGTTGTTTTTCCGACTCAGCTTCCCTTAAAATATCCTGATTTTGACTGTCCAACTAATTTTCAGCATTCTTCTGTAAACCCACATCTCCAAGGCTTCCAGGGATTTTTTCGCCTGTGTACTAATTGTTCAGGACTCGCAGCCGTATGTTAAAACTGGTTCTATGTAACATGCAAGAACTATTTTACTGACTTTCAAGGATATTGACTTATTGCACAAAACGTTCTTCATTTGATAGAATGCAGTTTTTGCTTGTCTTATTCTGTTCTTTATCTCAGTGATGCATCTTCCATCTGACGTTATCCATGTGCCTAGATATCTGAATTTCTGCACTTGCCCCCCACCTCCCCCCCCCCCACATCACCCCCACCCCCCCACCCCCACCCCCCCAAAAAAACGTCCTGTACTGTAATTGCACATTTAGGCACAATCTGTTTCTTTGATATCACCATAACTTCTGTCTTTTTATTATTCAAACTAAGGCCCATTATTTCCACTTTCTACAACCACTGTATCTATCACTTCCTGTAGATAGTTCTAACGTGTTGCTATCAAGACGGTGTCATCAGCCTCTCAGTCCAGCATTTTACTGAGAACAAATCGTCAGCCTGTCAGCCCAGCATTTTACTGAGAACAAATCGTCAGCCTGTCAGTCCAGCATTTTACTGAGAACAAATCGTCAGCCTGTCAGTCCAGCATTTTACTGAGAACAAATCGTCAGCCTGTCAGCCCAGCACTTTACTGAGAACAAATCGACAGCCTGTCAGCCCAGCATTTTACTGAGAACAAATCGTCAGCCTGTCAGTCCAGCATTTTACTGAGAACAAATCGTCAGCCTGTCAGCCCAGCATTTTACTGAGAACAAATCGTCAGCCTGTCAGCCCAGCATTTTACTGAGAACAAATCAGCAAACAGAGCTGTCCGCAAAAATCAGTCTGTTGTTCTTGGAGAATTATTTGGAATGTTCACTTGGTTGGTTAGTTTCCCGGCTCTGTGGTGAATGGCTTACGGGCGCAATTCATAATCCCACATACCGCGTTCGAAACACAGCTGCGGGCAATTTGGAAGCAGACTAACTTGCGTTGGTTTCCATACAATGATATACTACTACTGAAAGTAAACTTGCCCAGGAATCATAAACAGCCCAACGATGCTGGAGTTGACTGCTATGTCCTGTTAAGGATATGCAACTAGCTAACTGGTTAGTTTCAGTTTGCTTCAAACTCTAGTTCCGTGGACTTTGACAAATGGATCGATAACTGGCTCGCTGAATGTTAATCCGACTGATAACTTTATCCCGGCTGTAAGAGTGATTGATGACTTTATCTTTGGTATCAGAGTGACTGATGATTTTATCCAGCCATTAACATTAGTATTGGATCGTCCTTTGTGACAAAGCTTTAATTAAAGGTAATATTACGTCCTACTTGGCCGCACGACTTATATGTATGTGTTCTGTAGTGCGATACAAATCTTCTTTCTCTAAGGAAATTAAATCCTTAGCTTGGACTCTCGTAAACTTAATACTACTTGCGCGTCTTATGTACCCGCGAATCATTTCCCGCAGGGTTTCCAGCTGACAGCTACAACCAACAAATACACTACATCACCTTTAAGGGAACTGTGGCACTAACAAAGGTCCCTGCGGGCTCACATGGTCAAGACAACGCGAACAAATCGATGTGACTAGTGAAGACACAAAATCTATTTTAAACAAATTAAAGCCCCAAGACCAAGCGGCGAGTGAATGGACACGACAGTAAATGGACCTAGGGTGGTGGGAGTGGGGAGACACTGGCGACAGGTTGTCAAGAACGGGAAAAGATTGTTATGTGCTTTGGTTGTTAAAGAAGGTAGAAGAGAGGGATCAAAGAATGCTATATAGCAGACATGAGCTGACAATGAGCAGACAATGAACAGTGAACAGACAAGCTCAAAAACATCTAATGGCAGTGGAAATGTGGTTTCTGGTGAAAATGTAAAGAATATAATGGATAGACAGAAAAACCAATGAGCAAGATCTATAAGAAGTAAATGAAAACCGTAGACTGGTTAGAAAAATTAGACGTAGTCAACATTTTTGGGCACGTTATGAGAAGAAATAAACTAGAGAACATGGTGACAGCTGGCAAGATTGAGGGGGAAAGTACAAGGCATGGTAGTAAATATCTGGATATCTTGGCTACGAGACACGAACACGGAGCTGATCCACGACTCTGGTGATCGTGTGAGATGGCGAAACATGGCCGTCCACGCTTACCGACACGACATGTGATGATGATAATCTAGTAGACATATAAGAATAGCAATGTGGTCCGAACAAAAGCACAAAATATGACATTGAAGTTTGAAGAATGAAAAACATACACAGATATAGGGGAGCGTGTCGACGAAAGTCTTTATCAACGAACACAAATAAAACAACAGATGAAACAACGGAATACTTATCTTGACATTCAATACGTAGTCTGATCAACAAAACTGGCAACGGAAACAATTTCACGAATAGCCTCGCGAAGTTATATTTTTTTTTAAAGCTAGCGCACTACATTTTCCCCACCAGGGTCACAAGTAATGACTGCACGTACGTTATGGTTCCTCTTGTTGTTTCAGTGACTTAGAGAGCTTCTTTAAAATGTATTAACAAACACAAATAAATTAGGAGGTGGTGAACACATGTTGATGATAACACGTGAAGTATATACTCCAACTGTTATAGATGTCAGGATAATTGGCAGTTGTAGATTACTTTCGGTGTCAGTTTAGAAAGACAGAAGAACAGAACGGTAAACAAGTAAGCAGCTGAAGCGCTTAGGAAAGAAAAGACACCGATAAACAAGACTGAAGAGTCATTTTTATACCATTTTATTCAGTCTGACAACTGGAAATATGCTTTATAAACATGCAACCCCACTATAGATCCAGCTTTGTGACTGACCGTAAAGTTATTGCTGGAACATTCATGACAACTCCTACGTAAGTAAAGAACCCTTTTGACGCCTTAAGCCGCACTCACATCTGATGTTAGACCCATATTTTATACAGACCAATCGGCGCTTGGTGGGTCATGTAATCAGTGTTACATAGGTCGCCTTTATCTCTCAATATATCTCCGTGAACCCATTGTAAAGCTGGGTGGATCCGGATAGCCATGTCAAGTTTTAAAATTCGATCTGATGTAGATTTGAACACATGACTACCGGGGCATGCGAATATTTAGCTGCTGCCCTACCTCGCTCCCAACATGGCGTGTGGAGGCTCAAAGCTATCTATTGTTTATTGTCTAGCCCCAGGTGGGCGATATCTTTTCTCAAGCCATACTTTCTGTTAAGCGTAATCTTTTGGAAGACGAACCATGCATTTCGAGGTCAAATGGGTTGCCTTGGTTTGTTTAGTATACCATTGATGTGATGCCTTTGTTTCATGGGACCTCTGTTTGTACGAGTATTATATAATTTTGATGGGTTGTCTTGGTTGCATCGGTTCACTGTTTGTTTAGGACACCCTTGATGATTTGCCATGATTGCAATGGAAACCCCCGTTTGTTTAATATACGCTTGATGGATTGTTGTAGTTGCATGGGATTCCGGTCTGTTTAGTAAACTCTTAATGAGTTGCCGTGATTATGACTGATTATTGTTTGTTTAATATACCCAAAATGTTTTCTATCTATCGTTTTCTCTGCCTTTTTCGACCAGGATCTTCTTTGGATTGTATGCTCTTGTCTGTAGCCTGGCGGATTCCCTTCTCATAAGATGCCCAAACAACATTATTTGTTGTCGCTTGGTAATTTCCACCCATATTTGTATAGACCTGTGGGAGATATGGCCAGTATCATGTCTATACACACATGAGCTCTGCAATAAGCTGTCCTCAAAATCTGGCTAA
The DNA here is from genome assembly GCA_014155875.1 of Cepaea nemoralis. Lineage (NCBI taxonomy): Eukaryota > Metazoa > Mollusca > Gastropoda > Stylommatophora > Helicidae > Cepaea > Cepaea nemoralis. The sequence goes on from JACEFZ010019676.1 coordinate 285,220, forward strand.
GCATCCCCAACTTGACCAATCGCAGAGAAGAATAACGCCGTTTGTGAACGTGGTAGCATCATTATATCTGAAGATGATCTCTATCAATTGTTGCTCTTAGATTTATGTTCTTCCGTAGCATGACACACTCCACTGTAATGAGAACGTGACAGTGGTAGTGTGCGAGTAAAGAATGTGCCAAGAAAACATTAAAATATGTGTAAAATAATTATCGCACAATGTAAGAAATTTTAAATTCAAAATAAAGAAAACCGTATTTTAAAATTATTTGTAATTTTGTCATGATGAATTTAAGGTGATAAATATAATCAACACAATAATCATTTGGCTTCAGCAACCTGATATTGCGCTGAGAATTCACTTTGTTTTTAATGTTTACTGTTGGGTTACAAGGGGAAGACCTAGAAGCAAATACCTGGATGGCTTGGCCACGTGGCATGGTCGAGACAGGAACACAGAGCTGATCCATGACTCTGGTGATTGAGTGAGATGGCAGAACATGACCGCTCACGCTTACCGGCATGGCACATGATGGATGGATGGTTGGGTTATAGGTTAAAACAAAATTGAAATCTTACTGTTGGTGACAGCCGAAACCTGGAGATAACATCTTAATGTTGGTGGTTGTGGAGATTAAGAAAGAAAATCTTACTGTAGATGACAGCTAGACGTGAGCAGAAAATCTTACTCTAGATGACAGATAGATGACAGATAAGCGTGAGCAGAAAATCTTACTGTAGATGACATCCGGGGCGTGACCAGAAAATCTTCATGTAGGGGACATCCGAGACGTCAGCAGAACATCTTACAGTTGGTGACAGCCGAGAGTTGGACAAAACATATACCTTTTGGCGAAGTTTAACTGGAGACAGAACTACCATTGGCTGCGAATTCGAACTTCTGACAATCTTACTGATGGTAACAGCTTTTGGCAAGAAAAACCCGTTTCTGACATATTAGAGCTTTCTGTAGGCAATAAGCTTGACGCAGATTCTATTTTGCCTTGGAATATGTTCTTCTTGTTCGTTATATCATTTTGCTTATTCGCTTCATTCATTACCTTACCTATAGTCTAACTCCCCTTTTGTTCCTCTGGTTTTCGTCTAATGTGGTATATTGTTGCTGTCTTCCATATTTCATTCAGGTCTTGTTCTGTCCGTTACAATATCGTTGTCATTGATATCATCTTCACATCGTACACCTCTTTCTTGTAAATGACTAACAATACATCTTCTTTTATTCACCATGGGATAATCACATTCTGTCGTACCCCTTATTTATTATGCCCCAGTTTCCCTCTTCATCTGCATCGTATCTTGGGGTTGACGCCATCTTGTGTGGTTTCACTAGCACTGATTAGTTTAGTGTGCAGGGCAAGATATTGAAAACTTGCTAGGGAAACCAGCGGAGTTATTGGCCCCAGGCGCCAGCAGCCTGTCTAATATAATATTTCGCTTGCAGTAACCCAAACTGTTCTATTATTGCTCTTCGTCATTGTGTCATCATTAGTATTCTTGAGAAATACAAACATCTCTCTTCTTCTTTTTTTTCTTCCTAACCAAGCAGAGACGCACAGGCGCGGAAGTGAGCGGCTTGTGTGAGAAAACTGCGTGAATGTTTTTCTTCATTTGCTGGAGTACCTTCGAGCAGTCTCTCCATCTGCTTTCATCCTTCCCTTACTTGAGTGGAATGCTGCTGGTGTTCTCGGCGAGTTAGCAAACGCTGCAGGGAGGAAGTTTGTCACCCCTTAGTATACACCTGTGATTCAGTAATTGCAGTATTTTATTTGCTATCGAAATACTTCAGTCGAACACTTTAAAATGGCAAAGATATGTTCATTAAAATAGCTATTTGACTGTTTCATTATATAATATAGCAATGCTATGATCTATTCAGGAACATGAAATAAAGTCAGTGTTAGCATGGGAGTGTTTCAGTGTAAGATGCTCGAACTTTGATGCGTGGTTGTTATCATTATGTTCTTTCTCTATCTCTCTCTATCTCTCTCTTTGTCTCTCTCTCTCTCTCTCTCTCTCTCTCTCTTTGTGTGTGAGTATGTGTGCGTGTGTGTGTGTGTGTGTGAACAGAGTGACAGCTGGGTCTAAACATGTATTGGTAGCCAGGAGACACAGCTACTAAAGTGTCACGAACATGTTTAGCATATTGTCAAATGCTTAAGGGATCCATACTGTCAAATGTTTAAGGGACCCGTACTGTCCACTTGCCATCGAGCAAGCTGACACCCTGGCCAGCCTGCCACATTGTGTGTGAGTGTGGGAGTGTGTGTGTGTGTGTGTGTGTGTGCGCGCGCGCACCTGAAGAAGAGCAGGGGCAATTCCTTGAATCACCGCTAAAGATTATTTTATTGTTACTGAATCAATCAGATTTTTAAAAATATCAATTAGTCTTGCTTTGTAACATTTAAATAATAATTAAAGAACATTCTTTGATTTAACATACAGTATAACTTCGGTTTTCGTTGATAATCCATCCCCCCCCCCCCCAAAAAAAAAATCCGCGAAATCCGAAACCGACTAAAACCGAGGCAATTGTTTCCATATAAATCAACGTATATTCAATTAATTCGTTCTAGACGTTCTAGTGCGCTTCTTGAATTTTTCAAAATATCCTCTGCTGGCTGTAAAATCACTATGTACACTAGCGTTTTCACAATATATACCAATACATATATATATATATATATATATATATATATATATATATATATATATATATATATATATATATATATATATATATATATATATATACATACATAGATGTATATACATCGCAAATTAACAGCGAGGTCATGTGGGCTCGCCGACGAAATCCGAGACAACCGAAGAAAACCAAAACAAATTTTTCGCAGAAAAAAAATCGACGAAAACCGAAACCAACGATAACCGAAGACAACACAAACCGAGCTTTTAACTGTATTTGTAATAAATTTGGTGAAGATGTTTCTATGGGGACAGCGACACAAGCTAGAAAAGTCCATTCGTACAGCATTACCTGAGCTAAAGCCTGCCAAGTTATGATTAGCTCTAATCTCATGACATACACCAGTGTGGATGGAAAAGAGAGTTAATCAGCCTTTTAGAATACCTGTGTAGTCGAAAGGCTATAATACGCCGTCATCGTCGATTTCTCAACAATGATAATAAAATACGGTACTTCAATACAATCATAGCGTGAACAAACAAATGTATTCGACGAACAATAAAAAATTGATCAAATATACTGAGGCGTAGGCAATTAGACGGTTCCAGCCGGTTTTGTGCAAACAGAAAGAATTCGTTGTAAATTTGAAATAACAAATGTTCTAAATTCGAAAAATACATGTGAATGTGTGATTTAATTGTTTCAGCTTAGGTATTATTCATTTATTTACTTTAAATGAAAAATAACTTCAGTATGTACCTGATTAAATGCAGCGAAATATGTCCGGTAATAAATCTTGCAACGTTCTGTTTGTGGCGTCAGTATTTAAATTCACTAAGGGAATACATTGTTTTGAAGAAATTTTGTTGTTGCTAAACAAGGACAAACAACTAGGAAAACCTGTGTGCACGTTGCGCACTAAAATTCTTTTGGCTGTTGAATATCGCAAGGAACAGGTCCGTACTCTTATGCTCAAGTGAATTTCGACATTACGACACTTACCCCAAAACAAAAACGTATGCGATTTTGATTTACACATATTTGGATCCTTATGTTCTGTGAGCTTCGTAAAGTGTGCTAAGGTTATCCTGGTGTGATGTAAAGGAGCAGATAAGTAGGTGTCCGTGTGCCATGAAAGTTGTACTTTTGAAACCATACCAAACTTCCTACGTAACCTTTTAAACACAAAATGTGTATCTTATGGAATAAGAATTTCTCGTTAAAATGTGTATCGACCAATGCCAAGATCCTTAGAAACAAACATTTTGTTGTATTATCGTAACACAAACGTATTATCGTTAACAATACATAACGTTCACGTGTAAAATTAAAGAATACGTAAAGGTTGAATATAAAATAAAGGAACGTCCATAACGTCAAACATAATCGTTCATTTGTAACAATTTATTTACCAATGGACAATATGTAGCTATGGCAACGTTGAACAACAAATACAGTATTGCTTGGTGGGAAGTAATCGAGCATGAATGTATGAAAACAGATATCGAGGGTAAACAAAGATGTTATATAAATCGAATATGTCTATTCTAGTTTATTGTATTTTTAATCCGTATAGCTGGAAACTGCCCTTAGCATAAGATGGAAATTCTATACAATACACGAGAAAAGGTAAATCCCCGAGGCCAGATAATATCATCATCGAAGATAATTAAAGCTGTTAGTGATGTGGTTATAGATATGATAACAAGATTGTTGAATGGCAGCTATAATAGTTGACATATATATATATATATATATATATATATATATATATATATATATATATATATATATATATATATATATATATATATATATATATATATATATATATATATATATATGATAATCTTTTGAAATCTATTGTCACAGCTCTAGCAAAGAAATCTGGTTCAGCGGATTGTAGAGTCCTGTAATTAAAATGCTGATGTGAATTATCATGACAAGAATAAGAAATAAAATAAAACCACAAAATTGGGAAGAGAAGCGAATATTTATGGAATGTAAACACACAAACAAACCTGTTTACATCTTGAGAACATTAACAGACAGAGCGACTGAAATGAACAGAGATCTACAGATGTGCTTATTTGACTACTCTAAAGAATTTGATAGAGTGAAACATACAGAAATAATTACAATGTTTTTCTCTCGCTTTGAAATCAAGCGTAGTCTATAAACATGCTATTGCTTTTAGTGCGCTGGACTAATTTTTGCGTGTGAATTTTTTTTTTTTCTTAGCATATCCTTTTACAGGACAGCTGCCAACACCAGCATCTTTCAGCTGTATGTTGATCGTGTGAATTAGCCTTCCCTATTACTAGTGTCCCTCGCCATGAGGTGAACCCACTCCGATTTCAAAGGTACTTGTAATTTGTGTCCCCAAGTCATGGACGAGAAGTCAACATTTTAGTCCAACTGACCGATGAAGGGGTTAATCAGCTACCTCGGCATCAGCAAACCGGATTTTTCAGAACGAGCGCTCTTATCCATTCGCCCATGCTGAACTCAACGTTAGAACGTTCGAAATTTTAAACATTCATAGTAAAGATCTGAGGAAAATAAAAACGTGTACCTGTGCTTGATCATTTCATCTTCCCTACGCTGGTCGTGGGTTCATGCAAATGGCCTGGCCATCCACGACAAGGGTCTCTTGTTTGTGGAGCGTGTTGTGTGTGGGGTTGAGACTTGTCCGTTTATCTCGCCAGTCGCAACAGAACAGCTCAGTCAATATAGACATGTCGTATGTATTACTTACTGAGAGAAGGAGAACCGCGGTATAGCAGTTATGGACATGTCGTACGTATTACTTACTGAGAAGGAGAACCGCGGTACAGCAGTTATAGTTATGTCGTATGTATTACTTACTGAAAAGGAGAACCGCGGTACAGCAGTTATAGTTATGTCGTATGTATTACTTACTGAAAAGGAGAACCGCGTTACAGCAGTTATAGTTATGTCGTATGTATTACTTACTGAAAAGAAGAGCCGCGGTTCAGCCGTTATAGGCATGTCGTATGTATTACATACTGAGAAGTAGAGCCGTGGTTCACCCGTTATAGACATGTCGTATGTATTACATACTGAGAAGAAGAGCAGCGATTCAGCAGTTATAGACATGACGTATATATTACTTACAGAGAGAAGGAGAACTGCGGTGTAGCAGTTATAGACATGTCGTATGAATTACATACTGAGAAGGAGAGCCGCGATTCAGCAGTTATAGGCATGACGTATGTATTACTTACTGAGAGAATGAGGGCCGTGATTCACCCGTTATATACGTGACGTATGTACTACATACTGAGAAGGAGGGCCGCGATTCAGCTGTAGCTAGAGCTCTAGCCTGTCTGCCAGGTGTTCACGTGTTCGAATCCCTATCTATGCGTATTTTATAATCGGCCGTGGCGGCTTGGTCGACCCAGTCGTAATGGGTGCGTGGAATTGTCCTGTCAAGTATAAGCAGTCGGTACAATATTGACTAATCACCCATCACTCTTTCATTCATTCAGTATATGCCCTTTGCAGAACATTGCTCCCAAAACCTTCTCGGTCATAAGCAAGATGTCCCGCGTCCGATACACCCATCTGGAGATCATCCGCCACATCCTGCACCCATCTTCTCTTTGGCCTTCCACTTCCTCTCTTCCCGGACATATACCCCTCTATTATTGTTCTCTCCAAACTTTCATGACGTTTCAAGTGACCGAAATATTGAAATTTTCTTTGTTTTATCATCTTTAGTAGCCAATCTTCTTCAATATTCAGATCTTGCCGTATGGATGCATTTGATCTTTTCTGTGTCCAAGATATTCTTAGAACTCGTCTATAACATTTTTTAGCTGCATATCCTTTACAGAACGGTGCAGTCAACACCAGCATTTTTTGCTGTGTGATTTCTTGGCAAGTTTACGCTCAGTAGTTTGCCATTGCTTTCTGAACTGCCGGCACCCATACCAATTCGTAAAAAGCTAACGCAAGGTGGTCTGTTGCCAAATAGCGCGCAATGTGTTTCGAACGCGGGTATGGGGGATCACGAATCGCGTGCGTAACATCTTCGCCACGGAGCCGCGTCTATAACTGGTCTATAAAATAAAGGGCTGGCACCATATACCCAAATACGCTTCTTTTACATGAGTCCAAAGAAGAAGACTTAATGAGACATACAGCGCTGGTATATCCGTCCATTGTCCCATAAACTTAATCTCCCCTGGATGTTAAGTCTGTCACTAGACTTACTCTGGTCACTCAATGCGATGTCTGTTGTTATGTCTCAGCTGAACCAAACAGGGATATATTTCTATGTCCAGTCTGGGTAGAAGAAAACAAACGGAGACACTAAAAGTACCTGTCTCTGGAAACCCTTGGGGCCGCTGAAATAACGAGAGAAATAAATACACAGGTATTGATTGTCAGTCAATTAAAGCCAGGGAATTGAACAATTTTTTTTTTTCCCCGGGAAGTCTGTGTTGTCATTAGGAGCTGGCAAATTCGGATCCCGGTGTGTTTATTTATAGCTTAACATTTCCTGTTGTCTAATGCGTCCTTTAGTTAGTTAGTTAGTCGCAGTTCCAACTTCACAGCAACGGGTCGTCCCCATTATGCTCCGTTCCTGTGCCAGTGAATATCACACAAAACGCTCCCCACTGCCCAATGTGAAAAGTGGAAAAGACAGGAGTCTCGACAAACAACAGCCCGCACAGATACACTGTGCATAATGCCACCGCCAGAATGTCAACACACCAGTCCCCCACGAAACACCCAATTCATCTCTGATGGAATCGGCAGTCATTTTCCTATCTGGATGTTTCCTAGATGTTCACCCACACAGTCCACGAAAATACAGTTCATCACCGACGGCAGTGGCAGTCAACCAGAAGCCCAGCAGCCACGCATTTCTGCATAAGGCAAAAACCGGTCAACTCTGGGACATAGCCACCAGCCATCGCTCCAAACATGCAGTCACGTTCCAAAAAAAACTTGGGCAGATTCAAAAGCACTTCACACGAAACTCACAGCTCACAGTGTCGCGCCACGCACTCACTCAGTAGCAGGGCGACGGAACCATCAAGCCTCCTTAGTCGCCTCTTACGACATGTGTGGTAGGCTACAGTGTTGCTATTCTTTGCTTCCCTTATGGGCCCTGGCAACACACGGGAGCCCTTGTCTTTGCCGAGTACCAATCAACGTTTGGAGAATTTATTTCTTGTGTTAATAAGTGGTAATGTCACGAAAAACACAAACGTAAAATCCACTTACCGATTAATTGGGTGTGGCCTTGCCGTTTGTAAGAAAGCAAATGCGGGACAATGAGGAATGAAATTAGGAAGAAACTGAAGATCTGTAGAGATGTGGCCTGTCAGCGAAATGTTGAGAATGTCTAGGACGGAGAAGATATCAAGCTGGTGGTGTTCACAGTTTAAAGGATAGGGTAAGCCACTACGGCCAGCTCTTACAATCAGTCACACACACACACACACACACACACACACACACACACACACACACACACACACACACACACACACACACACACACATTCTGTGGGTTTCTGGGGCAGCGGCAGAGGTCCTTCGTGTTGGTAAGATTGGCTGCCATGAGCTTTCAGGTCAGTGGTTTTTAGGATCATCATAACCAACAATAACAATGTCGTGTCCTCCTTTACAGTGTCGTCCCTGGAGTGAAGAGAGCCGACACCCACATTATAATATTTTCCTCCTTTTTAATATTCTGGAGAATCCACCAGCTTCCGTCCAACACACTCCATCAGCCCGTGGACGCCTTTTCCTGTCACTCTCTCACTGTCGTACTATGCCCCCTCTCATACTTCCCCAACGCAACATACTCAACAACTCTTGCTTCTAAAAATTAATAAAGATTAATTTATTAAAAGAAAAGTGTAACGTATATGAGACGTGTATGTGAAGAAAATGTGTGACGTGTTCTATAAAGTGTGTAGAATCGGACTCTCAGACAACAACCCAGTCAGCTGATCCCAGCAAGGATAGACCACAGCACGTTACGTCAGAACATGTACATCTCACCCAGTGCCGAAACCATCCTGCTGGATACTGATTTGTCTCTGTAGACCTCTGGTAATCCCATTTCATGATCATCCGAAATAGACACCGGTGGTATTAACAGTTAATCATGGACCGGTTGCACCCTACACAATGTCCGTTCCTATCGTTCCTAAAAATAATGCACAAGTACTTTGTAGTGTGTACACAGTTATTAATGTTAATTGTTAATGTAATTGATCCTCACTCGTGTCTATCTAGCCTCACGTATCATGTCTTGTGTTCTATTACACGAGATTATATCACACTAGGTAACTATTATCATTAATGTTCTCAGTTAGTTACTACTGTCTGATGCTGTGTGGTGCATCAGTAATCATCACCCCTCTTTGGTGAATCATCTTCCTTCTAGCTTTAGTTACGTTCTGTACGAAACTTTATTGACTGTTCCACTGGTGTTCTTCCGAATGGGATTTGAACCTTTCCTAAAAACTTGTTGAGTTTCCTCGGATCTGGTAGGGAACCTAGGATAGAAACAACACATCTGGTGATAGTACTAGTCACTGATCCTATCGGCTGAGTGTAAGCCTATTGCCTTGCTTAATGATCTTTAGCTAACTAAACTATGTCATAGAGCAGATTAGCTACCCACCTAGGGCCGAATCAGGCTATGACAAGGAAAGACCAATACAGAGTGCAACCTCAGTATTCTATTCACCTTAGCAGAGCCAATATCACTATTCTACTCTAACTAGTTTTCCACTAACAGTGCTAATCATCACACTATAGTTTTAACAAGGCTACAGTCTATATTAATTAGAACTAATAGTATAATAGGTTATACCTTAAATGGCACTACTGCAGTCCTATCAATCATATCTACATCTGCCATTATAGGCACGTGTAAAATTAAGTCACTAATTAACACACGGTAGATATTATTTCCCCTAAGCACTGCAGTGCCATTGCTCTCCGACTAGAGCCACATTTCCAAGTCCCCCTAGTTGGCCCCAACTCGGGTTTATATGGCAAACTACCAAAGTTGGCCACGTGACGTTATCCTTTATGCCCCCACACAGGTGGCACATTGGCAGATCATCCCCTGTCAGGGATCCATCCCCCCTCTGGCTCCATCAAGGTTAGATTTGTCATCACTGGTTTAGACATCCAAAACAATCTAGAGAGTTACTGTCGAGTTCCAACAAAGAGTTTCGATACCAAGCTGCCAATCATGGTTTTCCAAACACCCTTACATTGTGCACGTGACGTTGTTGATGTCCGGCAGGTGTTCTACTGTATCCCATAACAAGCCCTCAACTTTATGTCATGTGGTGACAGTCAAATCCGCCATTCCGTTTGATGTCGGGAAATACCAAATGACAGTCTCACCGTTTTCTCCCTAGTCGGGCACTTCCGACCTGTTGATAAACTGTCAATCTTCTGTTCAGTGGTGACAATCCCAGTCGCCATTTCGCCTGATGTCCGGAACTATAAATGACAGACAGGGCTGTTCCATGTACTGAGATAGGCAATTCTATGTGATTCTATCTGTTATTGAACTGTCAACGCGGTGTCTGATTCAGCGCACTCACTTCCCAATGTTTACTATTTGCTGACCCGATGTAACTCGTGCAGCTGTATTTACTCTGTTAGTTAAAATCGCTGTGACCTAGAAAATATCCCGTTAATCAAACTTCTGTATTTTCATTATCTGGTTAACTCATGGCGATCTCGTGACATACAACAACAGGTATTGACAGATGCAGGTGTTACTACATCACGTCAAAACCATCAGGAAATCGCACATGAAGTAATATGATAAAATAAAATATCATGCGGGGGTCAGTGTGGCGGAATGTATAAAGAACGCTCGTTCTTAAACTACCGGTGTGCTGATGCAGAGGTAGCTTGTTCAACCCCTACACCGGTCAGTTGGACTAAAATAGTGACTTCTCGTTCTGGACTTAGGCACTTAAATTACAACTACGTTTGACATCGGAGTGGATTAGTCTGATGGCGAGGGACACTGGTAATAGGGAAAACTAATCCACACTCAAAAATCAGTCCAGTGCACTAGAAGAAGTGGCACATGTATGGACTACGCTGGAATTCAAAGCGAGCGAACGCAACAACAAAAAATATAACAGATGACTGATAAATTTTGAGAGTCATGATCGCCAGGCCAGGCATCTGAAGGAAAACAACAACAACAACAACAACAACAATATCAATACTAACAATTACAAGCGTAGGAGGAGGAAGAGGAAGAGATGGAACAGTTCATAAGAGAAAGTAAAACAAATACGGTACAAAGACCTTTAGCAAACTGTGTTGAGGTAGTGACTAAAATAATACAGCATCCATTATTTCCACATGTTTATTTTCTTTTATTTTCCTCCTGTCTTCAGCTCTGTATTTTTTATTGCCTGTACGGAACTGGTGAACCTCTAGTCTCACTCTTTCACTAATTTGTCACTGACTTAATTTTCGCCTGTCACTTCACTTCTCTCATCTTCTTAAGATCATCCTCTATAATGTACTCTCTCACTCTCTCCCTCGCTCCCCTCCGGTCCCCCGTAATTCCCATTTCCCTCCCTAATCATTTCCTCTATAACAGTCTTCCTACATCTCATAATCCCAACCACACTTTGAAATACCACACGTCACAATGCACTTAGTTCAGACCGGATTTATACCGAGATGGAGAAGCGGGCTAATGAGAACTTTTCACCAACCCCTAATAGGCAGCAAAGCCTACGGATTTTAGTCCGGAAAGGAAGCTTTGAATGTAGCCCCAGACAGTACTGACATTTCACCGTTCTCTCATTAGTGGAAAGAGATTGGTGATTTCATAGTAGCACTGCAGCACGTCTTCTTCTCTACTGTGTCGGTACTGGCGCATGATCATCCGTCTAACTCTGGGTATTTACCTGTCCCCCCTTCCGCTCTTCCGCCAATTCTCATCAGTAGCTGAAAGCTGCAGACGTGGTTATATCGCAGAAATATGATGGATAACATCACAGATATATGATGGATAACAACGCAGAAATATGATGGATACCATCACAGATATATTATGGATAACATCACAGATATATGATGGATAACAACGCAGAAATATTATGGATAACAACGAAGAAATATGACGGATAACATCACAGAAATATGATGGATAACATCACAGATATATGATGGATAACATCGCAGAAATATGACGGATAACATCACAGATATATGATGGATAACATCACAGATATATGATTTATAACATCACAGATATATGATGGATAACATCACAGATATATGATGGATAACATCGCAGAAATATGACGGATAACATCACAGATATATGATGGATAACATCACAGATATATGATTTATAACATCACAGATATATGATGGATAACAACGCAGAAATATTATGGATAACAACGAAGAAATATGACGGATAACATCACAGAAATATGATGGATAACATCACAGATATATGATGGATAACAACGAAGAAATATGACGGATAACATCACAGAAATATGATGGATAACATCACAGATATATGATGGATAACAACGCAGAAATATGACGGATAACATCACAGATATATGATGGATAACATCGCAGAAATATGACGGATAACATCGCAGAAATATGATGGATAACATCACAGATATATGATGGATAACATCACAGATATATGATGGATAACATCACAGATATATGATGGATAACAACGCAGAAATATTATGGATAACAACGAAGAAATATGACGGATAACATCACAGAAATATGATGGATAACATCACAGATATATGATGGATAACAACGAAGAAATATGACGGATAACATCACAGAAATATGATGGATAACATCACAGATATATGATGGATAACAACGCAGAAATATGACGGATAACATCACAGATATATGATGGATAACATCACAGATATATGATGGATAACATCGCAGATATATGATGGATAACAACGCAGAAATATGATGGATAACATCACAGAAATATGATGGATAACATCACAGATATATGATGGATAACAACGCAGAAATATGATGGATAACATCACAGATATATGATGGATAACATCACAGATATATGATGGATAACATCGCAGAAATATGACGGATAACATCGCAGAAATATGATGGATAACATCACAGATATATGATGGATAACATCACAGATATATGATGGATAACATCGCAGAAATATGACGGATAACATCGCAGAAATATGATGGATAACATCACAGATATATTATGGATAACATCACAGATATATGACGGATAACATCACAGATATATGATGGATAACATCGCAGAAATATGACGGATAACATCACAGATATATGATGGATAACATCACAGATATATGACGGATAACATCACAGATATATGATGGATAACATCACAGATATATGATGGATAACATCGCAGATATATGATGGATAACATCGCAGAAATATGATGGATAACATCACAGATATATGATGGATAACATCGCAGATATATGATGGATAACATCGCAGATATATGATGGATAACATCGCAGATATATGATGGATAACATCACAGAAATATGATGGATAACATCACAGATATATGATGGATAACATCACAGATATATGATGGATAACATCACAGATATATGATGGATAACATCACAGATATATGATGGATAACATCACAGATATATGATGGATAACATCACAGATATATGATGGATAACATCACAGATATATGATGGATAACATCACAGATATATGATGGATAACATCACAGATATATGATGGATAACATCACAGATATATGATGGATAACATCACAGATATATGATGGATAACATCACAGATATATGATGGATAACATCACAGATATATGATGGATAACATCACAGATATATGATGGATAACATCACAGATATATGATGGATAACATCACAGATATATGATGGATAACATCACAGATATATGACGGATAACATCACAGATATATGATGGATAACATCACAGATATATGATGGATAACATCACAGATATATGATGGATAACATCGCAGATATATGATGGATAACATCACAGATATATGATGGATAACATCACAGATATATGATGGATAACATCGCAGATATATGATGGATAACATCACAGATATATGATGGATAACATCACAGATATATGATGGATAACATCACAGATATATGATGGATAACATCACAGATATATGATGGATAACATCACAGATATATGATGGATAACATCACAGATATATGATGGATAACATCACAGATATATGATGGATAACATCACAGATATATGATGGATAACATCACAGATATATGATGGATAACATCGCAGATATATGACGGATAACATCACAGATATATGATGGATAACATCACAGATATATGATGGATAACATCACAGATATATGATGGATAACATCACAGATATATGATGGATAACATCACAGATATATGATGGATAACATCACAGATATATGATGGATAACATCACAGATATATGATGGATAACATCACAGATATATGATGGATAACATCGCAGATATATGATGGATAACATCACAGATATATGATGGATAACATCACAGATATATGACGGATAACATCACAGATATATGATGGATAACATCACAGATATATGATGGATAACATCACAGATATATGATGGATAACATCACAGATATATGATGGATAACATCACAGATATATGATGGATAACATCGCAGATATATGATGGATAACATCACAGATATATGATGGATAACATCGCAGATATATGATGGATAACATCACAGATATATGATGGATAACATCACAGATATATGATGGATAACATCACAGATATATGATGGATAACATCACAGATATATGATGGATAACATCGCAGATATATGATGGATAACATCACAGATATATGATGGATAACATCGCAGATATATGATGGATAACATCACAGATATATGACGGATAACATCACAGATATATGATGGATAACATCACAGATATATGATGGATAACATCACAGATATATGATGGATAACATCGCAGAAATATGATGGATAACATCACAGATATATGATGGATAACATCACAGATATATGACGGATAACATCACAGATATATGATGGATAACATCGCAGAAATATGACGGATAACATCGCAGAAATATGATGGATAACATCACAGAAATATGATGGATAACATCACAGATATATTATGGATAACAACGCAGAAATATGATGGATAACATCGCAGATATATGACGGATAACATCACAGATATATGATGGATAACATCGCAGATATATGATGGATAACATCACAGATATATGATGGATAGATAAATACATCACAGATATATGATGGATAACATCGCAGATATATGATGGATAACATCACAGATATATGATGGATAACATCGCAGAAATATGACGGATAACATCACAGATATATGATGGATAACATCGCAGATATATGATGGATAACATCACAGATATATGATGGATAACATCGCAGATATATGATGGATAACATCACAGATATATGATGGATAACATCACAGATATATGATGGATAACATCGCAGATATATGATGGATAACATCGCAGATATATTATGGATAACAACGCAGAAATATGACGGATAACATCACAAATGTGCATTGGTTCTTGTTAGCGCTGGGGTTTAGGGTATGGTGAAACTGCGGTTCACGACTCTCCGACACACCGAGTATTCTTCAGCTACTTCTTTTCTTCCTCCATTTGCCTCAGTGAAGTGTAGTTTTGTGTTTTGTTTTGTTTTTTATTTTAAGTTACTTGCATGTCCTTTACAGCGCGTGACAGCCAACCCCTTTATTTTTTGCTGTTCGTGATTCCTGGGCAAGTTTACGTTCAGTAGTTTGCCTTTGCTTTCTGAACGACCGGCACCTATACCATTTCATAAAACATCAACACAGCTGTGTTTCGAACGGGGGTATGCGAGATTACGGACTGCGCCCGTAACCCCGTCGCCACCTGGAAGTGTAGTAGAGTTTGAAATCAGCTTCGGACGATTTAGAAGTAAACTGCTTTGCGTTGATTTCCATGGTATGAGGCGTAGGTCGTTCAGAAACAATGGCAAACTATTGAACTAACATTACATAGGCAACCATAAACAGCCAACAAATGTTGCGGCTGATTGCAACGTCCTTTAAAGGTTATGCAACCGAATGTTAATGTGTCAGGCCTACAACTGATCTTCCCAGTTGTCACGATGTTCCCCGGTGCCTCTCTTCTCCTAGCATGACCAAAGACAGTTTTTTCTCTCTTTTTTATATGTGCATATAATTTATTATCTCATTGGCCTCTTCAGGCAATCATTGTTAGTTACTCTGGCAGTCTAATGTATTCGCAACATTTGTCTCAGGAACCACGTCTCTGTTGCCTCCAAGCTCTTCCTAATGTTTTTGTTCACGTTTCACGGCTCACTGCCATATAGCAAAACACGTCCTATTTAACACGTCGCTTCTCTTTCTGGCAGAATACAACCTATATTAATATTATGCTGAGGAAAAGTGTGTATGCGTGTTAGTTAGCTTGTGGCGCTTTCACTCTACGAATTCATCTCTGGCTGAGGTTAAACGGGCGCTAATTTTTTTTTTCATTGGCACCTTGCCGTCTTGACAGACGATAGTTTGTACTTTAAAAAGGCATAATAACTTTTACCTATGGCGGTAGCGAATGTGACTGATAAGGCCAATTTGAGCTGTAAATGTCCGTTCACAGTGGGTGCATGTGAACACGTGGTCATTTCCACCATCATGCACCATCTTACGTCTCAAACGCTCGGTGTGTGACTTATCTGCAATAATTTTCTCCTTTGTCTTTATTCCATTTCTGATGTTTGCCCTCCATGCAACACGTTCAGCGGCGACTTGCTCCCAATGTGCATTATCAATGCCTGTATCAATCATGTCCCGCTTACACACATCTTTGTATCATAGTAGAGGCCGACTCTGAGATCTCTTACCCATCTGTAATTCACCAAAAAAGATATCCTTTGGTATTCTACCATCATCCATCCTCCTAAGATGTCCTATCCATCTAAGTCAACGAAGACTGAGCATGGAATAAACTATCACACACCTTGATCTTTCCAATACTTCAGTATTTGTGATTTTGTCTTGCCACTTAATACCAAGAATTCTTCGCAGACACCGCATATGAAAGCTGTTTAAATGTTTCTTTTGGTGTGAGTAAGTTGTCCAGGTTTCACTGCCATAAAGAAGAGTACTAAGGACACTTTTTTTGGGACAAGGACAAGGACTAAGGACAATTTTGTTTTTCAGTAAGCTTCCTGTTCTCCCAGACTCTTTTTCTTAACCTGTTCATTGTTGTTGCTGCCTTACCAATCCGGATGTTGATTTCCTGATCTAGGGATAATTTGCTATTTACCACAGATCCTAGATATGTAAAATTGTCTACCATCTCTAGTTCGGCGTCGTCAATAAAGATTGATGGTACCCCATGTGCACCTTGTGACATAATCGGTGTCTTCTTTTTCCTAATTGTTAAACCAAATTCAGAACAAGCATTGGAGAATGCAGATAGTAGACATTGCAATTCTTCCTCAGAGTGGGTCGTAACTGCAGCATCATCTGCAAAAAGCAACTCTCTGATCAGTACCCTCCTAATTTTGGTAACGCGTGGCGCCCCATGTCTACGCCAATTGACAGGGACTTATAACCCGTAACAGTCGCCTCTCGCTTTGATTCCGAGACCAGTTAAGACCAGGGATGGAGTTATTGCCGCTCCATAGCACAAAGCCTGGGCTAAAATATAGAGATCATGTGTTGCCCATGCAGCATGATCCCTCTCTCGGCCTGCCTAGTTCACTCCAGAGGAAAGGTAACACCCCTATATCTGGAACAAGACAAGCTGCAGAAGCTGCCGGATCAGCAAAGCAATGCTCTAACTGTCCGCCTGTCGGAGCTTCGATCCTAGACCAGCCGCCAACCAAGGCTTAGGGCCTGGTCTGCCCTGCCATGACATTTTGTCTTTAGTTTGCATTTCCTCGCACCAGGGTAAGGCTTGTACCCTCCCAATTGCGCTCGTCCGCCCGAAGCCGTTGGCACAATGTGGGGTGTCGGATTTGGTAAGCCCCGCTATCGTTCGGCGCTAACAGAAAGCAGGTAGTACCGTCTACTGTTGTTATATGGTAGCTCAGTCATATCTGACTAACATCTGACACAAAACGGGCACTAATGTGTTACAAATAAACACATGTGTAATGTTTGGCGCAAATAAAATGTAGAAGAAAGAAGTAGAGACTAGAGGACGCAATAGGCAACATAAAAATTGATGGATATAGTTACCAACCTGGATTCGAACATGTCACCTCCAATTGACGACAGGGCGTCACCGCAGGAACAAATGTACTTCAACGTATGATCAACTAGACACCCCTTAAAAAAAGGTGTCTATCAATCACATGACCCCACAACTATGGACAATTGATCTGAACTGAATTGAAATGAACCATTGAAATAGCATCATAAGTCTCAGAATTGTCTATTAACCCAACATACATCAAATAACAAACACACAAGCACGACGGGCCGTCATGCTGTATCCAGTGTATTAATGAACATTTAAAGAAGAGAAATGATTGGTCGGTTCCAATGTTCTACAAGTATTACACATAAATATCAATTGGGCAGCGTTATGCGTGGTCTCCTGGGTGGCTTATGTTATATATCATCACCCGTGAACATTCCAGGGCAGAACAGTACAGGCAAAAGTGAAGTTAGTTAATTGCATATCCTTTACAGGGCGTAGCAGTCAACTCCAGCATGTTTTGGCTGTTTGTGATTCCTTGGCAAGTTTACTTTCAATAGTTTGACATTGCTTTCTCAACGACCGGCACTCATACTATTGTAAGGAAACCAACGCAAGGCGGTATGCTTCTAAATCGCCCACAGAAGTGTTTCGGGTTCGGTATGCGGGATTACGAATTGCATTCATAACCACTTCGCCACGGCTGTTGGCTAAAAGTGAAGTGTCAAAGAAAAACGTCCTTCACCGGGCAGTTAATCACGTGGGTTGATATCACGCCACACGTTCATCAGCATTGCTCCCCAGTCAGCTAGAGCATCCATCTCGGCAGATCGTGCCTGAGAAAACGATGGAGAGAGGTTAGGAGCATTCAGTGTGACAGTTCCAACTGTCTTGCGTAAATTCAATCCATCCGAACAGTGCAACAGTACACGGTTGCAAATGAAAGCATTGCGTGACAGTATAATTGAGGAAGCGTTCATAACAGTTACAGATGCTGGTGAGTTCGCCTATATTCCGTGAATGTCTCTGGTCATAATTGACCCGCCTTTCAGTTTTATTAAACGTGTGCAATTCCCAGCCTAACTTTTATTCGCCATGTCTACGTCGCAAGGCACAACATTAAAGTACATGCGGGTCGACTTAAGATCGGGGTGTTCTTCGCGCAATCAGTTGTACGTTGGGTCCGCGAGCGCTGGAAGCCCGGACCAACTGATAGTTTTAATGAGCTATAAAACAAACAACTGCTGTTTACACCGATGGTCTGTCAACATAATTATTTATCTCAGTATTTTTCAAATAAATCATCCAAGATGTTGAAATGTATCCGTATCAAATGCCAAGTCATGATGACTTCTTTGTTGTTGTTTTCTTTTGGCTTAATTGGTAAGGAATAATTAAGTGATGCAAAGTAATTACTCGTGTTGTTTATCTTATTCGGCGCGGGCAATATAGATCAGCGTGACAGTGGGGCTTAATGTGCTTGGGCTTAAACTTCCGGTGCTATAAGGGCGAGGTACGTGGTTCATTCTCTACATTGCTCAGTTGGACTTTAATGTTGACTTCTCGTTCAGAAAGCAACTGCATATACTGAACGCAACATCCACATTGGGTTGGGGTTGATTGCAAAGTCCTGATAAGGTCATGCAACGGTTGTTGGAGCAGCCGTAGAATTGTAAGAAGGCGATGGCCTGCCCGTCCAGTGGTCATAGGTAGAGTTGTAGCAAGGCGATGACCTGCCCGTCTAGTGGCCATAGGTAGAGTTGTAGCAAGGCGATGACCTGCCCGTCTAGTGGCCATAGGTAGAGTTGTAGCAAGGCGATGACCTGCCCGTCTAGTGGCCATAGGTAGAGTTGTAGCAAGGCGATGACCTGCCCGTCCAGTGGCCATAGGTAGAGTTGTAGCAAGGCGATGACCTGCCCGTCCAGTGGTCATAGGTAGAGTTGTAGCAAGGCGATGGCCTGCCCGTCTAGTGGCCATAGGTAGAGTTGTAGCAAGGCGATGGCCTGCCCGTCCAGTGGTCATAGGTAGAGTTGTAGCAAGGCGATGACCTGCCCGTCCAGTGGCCATAGGTAGAGTTGTAGCAAGGCGATGACCTGCCCGTCTAGTGGTCATAGGTAGAGTTGTAGCAAGGCGATGGCCTGCCCGTCCAACGGGCACGGGTTCAGTGCGCATCGAGACCGATTCGAATGTTTAAATCTGACCTGGGTTTCCAGGTCCACCCCGCCTAAAACGGGTACCAGGAAGTGAAGACTGTCTGGTGAGACTGACCACTTCACCCGTGAAGTGAAGACTGTCTGGTGAGACTGACCACTTCACCCGTGAAGTGAAGACTGTCTTGTGAGACTGACCACTTCACTCGTGAAGTGAAGACTGTCTGGTGAGACTGACCACTTCACCCGCAAGTGCTGGTTGGTCTATCAAAATATGAGTCTAGCACCATCTGCGCCTACGACGGGTAAACGGGTCCTTCACTTTTTCACAGCTCGGCCGAAGCAAAGCTAGACCGCTAGTCGGCAGATCATCCTCTTTGCACATCGAACCATTCAGTCAGTCCATAAGTGTTTAGATCCCCTCCTCAATAATTCCCACAGCGTGTAGCGGCTAACGACACCAGTTCTAAATTTGTTTATTAATCTTCTTTGGCGTCCTGCATAGTGTTCTTGTTTTGCCACACCTTTTTTTAACTAGCTGTTCTCGCAGTCTGACCATTCACAGCCATCACTTGGTTCTCGCAAACTACTTCTTCTCATAGAGCATTCAGTATATCAGCCTGATCCATGACTCGTCCTCCCTCCACAGAAGCCTTACCTGCTAGCATGTCAGCATGCTCATTTCCTTGTACACCCGCATGTCCTAGCAAGTAAATGAAACTAATAATTTCCAGCGTGTTTTGTTTTGTTTTAGTCACAATTATGATATATCTACCTTTCGCTGAGACGACCTTAAGCAACTATACTATTGTATCTGAGCGACGTCGGATTTTAAAGGGTGGTTCTGTTGATCATCATGGTGTGAGGTCAAAATATGTTCTTGTTCTCTTTGTCCATATGATTTTGCCACATATCTATTTCACGTTTGTCTGGTGTATGTTAAAAACTGACAACTGAATGCCGCAATGAGATGAAAACAATTTTAGCTTCATGTAGTCGACGGAATCTGGTCTCGCGGCAACAAGAGTAACTTAATCATTTAGAACAAATGGAAATGTCTTTTAAAAGTCCGCCAGCACAAATGTTTCGTCAATGAACCGTTTGGTGGAAAGAATAGATCGTTTAAGATTTCAATTTTGCTCTGGGTTTGATGTATCCGGAGAGAAATATTAGACAAAGAATCCGATTATGGGGCCAGTAAATAGACGGGCTTTTGTTGTGGTTTCAGGGTGGTATTCAACACTGAAAAAAAAAAAAAACAGCAGTCTTGGATAAACGTCATTCTTATCATCGTTATCGCCACCATTGTCTTCGTTAGCCTTTGGTTCTGACTACACGGTTGCTGCTGGCTTTATCTCCGCTGTCTGAATTGCTTCACAAGACATGTGTATTCGCGCGCGCATGTGTGTGTGATGTGTGTATGTGTTTATATATATATATATATATATATATATATATATATATATATATATATATATATATATATATATATATATATATATATATATATATATATATGTGTGTGTGTGTGTGTGTGTGTGTGTGTGTGTGTGTGTGTGCGCGCGCGCGCACACTGAGACACACAGACTGACAGACAGATATAATGAGGCAGACATACTGACATATATATTGACAAACAGGCAGACACAAACACCGACATAGCGAAAGATACATAGAGAGACAGACCGACAGAACAGACAGGCATTCAGACTGACGGACGGACGATCGGCTGGGTGAATGGATTCATGAATGGATGGATAGATGTACGGATAGCCCAAATCATTTTTTATTTATTAATCCTCCTTGATACGGGTTTGAACCTGTGTCCGGCGGTCCAGCGTCTAGTCACTACACTTTCGAGGGTCAGCCCATGTCTTAATGCTGATTAGCATCTTTTACCTTCGTTGCTGTTTGTTCCGTCTGTTATTAAGCCCACCTGGTGTTACTATATGTTCCAGTGTTTTTTCTTTCTTTCATGATGTGGCGAGACAAATGTATAACGTTCTACACATCCGCGCAATGTCAGCGACGATGTACTTCATTTTTCAGCCAAAATATCATATTTTTTTTTCAAATCTTGATATATAACTCTGCAGTATGTATCTGACGAGATGCAGCGAAATATCCAAGTCAAGAAATCTTCCAGTACTTTATTTATGGCGTCTTTTTTCGGTGCTACTTGTCTTGATAAATAATCTTCTTCAATGTTGAGTTTGTGTTCTTGTTTGTTCGCTTTTTCGTTCAATGGATTGTTAATACGAATTCCATAACACTTGTTTTCAAATGCGCGTTGGTGCTTTCAGATTATTTATTCATGTTCAAATTTCATAGCCGCATGCTGTCACTGAAAATACAAGTTGAAATATAATGTTCAAAATGTATTTGTGTTATTTCCATTTCGAATCTTAATATAAACAGCAGAAAATCAACTATAAGACAGCATGAAATTAGAAACAACCCATCATAAAATAACAAAAACACAGCTACAGCGGAACATATAGCGATATGTTCATGATATTTTAGATTCGCATCCACAGATGAAGGTTATATAAGGTTGATACTCGCTGCTATAACATGACACACACACAAATATTAATAATATTGCTAACATTAAGCAATATAGAAAATGTTCACCGCAAATCTGACTACTGAAATGTTGTTTGTGATGCTATTTTGGTCTACAGCCTTTGTCTTTCTTGTCAGTCGTTGTTTACATATCTGACTTGTACAGAGGAATTATCTAAACAGCGCAAGAAAACAATAATAATTCCATTTCATGTCTGATTACAAATGTTTTGTCCTTTAGAATCTCCCATCACGCGTTATGATGTGAGACGGTGGAGTTTAAGTTTCTCCTCGACCATCTGCTGTCTATGTTCTTGGTACGTTGGGTTACTAATCGGCTTCCGTGCCATTCTGTTAGAAACTTCTGTAGACCGTCTCTTTTCATAACGTGACATCCCTAATTTCTCATAACGGGACAACCTTCATTTCTCATAACGTGACCAACGTTACTTCTCATATCGTGACCAACGTCATTTCTCATTACGTGACCAACGTTACTTCTCATAATGATAGCCATGTCATCTCCTCATAACGAGGCAACCCTGTCTTCTCATAACGTGATAATCCTCTCGTCTCATAACGTGACAACATTCTCTTCTCATAACGTGACAACCCTCACTTGTCGCAATATGACAATTCTCTTCTCGTAACGTGACAACCCGCATTTCTATGATCATTGTCACTTGTTCACTTGTTCATCATGTGGCAATCATCGCTTCTTATAACGTGACTACTGTCTCTTCTCATAACGTGACTTCTGTCTCTTCTCATAACGTGACTACTATTTCTTCTCCTAACGTGACTACTATCTCTTCTCATAACGTGACTTCTGTCTCTTCTCATAACGTGACTACTATCTCTTCTCCTAACGCGACTATTGTCTCTTCTCATAACGTGACTACTATCTTTTCTCCTATCGTGACTTTTATCTCTTCTCCTAACGTTACTACTATATCTTCTCATAACGTGACTACTATCTCTTCTCATAAGGTGACTACTATCTCTTCTCATACCGTGACCACTATCTCTTCTCATACCGTGACCACTATCTCTTCTCATAACGTGACTACTATTTCTTCTCCTAACGTGACTACTATCTCTTCTCATAACGTGACTTCTGCCTCTTCTCATAACGTGACTACTATCTCTTCTCCTAACGTGACTACTATCTCTTCTCATAACGTGACTTCTGTGTCTTCTCATAACGTGACTTCTGTGTCTTCTCATAACGTGACTTCTGTGTCTTCTCATAACGTGACTACTATCTCTTCTCCTAACGCGACTACTATCTCTTCTCATAACGTGACTTCTGTCTCTTCTCATAACGTGACTTCTGTCTCTTCTCATAACGTGACTACTATTTCTTCTCTTAACGTGACTACTATTTCTTCTCTTAACGTGACTACTGTCTCTTCTAACAACGTGACTTCTGTCTCTTCTCATAACGTGACTACTATCTCTTCTCATACCGTGACCACTATCTCTTCTCATACCGTGACCACTATCTCTTCTCATAACGTGACTACTATTTCTTCTCATAACGTGACTACTATCTCTTCTCATAACGTGACTTCTGTCTCTTCTCATAACGTGACTACTATCTCTTCTCCTAACGTGACTACTATCTCTTCTCATAACGTGACTTTTGTGTCTTCTCATAACGTGACTTCTGTGTCTTCTCATAACGTGACTTCTGTGTCTTCTCATAACGTGACTACTATCTCTTCTCCTAACGCGACTACTATCTCTTCTCATAACGTGACTTCTGTCTCTTCTCATAACGTGACTACTATTTCTTCTCTTAACGTGACTACTATTTCTTCTCTTAACGTGACTACTGTCTCTTCTAACAACGTGACTTCTGTCTCTTCTCATAAGGTGACTACTATCTCTTCTCATACCGTGACCACTATCTCTTCTCATACCGTGACCACTATCTCTTCTCATAACGTGACTACTATTTCTTCTCCTAACGTGACTACTATCTCTTCTCATAACGTGACTACTATCTCTTCTACTATCTCTTCTAACGAAACCATGGCGGTATTCTTGTCTGCTTGCGGGTTTGTTGGTTTTATTGTTGGTTTTATTGTTGGTTTTATTGTTGCTTTTATTGTTGGTTTTATTGTTGGTTTTATTGTTGGTTTTATTGTTGGTTTTATTGTTGGTTTTATTGTTGGTTTTATTGTTGGTTTTATTGTTGGTTTTATTGTTGGTTTTATTGTTGGTTTTATTTGTTGTTTTGTTCCACACTTTGAACTGAAGTGTTGTCTTCAAACATGCTACTTCATCTAGTGCACTGTACTGATTGTTTCGTGTGGATTAGCTTTCCTTATTAACAGTGTCCCTCGCCATCAGGCAAGCAGGTAGGCATGGATGGATGGATGGATGGATGGATGGATGGGTGGGTAGGTGGATAAATGTATGGATGGATGGATGGATGGATGGATGGATGGATGGATGGGTAGGTGGATAAATGTATGGATGGATGGATGGATGGATGGATGGATGGATGGATGGATGGATGGATGGATGGATGGATGGATCGATGGATGGATGGATGGATAGATGGATCGATGGATCGATGGATGAATGGATGCATGCAATAATGGACAGACAGAAGCCTTGATATATAAATGGTATGTAAAATAAACATTACTTGCATGTGATTAAGGCATGTTGTGGATATTTAGTTAGGGTCACATCATCGTTGATCGAGAAACAAGTAAGATCTATTATAGTCAGTATTAAGTAGGTCAACTGCACTCTCTTCCATATTAAGCTCTGGTGTTCATATTAAATTTGTTTGTAGACTTAGATGGATAGGACACATTAAGAGTATGGATGATGGTAGAATATCAAAGGACATCTTTTTTGGTGAATTACAGATGGGTAAGAGATCTCAGGGTCGGCCTCTACTACGATACAAAGATGTGTGTAAGCGGGACATGATTGATACAGTCACTGATAATGTTGCATGGAGAACAAATATCAGAAATGGAATAAAGGCAAAGAAGAAAATGATTGTAGATAAGTCACACACAAAGCGTGCGAAACGTAAGATGGTGCATGATGGTGGAAGTGACCATGTGTTCACATGCATTCGCTGTGGGCGAATATTTACAGCGTGAATTGGCCTTATCAGTCACATTCGCTACCGCCATGGCTTGTAGTTTTCATGCCTTTTTGAAGCACAATGCAAAAAACTACCGTCTGTCAAGATGGCAAGGTGCCAAGGTTATATTAAAATGCTGAATCGACGGCAGAGTCGTGCTCAACGACCGAGCGTGTTAGTAAAGAACTTGATACTGCATTACTTTAACGCGCGCGCGCGTGTGTGTGTGCTTGTGCGCGTGCGCGCGTGTTTGTGTGTGTGTGGTGGAAATGGGGGGGGGGGGGGGGTAATATTGCTTTTGTATGTGCATGAACGAACAAAGAAATCCTTTGAAGCTTTAACGATGTGGTTTTATAGAAGAATGCTGAAAATTTCTTTGAATAGCCAAAATGGGTAATCAAACTGTTTTGAAAGAGGTTACGATACAAAGTCACCTTATCACAAATTTCATAAAGAGGCAGTCATCATTTCTGGCGACATTATGAGCAGATAATAACTAGAACCTGCTGTGATAACTTTATTGATTTCTGGAAAGAGAGCTAGAGGAAGGCAGAGAGAGAGAAAATTATTGACAGTCTTGTGTCATGACACACAAAAGTGTTTTCGCAAGAATTAATGCACATA
Source organism: Cepaea nemoralis (assembly GCA_014155875.1). NCBI lineage: Eukaryota > Metazoa > Mollusca > Gastropoda > Stylommatophora > Helicidae > Cepaea > Cepaea nemoralis. Next base: position 311,705 of record JACEFZ010019676.1, read on the forward strand.
CTGCTGAAGATAACAAAATACAGAGAAGCGTGATCACCCACGCCAGACGATATGGTCCTTGGTGGTGTTGATTCATTGATCTCGTATTTCCGGTTGATGTTGACACACACTTTCGAATAAATTACAGCGGAAGCTTCATGTGTCAAACAGTCTAGCCACTGACCTTTAAGAGACTCACTTACCTTGTGTGAAGTATGAATTATAGTATACAATTTTCATTGTTGTCGTTATCATCAAGTGCCTTGCCGACTGGAGTGGGCGATCATGCTTCTCCGCATTTTGAGATATGCATATATCATTTCGTGTGCTGACACCAACACGTGCCATGATACAAAACTATTAAGACTTTTCTATTGTTGTCTTCCTTTTACATAATGTTTAGATTACTATAACGTTGCATTAAGATCACAAAATATATTCATAGTTTGACTCCTCGAGTTTTTATGGAAAGAAACAGGCGAATTGGTAAGAATAGTCACCCCATTTTATTGGTTTGGGACATAGTAAGTGTGGCGGTCTAAAAGCTTGTGCATCTTCGGTAATAACTATCAAATGATTACTGTTATCTTAAACTCAACACATATGCATATAACCTCGTCACATAAATATATATAACCTCAGCACATTTAGTTTAGTCACGGCACACGGGTGTAACCCATAAGTGCTCCGTTCTACTCCTAACTCAAGCTTGAGTCCGGAGAATCTCAGCTCAGTGTACGTACTCCGTAGCACCGAGGATCCTGAAATACTTTGGGTACATTTTTAACTCGAAATTTTGCCCGGGCAGCGCCCTCAGCACATAAACACATATAACTTCGTCACATAAACACATAACCTAGTCACATAAACGCATATAACATAGTCAGATAAACACATATAACTTCATTACGTGAACACATATAACCTCAGCACATAAACAGATATATTCAGCATATAACACATTCACATATAACCTCAGCACATAAACACATATATAAATCCATCCATCCATCCATCATGTGCCATGCCCGTAAGCGTGGGCTGTCATGTTCTGTCATCTCACTCGATCACCAGAGTCGCGAATCAGCTCCGTGTTCCTGTCTCGACCATGCCGTGTGGCCAAGCCATCCAGGTATTTACTTCTCGGTCTTCCCCTTGGTCTGTTCCCTTCGATCTTGCCAGTTGTCACCAAGTTCTCCAATTCATTTCTTCTCATAACATGCCCAAAAAATGTTTGACTGTCTCCGTCTAATGTCTCTTATCAGTTTACGATCTTCATTTGTGATAAATGGGCGTTGAGGCTAAAGCCTTCGTCAGCACATAAATAACAAACACACAGGGTCACAAGTACATAAGATACACTATATATCTATATATATATAAAAGAGAATGTTTATTTGTTTGTTTGTGTGTCCTTTATGCGAACGGTCCAACCGATTGAGATGAAATTTTCTACAGATGTTGTTCTCACTCCCGCGGATCCAACTGAAATAGTTAGTTTAAAATCAACAATTTTTCCTCAAGCACGAAAGAAAAAGGCATTACGAGCTTCAGAAACAGACGAAGAAATGTCCCGCCATCTTGCTCCAAAGGAACTCACTCTCTGATTAAACCAGAAATTAGTTACGAACAATTATATCTACTTATAATGTTTCTTTGTGTGTGTGTCCTTTATGCGTTCCCGAACGGTCCATCTGATTGAGATGAAATTTTGTACAGATGTTGTTCTCACTCCCGCGGATTCAACTGAAATAGTTAGTTAGTTTAAAATCAATTTTTAATTTTTACACGAAAGAAAAAGGCATTACGAGCTTCAGAAACAGACGAGCACGGGAACGGGGGCATTAGAAACCGACGAGGAACGGGGACGGGAGCATCAGAAACAGACGAGCAACGGGAACGGGAACGGGAGCAGGGGCCGAACGCGAACTCTGTGCGCTTAGAGAAATGTATTTGAATGTATAATAACTACTTATATGAATTCAATTAGACGCTCCCCGCCAGGTAACTGGCGACGCCGGGCCGGGTCGTCAGCTAGTGTGTATATATATATACTCATCTACTTGATTTTTGTTTACAGGAAATGTGTGTGATCTAATTTGCGAGTACGACTATACAAAAAGCAAATAGCTAGACTGGAAATGTGGCTATGAACTGTGGCCATGATATGCGGCTACGAACTATGGCTATGAGCTGTGGCTTTGAAATGTGGTCTTTCAAACAAATAAACCGATACTCATTTCAGGTTGGTTCGGCCCGGGAGCCTAGTTCAATGACAGAAATCAGCTCATCAAGGGGGTTTCGAACTCATGACACATGGGCCGGCAAGCAAACGTGCTAGCCACTGATCTACCGCGGCTCCCCAAGGAAACAATTACCTCCATTAAATGTGCGCCCGGCCTGCCAAGCTTTATGGGCGCCATTAAAGCACAGCATTGATGTATGGTGATAGACAAGACAGCCCAGGGAAAAGGAGGTATAGGGGGAGGGGGGGGGGTGTCAGAGACGAGAGAAAAGCTCATGGAAAAACATTATCATTGTTGAACAACACACTGATGTTCTCTAACAATGACAGTTACCTGTAATCTCGTGGTTAATGTTGAGTTCAGTCAATAACTGGTTACAGCCATGCAGAGGTAAACAGTATTAACCGATTCAACGCCGAAGGATTAAGAAAAAAGTTAGTTGCATGTCCTTTACAGGACGTAGCAGTCAACCACAGCATTTTTGGCTGTTCGTGATTCCTGGGCATGTTTACGTTCAGTAGTTTGCCATTGCCGGTCTCCGTGGCGAATAGGTTACGGACGCGGTTCGTAGTCCCATATACCCGCGTGCGAAATATAGCTGCACGCGATTTGGCAGCACATCGTGTTACATTGGTTTTGCGTAGGTATCGGTGCCGGTCGTTCAGAAAGCAATAGCAAACTATTGAACGTAAAGTTGACGTCAGTGAATCCACATCTTTGTCCAGGATGAGAGACTTGGGAGTAAGAATTGGTACAGCCAGACACGAGAGGTACATCTGGAAAATGAGGGGCCTCGTCAACCAACACGGAACTGGCACTATTAGCCACCGGACGCTGATTCATATGCTTGGGGGGGGGGGGGGGTCTGAGCACCTATGGACCTGTTCGGAGTGCAATGACGATACCAAAACTGATAACTGAGACCAAGAAGACAAAAAATACGGGACATTCTACAAGATCTGAAGGAATCACCAAAAGACGAGAAGTAGAATCGGAAATCTTTACTAGAACCGATCACAAGTAACAAAATGGACTTTGTGGCCAATAGGTCAGCACACCAACAACAAACACACATAGATACAACAACATGAAATATTTGACATGAATATAAACATGTACACATCAGTTACACATCAGTTTCCTTGTTGTGGGATTGACACGTGTGTGATCGAATACCGCGTGTATGGTAATTGAGATCGTAATTTGTGGAGAGACATGATAGCCGGCAAAAAACTAGATGATGATGGTTACAAAATGAATAATGGATCTTAAACAGTATCGTGTCTCAGAAATAGATATACGTTGGCCATATTAAACTTCCAAGTGGCTTGAAAAGAACCATGATGCAAGGCATGGTTGCTGGAAGAAGCAGGGGTCCTCCAACACAAAAATGAACATCTTCTTCTTCTCTTCCTTTACTTACCTAAGTGACGTGTAAGGGAGAGGTGTACGGATTTTTTAATGTGACCTTTCTAATCCTCTTTGTAAGTTGGTTTTCATGTTTCTAAGTTGTTCTTGATACCATCACTCCATATGTTACGTGGTCTTTCCCTTGCTCTATATCCATTATATTTCTTCAGTGTGGGTCTTTGTGGCAGATGGTACCAGGAAATTTTTGTGAGGTGGCCAAACCATTTAATCTGTTGTTCTTTAATTAAGTGCATGCCTGGACACAAATGAACGCATCGTCACTCGAAGAGTTGTCGGGACACGGAGATGCTCAAAGCGAAACTAGAAAGTGTAATGTAACGAAGATGAACATAGGACATCAAAGACAAGTTAGACATGAAAATGTATGAGGCAAGGGAGGGGAGAGGGGGGGGGGGGGGGGGGTACGGGTGTGTCAGGCATTGGTAGTATCTTTGGTAAGGATGACTGTCACGCTCGTTTCAGGGCACATCCCACACTGGTCCAAGCCTGATATCCAGCTCACGCCTGTGGCTTCTAGTAGTTGTCAGCATGAGACAGCGGCCACCCTCCGGGCAACACCCGTGATAGGTTGGCTAAACTAGGCATGGGCAATCGATTTGGTGTCAAACCAATCGGTGAACTAGGGCATGCCTACCCAGCATGTGAAGACAGGACTCGGCAAACTGCGCGGAAGAAATCATTGTTGATTCAACGGGCAAGACGGCGTTTATCTGCAAAGCGTTGTGGAACGTAATGAGTACGGCAAGGCACGTAGAGCGCCCTGGTCATCAACTGCACCTGTATTCGTCTCCAGTCGTCTTGGCCTGTCTTGTCTCTGGACTCAGATGGACTCAGGCGAGAGAGTGATGTCGACGAATTATGCAACTCTTCGTCACTTTAATCCAATTCATCGCTCAAGTCATTCTTCATCCAACTTCATATATCACCTTCACGCCCTGTAGCGATGGGCGAGCGGCGAAGCGGCTGGCGTGGGTACGCTGGCAGCCGTAGTCGCTGGCAGCCATAGCCGTGGTGCACACAGGCGGCTCAGGCCATATGGTCGTCTTCTACTGACCGGAGCAGCAGTGGGATTCGGCAGGCCCCTGAGTGACTGAGCAGCCCTCTATAGGAAAGCACTGCTCACCTCCATAGCATGAGGAAGGGGCTAGAAAAAGTGCCCTAAACATTGTCTGTTCCATCATTACCTAACCAGCTAGCCGCGATTGGTGGGTACCCTATACTGCGGTCGACATACGAAGAAAGTAAAAACAGGTAAAGCTAAAAGCCATATTCCCTTGACAATCGGAACTTGGAACGCACCCTACTTGATAGAGACGGAGCGTCTGGCCCAGAGAGATGAGCAGCACTGATTGGGGGAGAGCTGGGCAGGTACAACATCGACATTGCAGCCTTGAGTGTGACACGATTTGCAGAAAAAGGCCAAATCTGTAAAGTAGGTGCCGGCTACACATTCTTCTGGAGTGGACGGAAAAGCGAGGAAAGACGCCAGTCCAGTGTGGATTTCCCATTAAGTCGGCCCTGGTGGCAAACTAGCTTAATTTCCAAAGGCTTTAAATGACAGGCTTATGACCATTAAGTTACCCTTGCTGAAAGTAAAGAAGTATGCAACCATTGTGAGTGTCTACGCACCAACCATGGCCAATGCAGATGACGTCAAAAACAAGTTCTATGAGGACCTGTACAGCGTATTAACATCTGTTCCCAAAGGAGACAAACTTATACTCCTTGGGGACTTCAATGCCAGAGGAGGCAACGACACCGCCTCTTGGAGTGGCATCACTGTACGGAGTACGGAGTCGGAAATTGTAACAGCAATGGACTCCTCTTCCTTCAGACCTGTGCCGAACACGATCTCCAGATCACCAACAAAATTTTCCGTCTTCCCACGAGAAATAGGACATCGTTGATGCACCCTCGCTCGAAACACTGACACCACATTGATTATGTCATCGTCAGGAGGAGTGAGAGACAAGACGTTCTGGTGACAAAATCCATGTCTGGTGCTGAATGTTGGACGGACCATTGGCTCAGCATTTCAAAAATAAACATACACATCAAACCACCACGGCGTCCTCGAGGGGTACATATGCACACACACACACACACAAAAACAACTAAATGACACCCGCCTAAACAGCAAAATAATGCAGCTTTCGTTTGAAAATATGCTGGAAGGCCGCCTCAAGCCCAATGCTGCAGCTAAACAGGATGCGGAAACAGTTTGAAGAGCCCTAAAGGACATAATTTACAACACTGCTATGGAAATCCTGGGTCTAGCCCCCCCCCCCTTTTTTTTTTCTCCACCCCCCCCCCCTTCCCCCCCCCCCCCCCCACCCCCCGATAGCATAAAGACTGGTTGATGAAAATTCCGAAGACATCAACCAATTGCTGGCCGAGAAAGATCTCACTGAAAGCTTCTGGAATTTTCTGCCAAAGACCGTAATTCGTGACGTACATCATTACGCAAAGGCAGTCACTTTGAAGCAATCAGGATTGCGAGAGCTGTGAAGAAGAGGCTGGACAGAAAAACCACTGCAGGAGATCCTCCTCCTGGAACGACAAGCATTTGCCCACATTGTCAAAGAACATTTCGAGCCAAAATAGGCCTTATCAGCCATCTTAGAACTCACGGCTCCATACTTTCAACCCCACAGGATGAAATGAATGGTCCACACCATTCTTGATGGACAAACAACAATATAAGGCAGGGGAACTAGAAAAGGACTAAGAGCATGATGATAGCTACATTCTACAAATGACTTACTACATAATGATGATAGTCGATGCTCGGGTAATTAGAACAACCTTGGAAGCAACGGACATGTGGTTCCTGAGAGAATGTTGCTAATTCCTTGGATTTCCAGAGTAACTAACGATCGTTGACAGAAGCTAATGAAACTAGAACATTATATACAACAATAAGAAAGAGACAAACGGCCTTTCTTGTCATGTGATGAGAAGAGAGGCATTGGAGAACTTCGCGACAACTGGAAAAATCAGAATGAAGGTAAGCAAAGCAGACCAAGAGAAATTATGCTGGATGGGCTGAGACAGTGACATAGAGTAATATCATCAAAGACCGAGATCGGTGGTGTCAACTGTCAGGGCACTTGATGATGATGCTGTTGATAATGATGATGATGTTTGGGTGAGTTTGTTTAGTAATCACGTGTATAAGGTTTCTCAGCCCATGGTTTTCTTTTCAAGCTTCCCAGTCAGGCACGATTCACCACTGGTGTATGTGCTTGCTGCTGTCGCTACTACTACTTTCGTCTTCAGTGACAGAACTCTGGTGGCCTAATCAATAAATGTGTTGCTTGGTGAAAATCCTCTTTGCTTGCCAAGAATGTTGTCTTCCACGACACTCTTTAATGCTAATTGTTATATATTAATATATACTAGATGAGATGTCGCGTTGATTTCTCAGAAAGAAGCCAGGCAATAATTTTCCGAGTCGGGATCAAATCTAGTCGGAACACATCTAGTCCTGCGGGTAGATCGTATTGACTCCCAGACCAATATTTTGATAAGCAAGTGTTCTAACAACACTACCACTTCTATTATACACAACAAATACACATTTTCCCTGCGCATTCACCGAAATCCAACTTCAAAACACCCAATAGTGTCCATTTTACGCACTTCCTTGCTAGATTGACGAAAATCGCCGGTTTGAATGTCCAATTCAAGCAGATATGAGGTATTTATTGATTCCACCACTGCCAAATAAATGGAACATTTTGTTTGGAACAAAACTACAGCGGATTAACCATGGCATGTATCACTGAATAACAATAGAGGAAAACAAAGCCGCCCCTGAGCCATTGAATAACAACAACGATATTCACATTTTGGACAATGGATGAGGGAAGAACTTCATTGTTAGAGTAATTAGACTGTGGAATCATATAACGGGCATCAAAGCTGAAGGCTCATAAAAGCATCAGACCTGAGTGCATATCAACGGGCAGAACAGACACGAACAAATCCTTCACGACTTCATTGTGTTTCGTCAACAGCCAGCTAAATATTTGTTCACATAGGCAAATATCCTACACCAATGCGAAGCTCATAGGGAAAAGGCAACAAATAAAAGTTTAACCAAGAACTGGTATGATAAACATTACATAAAATTAGTACAACTTTCCTTGTGTTTAGAAAAAGACCGGCAGTCCTCCACATTTCTGTTATTATTACATACAAAACTGTAACCGAATAAGAAATGTTATCAGACAGACAGTGATGAGGTCAGCATTACCAAGTGAACAAGAGCTTACGTTTTTAAACTTCCAGTGTGCTGATACCGAGGTAGCGGGTTCAACCCCTACACCGGACAGATAGACTAAAACGTTGACTTTTTGTCCTTGACTTGGGGACGCAAATTGCAAGTACCACGAAGTCAGAGTGGGTTCGCATAATGGCGAGAGGCACTAGTAATAGGGAAGCTAATCCACGCGCAAAAATAGCTCAATGCACTAGAAGTAGTAGTATGTGTATGGACTATGCTTGATTTAAAAGCCAGCGAGCAAAAAAAAAAAGACAGGCAGCTGAATGAACACTGTGCCACGGATATTGAAAGGCAGAAGATCAAATGGTTTGGCCATCGAGTCACAATGTAACACCATAAACTACCATCACTGGCGTTACATCGTTGAAGATCTGATACAAGGACAAGAGGACGCACGAGAAGAAAATGCATTGACGACATCAAAGACACTGTAGAAGGTCTGGACCTGGATGCCCAGATCATGTTGCTAAAGGGCTCCTTCTATAGGTTTATAGTATGTTCCTGGCTAATACTTGCTCCCGGTTATGGATCCTGGACGAAATACTCTCCTTCATATTATTATCTAAGACAGTCACCTAGTAACTACTAAGAACAATTCAACTCTGAGAAAATAGAAACGAGAAATCTTTAATAAAGACCTCAGTCTCTATGATAGTGATATAGAAGACAAATAGGTTGATTCAGAATCTCAGATTGAGATTGGTCCTATGGGCTGGTTCATCATCCAGCCCTGTCCGAGGCAGTAAGGGGCCGTCTGTGGGCTGGTACAGAAATAGGTTTGATGAAGGAGATCGCCTGATGTAGGGCTCTTCCTAGACACAATAGCCTGGCGTCCTGGGTGAACCGTCTTTGGTTGGACTATTGGCTTTCTTCACAGGTCTGGACACTGGTCCTTAGCTTCAGGTTGCTTGAGCGTCTGGGTGGATTTAATTGATAGCCCAATCTCGGATCCCTGGCTGACTTGAGGTGGTTCGTCTCCTCTGCACAATACAATAAAAGTGGGTCCTGCAACAAGAACAGTTCAAGTGTAACAATCCATTTAAACCTTTACTAGTAAATCTTAACCTCTGGCCTCACATACTGACTCTCTTTGGCGCACTCTTTGGCGCTGCCAGTACCGCGAGGATCAGACCAGTATCTTTGGTCTGGCCTCCAGGATATTTCTCCTGCAGACTAGACAGGTTTAGTTATGCATTTGAAATATCCTAACGTACATCATTTCTGGGCATTCCGCCTCAGTTCCCAGACCTAGTCTATAGCGTGGACAGGTTAATTCTGGAGGATGGCAGAGTTACATGCCTCCTGTGGAAATCATAAGTTGTGGAGGAATGTATATACATCCTCGATCAACACAGTCTGTCTCGCCGTAAAGAGTAGGTACATATATTTGGATACCACGAGCAAGCATTCTATGCCACCTCAAAGGTTGCTTACGGGTATAAAGCTGCTCTGGTAAGTATTCTCGGATATACTTAATAAATAAAGAGAGAAAGAAAAAAAAAACAAGAGGCGAGTTTTGTATGTAGCTCACCACCCATGTCCTTCGGGTACGTAGAAAGGTCATGTGTGGGTAATGACAATTAACACGATGGTTTTACCCCTTTGTCAGCAAAAGATGTGTGTGAAGTCAGACAACACGGACGATCTTGTTCCGAAGACAGTAAAGGATGTGTGTAAAGTCAGACAACACGGACGATCTTGTTCCTTTTTTAGTAAATGATTTGTTGTTGTGTCCGACAACATGGACAAACTGCTTCCTTTGACAGCAAGGAGGTGTTGGGTGTGTGGGAGTATCGAGACAGCTACCATCGCATGAGGCCAGGTAAAACTAAGTATGTGTGAGTATATTGATAACATAGCTGAGCACAAGTTTGGTAACAAATGACCTAGGCGTAGATAATAACTTTACAGTTCATCATCCTCTGATCATCGACCGACAGGGTTGTGTTTCGCTCGTCGACATTGTACTCTGTCACGCCACATGATGATGATAAAAAGTACTGGCTTCTAAATTCCTCATTGGAGTCGAATGGAAGCTCCATACTCGAGGAATTAATATTTAGAAGTACCCCGATAAGACACTTCCTTTTCGAGGCGGCTTCAAACTAATTCGTAAAAACGAATCGACTAAAATCATCACAGACAGGCTCAAGCTATAGTAATGTGATCTTCCCTCCAGACTCCGGACTCGAGTTGAAAAGAGGTCAACCCATGGCTGGTGAAACAGGCCATCGAGCTACTGAAACACAACCAAAAGGTTTATCTACCTGACACAACTGTAAATGGCTTCTTACCTTAATACTCGTAATAAAACTCAGAAACTGAGCACTTTTCACCGTAGATCGCCCACTTAGAATACAGCTACTTGTGAAGATCATTTCGTCTTAGTGAGAGAACATGGAATGAAAGTGCCTCGAATCGTGTCCGGATGATATCGTCATGTAAATTACAAAATGTGGAAAATCACCTCAAGACAATTCAGAAACGAAGTGAAGAGAATTCTCTATTCACGAATTCCCTTGGAATACACGGATTTGAACTACAGAATTATCCACGTAATTCTTACAGTTTATTTCTGTTTCTCGGGAACCATTGAGTTTCACTAATTCCTTTACACAGAACTCCCGAGAGAAAAGGGAACTGTCTCAGCGCGTCATAGATCTGTAGAAGATCATACGTAAAAGTGGTGCAGCCATATTAAATGCGTAGTTAATGCGGGGGAATATGTTGTCCTGAGCGAGACATCCGTCAGTTTTGTTACATACAATCACACGGATACACTATCCAGTGCCACCCATCGGGCGCTGGAACGTCAACTATTTCTCCCCACGACGCTTAACGGAAAAATGTTAAGATGTTGGTGATGAATAAATACAAAGCACCATCATCGCGTAGATAGTTCTTCGCAGAAAATTGCTACCGTCAGAACCTGCCGAAAATGTTCTCAATCCTCCTCCGCTTCATCTGCCGATATACAGGGTGTATTTTTAATGACTATGCAGTGTTTGAAATATTGTCGGTTCAAGTTTTGTATTTACTTATTATGTTGCATGAACTTTACAGAGGGTGAATACCTCAATTTTTGATCTTATCTCTTCTTGATACGTTGAATATTCTTCTCAGGAATCTCATTTCTGTTGTGATTTTTCTTTTCTCATTTTCTGCCATTGTTTGGCATTGGTAGCATAGAGTTGGTATGCAGATTGTATTGTAAAGTGCTTTCTTAGTAGTTATTGATACCTGTTCGTTCTTTAGTATTGGTGCCATTTGTTCAATGAGTTGGTTTGCCTTATTGCATCTATTTCGATCTCGTCTTCTGATCTGCCATTTCATGATATTATACTTCCTAGGTACTTGAAATTAAGATTACTGTACACATAACGGGGCTATGCCTCTGTTTCAGACTCAGTTTGAAATGTAATGTTTCAGACTCAGTTTGAAATGTTATGTGTTTCATACTGAATCTGAAATGTTATGTTTTAATTTTAGTTTTTCCATCAGTAGCTGGACGACGGTCTGGTGTCATCTGTGACTCATGACTGTCCCTACCGGACGAGGATGTCCTAAGACAGCCATTAACGTCGTTCACTATTTCTTAAATGTGTGTTGCCATGAAATCTTGGGAAGATAATGTGGTGGTTTCCCCTTGCCTTCCACATTCACATGGTGGTCTTTTAACTCTGCCTTTGACATCCATTTCCGACTATCCGGACAAGTGAGTGCCCTGCTCTGCTCAGCTGCAGAGTTGTCCACTTATTCCGGTGGATACTCGGTCCCCAGAGCTGCGTTAGCCACACCGTGGTGTGTTTCCATCCTCTACCACAGACGAATGTTAAGACGAATGTTGCGAATTCCTTGGACTGCCAGAGTAACTAACAACGATTGCCTGAAAGAGGCTAATGAAACTAGAACACTATATGCAACAATAAGAAAGAGACAAACAGCTTTCTTTGGTCATGTGATGAGAAGAGAGGCATCGGAGAACATCGTGACAACTGGAAAGATCGAGGGGAAGAGAGGCAGAGGCAGACCAAGAGAAATGATGCTGGACTGATTGAGACGATGGTGTGGAGGAATATCATCAGCAGAGTTGATCCAGAACACCAAAGACCGAGATCTGTGGAGAGCTATGAACGCCTACGCCAGCCGGCACGGCACTTGATGATGATTATGATGTGTTTCAGCTCAATTTGAAATGTTATGTGTTTCAGACTCAATTTGAAATGTTATGTGTTTCAGACTCAATTTGAAATGTTATGTGTTTTGACTCAATTTGAAATATCATGTGTTTCATTTACGAATTGTTTTTCAGTCAGAGGCATCAGAATGGGCAACGGAATGGCAGCAAGTTGCTGATTTGTGGAAACCTAGAAATGACAAAGATCAATGGAGAGCATTCGAGCCTGTTGTGAGTATTTTTCTTTTCCTGTGTATCAAGAGTGAGCAAGTCCTACAAGAAACAAATAAAAACCGTAAATTTATTCTAGAAATTAGAGTTGACAGTCAAGATTTCTTTTTTGGCACGTTATGAAAAGAAATAAACTTGAAAACGTAGGACAACTGGCAAGATTAATGGGAAAGTAACAAGGGAAATGCAGAGAGATAAGTATCTGAATGGCTTGGCCACATGGCATGATGGAGATAAGACGACAGAGCTGATCCACGACTCTAGTGATCATGTGAGATTGCGAATATGACCGCCCACGCTATTCGGGATGGCACATGATGATGATCTGTCATAATAAAATTGTGTGAATTCCTATGACGGCCAGATTGCCATTTGTCCAAAATGACAAATTATGGTATTTTTCTTGCAAGGAAATGTGGCACATGAAGGCGATGCCAATTCACAATAAAATAGGCGCCATATTGAAAAGCATCAGAATGCAAAATCTCAATTAGGGGGTGGGTGTGTAATACTCGTGGGCGACAATTTCGACAGCTGGATGAAAGTACACTTTCTCTACATCTTCAGATAGCACGTAAGCGATTTTCAATAGACGTATAGACAGACATGTGATTTAAACCCTTTTATACCGACCAATAACGTTGTGGTAATGTTTTGAGGTGAGGAAAAGGGTTTTTAAGAGCTATTTAGAGCTAATCTTGATGTACAGAAGCGAATAATGAAGAATTATCAGATACGTGGGTAATTATGTGGAAACTGTGGATATGTGGTTCTTTGCGAGAACGATTATAACACCGTGGATAGAAAGAAAAAACAGTGAAGACATCTTGGAAGGAGCTAATTTACACAGAGAAATGGCTACTCCCATCAGAAGAGGATAGTCCACATTCTTTGGGCATTTCATGAGAAGGGGAAACCTAAGAGAAAGCTGATCCACGACTCTGGTGATCGAGTGAGATAGCAAAACATGATCGCTCACGCTTATCGGCATGACACATGATGGATGGATGGATGAAAAGAGAAAGCTGGAAGGGAGTAGGAAGGGAGAGGCCAAGAGAGAAGATCAATTCAATTTGACATATGCCTGGGTTCACTGACATTAAGGAGAATGACCTTGCTAGTACATAAACAAGTGACCGGGCATGAGAAAGAATAGACGAAAGTTGGAGACAGTGAGGTGAGTGACCGGGCTACGAGAAAAACAACCAACCCTGAGAAATAATGGTGAGGGTGGGTGCAGAACCCCAGGGTGGACGGGGTGAGAGACAGTTTAGTGTCGTGTGAATTTAGGGGACATAAAAGAGAGTAAAAACCATTGACGAAAGGCAGTTGACTTTGAGACCTAGAGAGGGTCGGACCGTTTTGGCAGTTGAAGCCGAGACCGGCTGCGGGTCGGGTCGTCGTGGAGAGTTGAAGCTGAGACCGGCTGCGGGTCGGGTCGTCTTGGAGAGATGAAGCTGAGACCGGTTGCGAGTCGGGTCGTCTTGGAGAGTTGGAGCTGAGACCGGCTGCGGGTCGGATCGTGTGGACAGGAGATGTCTAGACTCCGAGCTGTTCGGGAGTCGAAGGATAGGAGCGGAGAGAGAGCTCCGTCCTGTGGTGTGTTGTGCTCCGAGTTGTGAATGCAGGCCTAAAACCCAGCGGGGGTTGGATAGATAATTGAGGCCTGAACCCAAAGTGGGTTGGATAGTTAATGGAGGCCTGAAACCAAAGTGGGTTGGATAGTTATTGTAGGCCTAGACCCAGTGTGTGGGTTGTATTGTGTGAGGCCCAGCCGTGGATAGTAGCTGAATAACTGTCTGGTGGATTTGAGATTAAGCAGGCCTTGAGAAGGCAGTGATGTGTGCGTGTTAAGTTGTGATGAGGATATGTATATTCTATGGATTATATTGTTTCTGGATATAGAGTTATGTTCCGGTTGTCCGTGTTCTTTCTGTATTAAAGGATTATGTGCGCCAAAGCAATCTTGTTAACTGACTGATGGATGTGTACTACTGGGGTGAGTTGCATTGTGAGACAGGTGGCTAGCTCTACTTACACTCCACAGTGACCTACAAGGAACATTAAAACCCTAGACAACGACCATGTCACTCAGTTATGATAAAGAACAACGTGGCACAATTCAATTCAACTTTATTTTCAAAGGGTTACAAATTGGGCACGCAGGCCCGTCTTACATTCGGCCCATCCAATCACCCATCTTTCATTCATCAATAGTGCATGATGCATTCAAATAGAAAATACGTTGTCAAATGAATGTTGTAAACATAAATAATGCAAATAACAATGTTATGAGACACACCCCTCACCCACCGACACATCCCCCTCCCACCCACATACACCCCTACGCATCCACACACATCCCTATCAACCCACGCAAACCAACACCCACCCACACACACCTAAACCACCCACCCATATCACAAATACATACACACACACCCTCCATCCACCCACACATATCAACCACGCACACACCCAACCCACCCCCACCGTCCTATATACCAACCCACCCACACACACACCCTCACCCAGCCATATACATCCCCCACTCACCCACACACATCACCCACACACATCCCACCCACACATCACACCCACACACACGCCAACCCAAAAACCCACCAACGCACCCTTCCCTATTAACACATATCCTCCACACACACATCTCTCCACAAACACACCCACCCCCAGCCCACACACACCCACCCCCACCCATATCCACACACCTCAAACCACCCAACCAAACACTCATCCCTCAACCACACATCTCCCCACCCACACACACAGCCCCACCAATCAACACACCTCGCACCCACCCACTCAATACCCACAAAACCCCCACCTACCAACACCCACACACTTCCTACCATCCACCCACATACCCCCACCCACACACACACATCCCTCACCCACACACATCCCGCACACACCAAACATCCCTTCACCCACCCACACATCCCCCACACATCTGTCCACCCACCCATACATCCCCCCACCTACCGGCACATCCTTCACTCACACCCGTATCCCCACCCACACACACACATCCCCCACCCACACAATCTCCCTACCCACACATACATCACCTACTCATACACACATCTCCCAACCACCCATTCCCCAACCCCCACACATTTCCCCCTACACATATCCCCCTACACACTCCCTCCCCACAGACATCCCCTGCACACATTCGTCCCCCACACACACTTCCTCACATCTAGACACATACATGATGCCTCACATAATCACTTAAACTATTATGAACAAACTCTCACACTTTACAGACACATACACTGACGATTGTCGTGAGCATTTTCACAAAAATTGTAAGAAATTTGAGAAAAAAATGTGCATATACATTGTGTAACGTAAAAAGAAAATAGTGATGCAATTCAACTCTCTCTCTCTCTCTCTCTCTCTCTCTCTCTCTCTCTCTCTCTCTCTCTCTCTCTCTCTCTCTCTCTCTCTCTCTCTCTCCCCTCTCTCTCTTTTTTCTTACACACACACGCACACATACACACACACTCACACACATACACTCGCACGCACATACACACACACACTGACTCTCTCACACTCACACTCACTAACTCTCTCACTCACTCTACAGTAATGTATATGTGTTCATATTAAACATGATGCAATCAAGTGACATTCAAAATGTAATATGAAAAATGAGAATACACATAATATATGGAATAGCATGTTACTTGACATGCGTGCGCTTAGTTACCTCTATTTGAAGGTGCGAACAGCCTAAGTATCTTGCTCCATGTTTGTCCAGGCAGTTGGCACACTTTCTTTTGTTGTTGGGTGCTCGGAAATCCGTTTCCAGCTTGGCCAGCGGACACTCCTTGAAGGCGTGGTGTCAAAGACTCAGTTATATAAGAACGAAGACCACCCTGAAAGAGTGGTCTACCTCAAGTAGAATAGAGGTAACCCAGTGCCCCTACATGAGGGCAGGGTAGGTGTAGGGAATAAATAAGAAGGGGAACTATTAAATAGTTCTCTCATGGGACACGGAGGTGTCAACCAGAGAGTAAGCACTCTGGTCACGGCATAATCACGCCAACGTGATAGACACGGAGAACTAAACTGAAACTCAAGAGAGGCCACTACTCTAGCGTGCTGAATGATGCCGCACGCAAAAGCCGTAGTGCGCCCCAAGTCCTTCCGCGTACTGTGTAAACAGCACGGGAGGAATGATCAGACGGGACACAGACTTCGTAGTGAACGCATCGCTTAGCGTCGATGCTTATTTCGTTAGCCGAGTAGATAGATTAGCAGTAGGGTTAGGAAACGACTAGTGATAGGCAATTCTGTGCATTTATTCTTGTGTGATTTGTTAGCGACTGTTTGTTGTACATTGATGTGATGCAAAGAGCCAGTGGTAATAAAATGTGTAATCAATTCCTCTCGTACGACTAACAAATCTTTTTGTGTGGTGCGAGAGAAGTTATCCCGGAATGCCTGTGACATCGGTTGATGACAGGCTAGGATAAAGTGGTGTCAGAAGTGTAGCTTGGACAATTGTTCAAGCTAAAACACTCACCCACGGCTCTAAAATAATATTACGGTTAGATAATCACAGGGTTTAATTTATGTTAGTGATAATGGCGTGTGCAGACAGAACAAAGTGCGAGCTGTGCCCATCGTGACCAAGTTATGTTTATTTATGCTTATTGAATTGTTTTGTGCTTATGAACATGTTTTCTTCTGATTTGTAAGTATTATTATTATAGTTTTGTATCATTTATTTCTGCAATTACTTATTTATTTACGAGTATTTGTCAAATATGATTCACGGCGGAGCAATACACAAAAATTAGCCGACAACAATATCGATTTTTCCAATCTAAAAATAGCGCTGCGCCGGTGACGTTTCGCGACTGACAAACAGCTGCGTTACGCCATTTGCAATCAGCGACTGATTGTTTACAAATCGCAAAGCGGCTGCTCGCCTGAATCGTTGACTTATATCAAATACTATTTGTTTATATTAGTTATTTATTGAATATATTTATTTATTTAAACATTATTATTAACTTTATATTTATTTCAAAGCATTTATTTAAATATTTGTATATTTTTTCTATTTCTTACCGTCGCGATGGCACTACTTTTTCTATGCAAATGAGACGCAGTCTGCACAACACTTCCATAAATTAAACAGCTAGAGTTAGGGAAGGCAGAAGACGTTAGAAAGAAGACAGGACAGTGAAATTTATTATTAATTAAACCACATTGTATTGTCCTGGGGTATGTGATTGTACAAAATTGTCTAAAATTATATATCGTTTACAAGTGGTTAATTGTTGATGCTCTTGATAACCAGGGAGAACAACAGCTGGTCATAAGCATAACGCAAGCTGTATGTGGTATTGCCAGACGATTGGACTTGAGGTGCCAAACGATTGTACATGATTGATCTGGAATGTTAAGATGAGTATACCCAAATGATTTTGCATGCAATATGATTAATAATGCATCTCTTTTTCAGGGTGTGATCTATTAGCATATTTTTTGTGATCTGTTTTTCAGGTTATAATCTAAGAGTATATTTTTTGTACTCAGGGATTTAAAAACCTAACATATCTAATATAAATAAGTGAGTAAATATTTGAGTGCCTATCAACTCTATCTAATTACCCAACAACATGGCAACTTTAGCTGATTTCATAAAAGCAGGCAAGGAATTAGAATACACAGGAAAGGACTTAGAGCAATATGCTGATAAAAAATTTAAGGAAGCAAAAGATGCTGAGAGAGATGAACGTGCACGAGAAAGACAACATCAGAAGGAGATTGTAGAACTAGCGGAGATAACAAAACAAAAGCAATTAGATCAGGAAAGAGAATTAAAGCAAAAACAATTAGATCAGGAGAAAGAATTAAAACAAAGAGAAATAGATGAAATGGTAAGAGTAAAAGAAAAACAAATACAAGTTGAATCAGAGACACAGTTAAAGATGAAAGTTATGGATGTAGATTCACACTTAGAGATCTCTGCTACAAAACTAAAAAGTCAGCAAGAAGAGAATAAATTTAATAAGTACAAAAATATTATTAAGCCATTCTGTAAAGAAGATTCCATATCAGCCTGGACAGAAAATGTCGAGTATCAGCTGAAATACCACCAAGTACCAATCGATATGTGGGCCATGATCTACATGAAGAACCTCAGTGGGGAGCCCCTTAAAGTGATAGAATCGATACCAACTGATCTTAGATCTAACTATCAGTACATCCACGATAGGATAATGCAACATTTCTTACTTAATGCCCCTGGGTATCAAGTACAGTTTTCCAATTTAAAACCAAAGCCAAGCGAGACCTTTATCGATTATGTCTCAAATGTCCAAAGCGTACTAAATAGATGGCTTAGTGCAGCAAAAATAGGAAAGGATTTTGAAAAACTTAGAAATTTAATAGCCATGGATAAAGTCATATCCACAATACCATCTCCTTTCGCTAAATTCCTTCAGCAGTCAGACATCGAGACCATAGAACAATTTGAAAAGAAAGGCTCTGCATATTTTTCCTCAAATAGAGACATTTTTAAAACATCCAATAGCGACTCTGAAATAGTCTCTTTTGTTAAGGACCAACCTAAAAGCTATCAGAGCAATAAAAAACCATTTCATAGAGTCGACAAGAAAGATAAAAAAGTGTCGAAATGTGTCTATTGCCAACTTTTTCATGATACTTATGCTATGTGTGATAAATCACCAAACTATCCGACACATCTTGAGATGGTCATTAAGAAACAACAAAACAAAAGAACTGCATACAGGCGTGCAGTCAAATGCTTCTTCTGTTCAAGCTACGGGCACTATTTCAATAAGTGCCTAGGCCGCCAAAGAATGAAGGCCAACAATGCAATTTTGATTGATACATCCTCTGATAGTGGTAGTGAGACTGAGTGTGATGTCGAGAATGAATTACCTGTTAATCAATCTGAAGATGTTTGTTGTGTAAACGATATTTTAAGCTTTGACAATTGTGAGCGATGTCACCAATTTCATGCAGACGGCAAACTTACATGTGGACATATTGTAACATCCTCCTTGGAGAATGCAAATGCACCTGTAGCCTCCAGAGGCAATCTATTGTTTCACTCTGCAATGGTCAATGAGAAGCCATGCCGATGTTTGCTTGACAGTGGGAGCTCTATTATTGGTGTGAAGAAGGAACTTGTTAATCCAAAGGATTATACTGGTGACTCTGTAAAATGCCGTACTTATTCTGGTAATATAGAAACCTATCCTCTGGCAAGAGCCCGTATAAACACCCCGTTCCTTTCTGGTACCATTACATGTGCAATACTAGACAACCCTTGTACTGATTTAATTCTTGGGTGTCTACCCCAGCTAAGGCACTGCACAGATGAAGAAATATCCGCCTGGGAGGAGGAAAATGGACTAACTCCAGTGAACAGTGCAGATATCCTCAAACATCACAGCCCCAACAAAGGTGCTAGAACTATTAATCTTGAACCAGATCAAGACATACTGCTTTTACTTCCAGACAAACGGAATCTATTATTGACCTCATGGCAAGGGCCATTCAAAGTGGTACGAAAAATTTCGGATGTCGATTATGAAATATCGATAAACGGACACTTAAAGATATTTCATATCAACATGTTGAAACCCTACTTTTCACGACAAGAGACAGAATTAGAGACAGACGAACACAATGCACCCACACCTATGAATAAGTCGACAGACGTACACAACGCAACTACACTAGTTAGCGAGACTGGCAAAGCCGACGAGATGCATACACTTAGTGAGTTTACAGAAAACGCACTTAGCACCACAACCGTACTGAATCAGGTAGACGACGACGGGATGGAACTACCTGTTCCAATTGTAGACAAGACTGCGACATTGGATTGTATACGATTAGAAACGGGACTAACAGAAGAGCAACGACGACAGATAATAGAATTAGTGACTGAATATAAGGACATATTTTCCGACATTCCAGGTAGGACGGACAGGATCGAGCACTCCATCCTTCTTTCGGACTCGAAGCCTATCAAATGCAGGCCGTACTCTATCCCACTTAGCTATAGAGAAAGTCTAAATAAGGAAATTCTTAATTTAGAAGCTAGTGGAATCATTCAAAAATCTACATCTGAGTACTCCTTTCCAATCGTCTTGGTCAAGAAAAAAGACTCCATCATTCGTCTTTGTGTGGACTATAGAAAACTCAACAATGTCACTAAGATCGACGCAGAACCAATTCCTTCCTGCGAAGATCTTATTCTTGATATGTCCACCTCCAAAATCTTCTCTAAATTAGACCTTACTAAGGGATATTGGCAGGTCCCTATGCAGACTCAATCTATCCATCTTACTGCATTCTCAACACCTCTAGGTCTTTACGAGTGGCGATTTCTTCCTTTCGGACTTCGTAATGCTCCTGCCACTTTCGTACGCTTAACTAGAGATTTACTACATGGAGTGACGAATACGGTGACATATATAGATGATATTTGTGTCCATACAGATGACTGGACAACACACTTACTGAAACTCAGACATGTCTTCGCTAGGTTGCGACTCTTCGGTCTCACTGTCAAACCCAGCAAAGTCGAATTGGGCCTACAAGAAATTGATTTTTGGGGTCATGTCATTTCACAAGGACAACTGAAAACTGACAATAGAATTATTACAAAAATTATGAACCTGACCATGCCTACAACAAAGAAGCAGGTCAGGAGCCTTTTGGGTTTAGTAAATTATTATAGCAAGTTCATACCGAACTTAGCTGAAATTACAAGTGTATTTTCAAATGTTTTAAAAGCATCAGTAAAATTAGATGTCAAAGATGCATTATTAATTTCTGCATTGTCAAAATTGAAAATCCTATTTAGTAATGTACCAATCCTCCGTTTGCCTAATCCTAGGCTCGTTTATTATCTTAGGACAGATGCCAGCAGGATTTCCATCGCTGCAGTACTAGGCCAGTGTTATGATGGCATCTTCCATCCAATTTGCTACGTGAGCCGCAAGATCACACCGGCTGAGTCCAGATATTCCATATCAGAGTTGGAAGCCCTAAGCGTCATCTATTCGGTGAGGAAGTTGCATTGATTTCTGGCGGGTAATCACTTCGTAGTCCAGACTGACAACTCCCCAATCACGGTCATACAAAGTGGGGTACATCGCAATGACCGCATCTACAGGTGGTCATTAATATTACAGAATTATACTTTTAGTATAGAGCATATTAAGGGTAAGGACAACATTCTTGCTGATAACCTTAGTCGACCATCTGAGGTAGAAATACCTGATATTCCACATGAATAGGTAGTGTAAGAAATGTTAATTTAGTACACTTAAAATATCCTGTGTAGAATATACTATTGGATACATAGACATCAGGATCAGGACTGTGTGCTAAGAACAATGAACTACCATGTGTCCGTAGACAGCAGAATAAGAACTGTGCGCCAAGAACAAGGGAATGACCGTGTGTACATAGACAGCTCGTTACGTACTATGCTCCATTTGTGTTCCGGTGAATCACCTGTGTTAATCATATAAGAACAGTGTCAGAACATTGTAAAATAACAGACACGAAGATACTTGTCTACGACACCAGCGGACTCGACGAGTGGAAAAATACCCATAAGACACAAGTATGACTGTGTAGTGTAATTAGCATACCCAGGATAAGTGTGTATATCTAAACTATGCCAACGAAAGCAATTTCTATACGTTATGGCAACCACTAACCTAAGGTAAATAGACATCATGTATATATATTTATTGTGATATGTAATATAACGGTTAGGTTAGTTACTTTAATAAAGAGTTAGATTAGATTTAGGAATAGAATAGATTTTTTTGTAGTTTAGATAAATCATTAATTTACCCACTTACTTAGCATAAAAGTAGATTAGAATAGTACTTTAAACTTAATAACAGCGAATTAAAGATTAGTATAAAAAGCTTAAGATAGAAACAACACCATGTAGTCATTTACTTTCATTTTGTTTCATTCCATCTTTATGAACACTTTAACAACCTCATCATTTAGGACTAAAATTAGGTTATACTTTATAGGATAAAAGGATTATACACATGAACATACATCATTTATACCATGTACATTAAAAATATCCATTAGATTTTTTCAGTTAAACATTATTTAGAATTTTTGTTACATTTCACATTACCCATTTCATAAAGATACATAACTCATCTCACATCATTTTCATTTTTGTAGATAGTTAGATTACTTCCCTTAAATTAGGTTAATTTTGTACAACAAAATAGAATATAGATAGTTAGAGAATTAGTATTAGTATTTCAATAGAATATAGTGTTTAATAATATCAGGGTACAATCTATCAACCCTATTTCATCCATGTAAATATTTTGTAAATACATGACTCGTGCAGTAAGTTACGCACAGTCATGAAGCTCAACTCTTTTCAAACTGAGCTAAACTTGTACAGTGTCACTTCAAGGTTTTTAAATAATTGTGAGAATAAAAGATGTGTGACAGAAGTGTGAAAGTGAGAGAAAATGGTAAATATACAATGGAGAGTGAAGGCAGCAAGCGGATTTTTTCTGCCGCTCAGCGCGACTTTTTATTATTTGTCTGCGTCAAGCGTTTGCTTTCAATGTTGAAATGTGCTGTCTCAAATGTATTGTGTGTAGTTTAGATTAAACCTTAGAGAAAGTATTTTAAGTCTCATAAGACGGAAACGTAGTCACGAATTAGTGTTATACACTTGTTTGTGGCCACATTTAACCGAATTATGGCACTTGAAAACTAACTTACATACATATGGATAGACAGACACACATGTTAGAAGTCAAATTATATTATTAGGTAGATTCAAACACGCAAACAACCAGGAAAACACACATGTAAAGCACATACATTTTTTAGAACAAAGGGATATAACTCCGGGTCAGGGGACACAATAGACAACGAAACACTAACTTAACAGTGGAAGATAACTTTACACGCGGAAGCGAGATAGGTAAAGCCTGTCGCACACAGCTTGTGCAAGGGTTGTTTAATATTATATGGGGGACATGAAGCAATTCATGTGTTGACCCTAAAAAAGTCAACTTTGTATGGGTAGTGAGTTAATTTACTATTTGAGGGCAGGTCTTATAAGACAATGGTCCGGTTCAGACAAACCTCTAATTAATATAATATTGCGATTGAGAAGAGGGCTCACGCCAACCAGACAAGTTTGTGGCGATCACCAGTAGCCAAGTAAAGTGATATTACACTGTGACAATAGTCAGTAGAAGTCTATTGAGGTACCCAGAACCAAGTTATCAGTAGTCTTTGACAAAAATTAGATACACTAATTTTTAGAAACCTCTTGCGTCACAACCATGAGTCAAAGTTTGTAACGCAACACAGGAGGGGAGGGTGTGTGTCAAAGACTCAGTTATATAAGAATGAAGACCACCCTGTAAGAGTGGTCTACCTCAAGTAGAATAGAGTTAACCCAGTGCCCCTACATGAGGGCAGGGTAGGTGTAGGGAATAAAAAAGAAGGGGAACTATTAAATAGCTCTCTCATGGGACACGGAGGTGTCAACCAGAGAGTAAGCACTCTGGTCACGGCATAATCACGCCAACGTGATAGACACGGAGAACTAAACTGAAACTCAAGAGAGGCCACTACTCTAGCGTGCTGAATGATGCCGCACGCAAAAGCCGTAGTGCGCCCCAAGTCCTTCCGCGTACTGTGTAAACAGCACGGGAGGAATGATCAGACGGGACACAGACTTCGTAGTGAACGCATCGCTTAGCGTCGATGCTTATTTCGTTAGCCGAGTAGATAGATTAGCAGTAGGGTTAGGAAACGACTAGTGATAGGCAATTCTGTGCATTTATTCTTGTGTGATTTGTTAGCGACTGTTTGTTGTACATTGATGTGATGCAAAGAGCCAGTGGCAATAAAATGTGTAATCAATTCCTCTCGTACGACTAACAAGTCTTTTTGTGTGGTGCGAGAGAAGTTATCCCGGAATGCCTGTGACATCGGTTGATGACACGTGGTGATCGGCGCAGTACGGCAGATTTCCGTCTTACAGAGATATGCTGCTCTGCTGTGGTCGGCAATCTTGCGTCTGGAACATTGATTGACTCTTGGGGTGAATCTCTCTGGCTGTTGTATTTTCTTGTTGATTGATACTGTGGTCGGCATCTCGCTGCCCTCTGTCGTCACCACCTCCAAGGTTGTAGGAATCTTGGAGTAGGTGAGGAGCCGCTCCGCCTTCAAGAATCGGATGTGGAGATTCTCTTCTCGAAGCTGCCTCAGGATTTCTTCGTCTGATAGCTCCACATGGATACGCTTGACAACCCACGTGCTTGTCGGTGAGTTGGTGTTTCCGACTTTGGTGTCTTTCTCCTCTCTCTGCTTCTCAGTAGGTTTGGCTCTTGTTTGTGGTGGGTTGACGTTGTCCTTCCTCGTGGTAGATTCATTAGAGGTTGCTTGAGGTTCTTGTTGTTTGCTGCAGCTCGTCGGTAGATTATCTCTGCTCGTCTTCTTGGTGCTGCACATCTTGTTTGCCACGTGTCTTTTGGTGTTCTTGCGACGTGCCATTTTCCCCCGTATCAGGCTTTTAAACTGTTCAGGTGACGTGTCTTGTTAGCGCTCGCAGTTGCGAATGCTCACGTGGGTGACCGAACGCGACGACAACGACGAGTGGCACCTAGCAAATGGTTTGAACTTTATATGCAATGGGTTTGTTAGCCCAGGTATATTCCATTTCGCTTCACTTTGCAACTGGGATGGCTAGTCGGCATCGTTTGTGGTCAGAATTACGACAGTATCTGATCGTCTTCGCGCCTCTGACTTTCGTTCTTGATTAATGAAAACATTCTTGACAAATTCTTTCGCTGTAGCTCGTCTTGCGGCGATCCCAGAATTTCATCTCAAACACCGCAATACGAATGCCTCTGTTTGTCCCTGTTAATCATTACCTCCAGTTCCAAAAACCAACAAAATAGAACCGAGGTCCAATTCCATTATTCCATGCACCATTATTCAGGCAGCCGAAGCCTCCTTTCAGCACTCTAATTTTTCAAAGTAAACGCGCCGGCCACCCGGGAAGAGCACCCACGGAAAAGAGCCGGCAGACGGTAGGGCAGGAATAATGGGTAGTGAACCGGCGCGAACCGGATCGCCCGCCTGCACCTGAGATCCAACTACGAGCTTTTTAACCAAAACAACTTTAATATACGCTACTGGAGCTGGAATTACCTCGGCTACTGGCACCAGACGTGTCCTCCAATAGATCCTTGTTAAGGGGTTTAAAGTGCACTCATTCCAATTATGGTGCATCGATAGAGTCCCATATTGTTATTTTTCGTCGCTACCTCACCGTGCCGGGAGTGGGTAAGTTGCGTGCCTGCTGCTTTCCTTGGATGTGGTAGCCGTATCTAATACTCCCTCTCCGGAATCGAACCCTGGTTCCCCGGCATGCCACGTACCATCGACATTTGATAGGACAGAAATTTGAAAGATGCGTCGCCGGCACGCAAGGCATTGCAATCAGCACAAAGTTATCCATAGTCACCAGTGGGAACGATGCACCCGGCGAAGGGCAACGACGATTGTTGTTTTTTTAGCTAATAAAAGCGATCTTTCCTCGAGGGTGGAACTTGGTAAGCATGTATTAGCTCTGCAATTGCCACATTTATCCAAGTAGGATCGTGTCGTCTAAATAACTTCGACTGATTTAATGAGCCACTCGCGGTTTTACCGTGAGACAGACATGCACGGCTTAATCTTTGAGACAAGCATATGACTACTGGCAGGATCAGCCAGATATCTATGGCACAGACGGACAATTCACGCACATGCAAGCCAAGAGTGGAAATCGCTCAGTGCGCTCCCTTGGTAACCCGGTGAACAAAACCACTGGACGCCTACCGACGAGATTCAAGCTACGCCAGGCAGGTCTGACCGAAAAGCTGTGCCAGCTTACTGACTGCAGGCCCACTACTCATCGAGCGGGAGTGGGCGCTTATCGAGACCTGACGAACGATCGTACAAATATTGCTCTTTCGCCCGCTAAAACGCGACTACGGCTTCGCGCTGCGGTCACATTCTCGCAAACTTGCGTCTGCTGGGAAGTTCCCAGTTGGATGCACCTCACACTGCCATCCGAGGCAATGGACGCCAGACGCGGGACTGATCTTACGAACCAGACCATCCTCACGTTCTGTGTTCTGTCTGGGGCAAAAAGAAAACCCTAACCTGCAAAGTTCGCGGAGACTATCTGAGCCAGACAGTCTTAATTCTCCAGTCTCAAGGCCACCATCATCCTCCCACTTTTTGGTCCCACACATGGTAGAATAAGCAGCGATGACGTTTTTTTTTTTAAAGAATGACCAGCGTCTTGAAAAACAGAAAAACAAGCACAAACATCCACTAAATGAAAAGATATGTATGTATGCATGATGATGATGATGTGTGTGTGTGTGTGTGTGCGTGCGTGCGTGCGTGTGTGCGTATGTAGGGAGGGGGAAGGGGATGCGAATGCTGAATAATGAGTTAGAAAATTGTAATGACACCGAAAGGTGCGGTTTGTTTTAAAAGAAAGCTGAGAATATCGTGGACAAAGAAGCACATAAGTTGAGTTGAGTTGAGTTAAGAACCGACATCATTGCACTTGTGGCATTCTCATACGCGCTCAGTCCTCATCTTCAACAGCCAGTGAATAGTTCCAATACTAATAGTGCACTATGCAATCTGATTATATGTCCGTCTTGCTTTACCTCTAAGTGACGACTGTCTGTCAGATCCTTTGACCACCCATTGCTACTGCAATTTTCCTAGACTATGATAGTCTAACTGTTCTTCTGCATTATTCAATTGCTCTCAGAGGGACTTCACCACATCTGCCTTATCATGCATCAAATCACCCCTCAATTATGCGGCAACACAAGAAAATAAACCTCAAGGTAATGAGAGGAACCAGATGATACGGGATCACTCATCAAAACCGATTATAAAATGCAAATTAAATGCATGGGATGTGTCAGCAGAAGTAGTGAAATAACGATATTACTCTTTTGTAGGAAAATACTGGAAAAGCGACGCATGGGGAGACAGAGAAAATGTGTTTATAAAGTATCAATACGTAAGTAAATAGAGGAACCATTTTCACGTCTTAGGCGCATAGTCTTAGTAAATAACGACAGGCCCACACTTTAGAGACTAATCGGCGCTCGTTGGGTGATGTTGTTAGTAACACACCGGCCACTGTTTCATCCCGAGACATTTCCTGATACCTGGTTCAAGATAAGAATATCTGGGAGCACGGTTCAATTTTTAAAAATCCGCTCCGACACGAATTGAACCCATCACTACCGGGTCGAGCCTCTAGACACTACGCTACAGTAGCCTACGTAGCAAAAGGTGGGTGGCAAATAATAATAATAATAATAATAATAATAATAATAATAATAATAATAATAATAATAATAATAATAATAATAATAACCAACCTCATCAAAATAACAAATGTTAGATAGGATTGGAGAATGGTAATCGCCGATATCTGCTCGAGACCCATCACTCGACAAAGAAAATGATGATTCGTCAGATGTAGTTAAGTGATTAAAATCACACACAACGATATGAAAATATTAATTTGCATTACGTCTGTAAATAATTGATTGAAGCCGTTGTTCGCTGGAAGCACTAATTTCTTGATTTGATATGTTTCTGTTGCTCTCCCCGGCTTAATGTAGCTTTTATCGCGTCTTTGTCACTGTTGTTGTGCCCTTTGGTGAAGGGTCTGTTAATGAAATGGTTATTTTGTTCTCCCATCACTGTGGGAATGTGCAGTAAAATAATATCAAAAATTGATATTGTTGATTCCATTATTAATTACTGATGCTGATTTTCCAGTAGCTTCCACTCTCTTCTCCTGTTTCGTTTTATCAGTAAACAGATCTGAAAAGGGTGTTTGGCGTGGTCAGAAACTTCATACGACACTTAAGAAATGGAGGCTTTAAAAAATGGAGGCTTTAAAAAATGGAGGATTAAAAAATGGAGGTTTGACGTGGTCAGAAACTTCACACTAGACTTATGAAATTGGGGAATGAAAAATGGAGGATTGACATGTTCAGAAACTTCATACCAGACTAAAATGGACGATTTAAAAAAAATGGAGGTTTGACGTGGTCAGAAACTTCACACCAGACTTGAAATTGGGCATTGAAAAATGGAGGATTGACATATTCAGAAACTTTATATGAGTCTTATGAAATGGAGGACTGAAAAATTGAGGATTTAAAAACAAATGGAGGTTTGACGTAGTCAGAAATTTCACACCAGACTTTTGAAATTGGGCATTGAAATATGGAGGATTGACATGTTCAGAAACTTCATATGAGACTTATGAAATGGAGGACTGAAAAATTGAGGATTTAAAAAAATGGAGGTTTAACGTGGTCAGAAATTTCACACCAGACTTATAAAATGGGGAATTTACAATTGGAGGGAATGTCAGCATGGCCGACCGGATGAACGCGCTCTTTCTTAAACATCCGGTGTGCTGATGCCAAGGTAGCGGTTTCAACGTCTACACCGGTCAGTTAGTCTAAAATGTTGACTTCTCGTTCTTGACTTGGGGATGTAAATTACAAGTACCTCTGAAGTCGTATTAGGTTTCTTCTGTTGGCGAGGGACACTGGTAATAGGGAAAATCAATCCACAAGCAAATATCAGTTCAGTGCACCAGATGTAGTCGCATGTATATGGACTACGCTTGATTTCAACGCGGGGGGACGCAACAACAACATGGAGGATTGACATGTTCGAAAGCTGCATACCGGATTTCTGAAATGGGGGATCGACCTGTTCAGCAACTTCGTATCAGACTTCAGGTTGAATATTATTGGGGAATGGCTGACTGCAGCCGAGCTAATATTAAAGCTAGCCGTGTTTCCTTTACAGGACGCCGCAATCAATCCCAACATATATTGGCTATTTATTATTTTCTAGACAATGTTACGTGAAGTAGTTTGCGATTACTTTGTGTACGGCCAATGCTCATTCTCTCGTGAAAATCGGCGCAAAATGGTCTGCTCCCGCATCGCCTGCTATTGATTTGGAACCCGATATGTCGAGATTGTGAAACTTCTTTCATTACCCTTAAGCTACAGACACCGGCCAGTTAGTACTGGAATCTGACATAACACAAAATATGAGTAGGGAGCTAGACGAAAGGAATACCACTCACTGATACAGGCGAACGTGTCAACCGAAGTCTTTATCAGAGAATATCACTCACTGATACAGGCGAACGTGTCAACCAAAGCCTTTATCAGAGAATACCACACACATATACAGGCGAAGGTGTCAACCAAAGTCTTTATCAGAGAATACCACACACATATACAAGCGAAGGTGTCAACCAAAGTCTTTATCAGAGAATACCACACACATATACAGGCGAAGGTGTCAACCAAAGTCTTTATCAGAGAATACCAAACACATATACATTTACACCTCATGTGGAAACAAGAAGACTCAACAAAAATAATTCTGTCAAATATGAAGAAATTCACAGACAAGTCAGAACATTATGTAAGGAGGCGAAAGAAGCATGGCTTGAGGAAAAGTGCTTAGAAATTGAACGCTAACACAACAGTCAAAATACCAAATTAGTGCACACAAGAATTCAGGAACTTACTAATAAAAGAACAAGTACATCAACAGGGTGTCTAAAAACTGAAGATGGCAAAATCATAATAGAAAAAGACCAGATTCTACAGGTATGGACAGATTATGTAAAACACCTTTATGCTGATAACAGAGACGAACAGTATGATATTAGATTTAATAATGAAGGACCACCAATTTTGGAGATGGAGGTTCGAAATGTTCTTAAGCATATGAAAGCTGGCAAGGCCCCCGGTGCAGATAACATCAGAACAGAAATGATTAAAGCTTTAGAAGAATTTGGACTAGATCAAGTCACCAGACTGCTGAACACATTATATGATACTGGAGATATACCTCCTGAATTATGTAACTCTATATTTATTGCAATCCCAAAGACATCAGGAACCTTGGAATGTGATCAACATAGAACAATTAGTATAATGAGTCACATCACAAAGATTTTGCTAAGAATTATCATGCAAAGAATGAGGAAGAAGATACAACCTGAAATAGGGGAAGAACAATGCGGGTTTGTAGAAGGAAAGGGTACAGTAAATGCTGTGTATATGCTGCGAACAGTTATTGAACGTGCTATAGAAGTAAACAAGGATGTACATCTTTGCTTTATTGACTATACAAAGGCTTTTGATAGAGTTAGACATGTTAACATGGTGGATATGCTTGCATATCTACAAATTGATGGGAAAGACATTAGACTTATAAAAAACATACATTGGAAACAACAAGCTGCAATAAGGATTGATAATGAAGTGGGACAGTATCAGCCAATTAAGAGAGGTGTTAGGCAGGGATGTGTGATGTCTCCAGATCTTTTTTCCCTGTACAGTAAAAATATTTTCAGAAATGTAGAGGATATACATGGAATCAGCATTGGAGGACGAAACATCAATAACATTGGATATGCAGATGATACAGTATTAATTGCAGACAATGCGCAGGACCTGCAACAATTAGTAGATGCGGTTGTTGTACACAGTGAGCAACTGGGGTTAGAATTAAATTGTAAAAATACTCAGGTTATGGTCGTCAGTAGGAAGGAAGAAGTGCCACAATGTAATATACAAGTAAATGGAAATATTCTTCAACAAGTGAATCGGTACAATTATCTTGGAACAGTTATAACATCTGATGGGAGATGCCTTGAAGAGATTAGAACAAGAATCGCCATGGCGAAAGTAGCCTTTAGCAAGATGTAAAACATTCTGACCAATAAAAAGATGTCAAATGAAACGAGAAAAAGAGTGTTTAGGGGATACCTAGAGCCTGTTCTTTTGTATGGATGTGAAACTTGGACAATCAGCAGTCAAGCTGAAAAGCATCTGATGGCTGTAGATGTGGTTTCTGAGGAAAATGCAAAGAATACCATGGACAGACAGAAAAACCAATGACCAAGTACTACAGGAGACAAATGAACATCGTAAACTGATTAGAGAAATTAGACGTAGACAGTCAAAAATTTTTGGTCATGTTATGAGAAGAAATGGATTGGAGAACTTAGTGACAACTGGCAAGATCGAGGGGAACAGACCAAGAGGAAGACCGAGAGGAAAATACCTGGATGGCTTGGCCACATGGCATGGACGAGACAGGGACACTGAGCTGATCCACGACACTGGTGATCGAGTGAAATGGCGAGTCATGACCGCCCACGCTTTCCGGCATGGCACATGATTGATTGATTGATACAGGCGAAGGTGTCAACCAAAGTCTTTATCAGAGAATACCGCACAGAGATACGGGCGAAGGTGTCAAGCAAAGTCTTTATCAGAGAATTACCAAACACATATACAGGCGAAGGTGCCAACCAAAGTCTTTATCAGAGAATACCAAACACATATACAGGCGAAGGTGTCAACCAAAGTCTTTATCAGAGAATACCAAACACATATACAGGCGAAGGTGTCAACCAAAGTCTTTATCAGAGAATACCACACAGAGATACAGGCGAAGGTGTTGACCAAAGCCTTTATCAGAGAATACCACACAGAGATACAGGCGAAGGTGTCGACCAAAGTCTTTATCAGAGAATACCACACACAGATACAGGCGAAGGTGTCGACCAAAGTCTTTATCAAAAAAACAAGATAGACAAAACAAAATCTAGCAAACACAACACAAAATTACTAAGGTGTAATTCAATGGAACATAATACCCAGCGACAAAGTCATGAATTTGGAAAACAACCAAGCTTCATGGACTTGATTGCTAGATTTGTTTTCATCGGATTACAGCTGGGCGTTTTTTTTTTTTTTCTTGTCGTCGGAAAAGATTTCAGTCCAAACTTTCGCCTTCTTCTGTCTGGTGTGTTTTTTTTTCGCCAAACTTTCTGTACATTGTGTTTATTTGCATTTAAGACTTTAACTTGTCATGATATAAAATATTTGAATAACAGGTTAACTATTATAATCAGCAAACAATAGCTGGTTGGCGGAGTTTAATTCTTCACCTTGTTCTGTTTTGATGTCGGTGAGATTTTTCTGTGAGATATGATGTTGTTTATAAACAGATGTTCAAATATACACATATAATTATTTATTGATATATCACATTTCAGAAAGAGGCTAGCACCACTCGATGGTGGGAGGGAACGCTGGATGACGACTTATGGAGCCAAAAATCGCAAGAGCCTTCAACAGAAAAGAATGAAGACGTCTCATCAACAGCATTTCCATCAGTCGCTTCAACTAAACCAGTTCCTCAAAGTGAGCCCACAAACTTCAATGCATCTCAGACTGCTACACCCATGGTTTCTTCTAGCACAGCAATTGCTGTCTCTGACTCTGGTCAGCCAGCATTTAAGAAAGGAGAGGTCAACACTTTTGTAGAACCTGATTTTGGAAACTATTACAGATCTAGTGGAGAGAGCTATGGAGGAAAGGTATGGGATTCTGCATATTCTGATTACTACCAAAGAAAGGAACACACTGCACAAGACGACACGAAGAATCATAACCTAGCACATGAGGGAAAAGAGTCCAGTGTCAAGGTTGAAGACACAAATGCAAGTGGCAAACCAACCATCAGCGTTGCTACGTATTCACATGAGCCTGCCGTGCCTGACGTTCAACAAGACGAGCAAGATCCAGGCATCCACGAGAATAGGCACAAATCTAATACTCCACAGGACAGCCAACTTAGAGGGAAAGATGATACTTCGGCTTTGAAAGAATCCGTCAAGCATGCATCGACAAATGTTGCAGGAAATGTTTCACACAGTGGTGAAGCTACAGTGAAGCTTGGTAAACTTTCTGAACATCTTGCAGTTGGTGAAGATCTTTCCTTGTCCTCAAGTGTGGTGAATAAAAGCCATAACTTGGTGTTGACAAATCCAGAAAAGAGTGATCCTATCTCGGGTATGGGTGTACGTGTCATTCCTGCACAACAGAAGCCCGTGATTAAAGTTGTTGAGCAAAAGGACGCTATTTCAAGAGACGCAATTTACGGTAAAGGTGAAAGACTGCCCTTGCCACATGCAGGTGCTGTTAATTCAGCAGTCGCTCAGAATATGCCAACAACAAGAAAGCAAGAGGAAGTGACAACAAAGAAAGCTAACAGTCAGTTTAAGGACTGGGAAGATTGGGACAACTCGGTTTTTGACTATTATGATAACAAAGACGATCAAGACAAAGACGACAAGAAAGAAAACAGGATTAGCAACAGCCAAGAAGTTCTAAGCAAAAGTAGTGACGTAAAAGTTGCGAACGATGATACCGAAGATGATATTGATGATTATTATGATTCAGAAGAAATCGATGATGAGGAGGATGAATATGAGGATGAAGATGATTTAGACGAAGATGAGGATGAGTATGATATCACTGATGAAAAACACAAAGACACAACAGTGCCGCCAGTCAACATCAAAAAGGGTCAAATCAAAAAGACATCAAAATCAACGAAAGGGCAAATGCTCAGTTCACCTGAGGTAGAGAAACATGCAAACAACCCCGATAGTAATAAAGAAACTACTTCTAGCTCAGAACATCCAAATCATAAACCATCAGTCAAGAAGGACCTAAACAACCCAGCCAACTCAAAGAAGGAAGACAATTCCTCGGTACACAGAAAGCCCGAGGATGCTTCAATTGCCATGGGTTCAGCTGAAAAGAAAGAGTTGAACTGGCCCCATCCACATCCCATTCAGCTCAATACTGAGTCTGGTCCTTTGACAAGTCCCAATCCACCACCTCATGGTCTTGACCACAGCAGACAATCTACACGAACAGCAGCGCCCAGCACAGAACCTACTCGAACTAGCGAAGAAATCAGCGCGGCACTTGAGAATATGAGCAAGCAGAAATCAGAGGTCAACACGGGCTTCATCTTGTCTTTTCCTTTAGGTAGGTAAATATGATGTTTGCCTTGTTCATTATTTAACTAGTGTATGCGTTTTGTTTGCGTGTGGATTCGCTTTTCTTGTTTCCAGTGCCTCTCGCCTTCAGACGAAGGCGATAATTTACATCCCCAAGTAAAGGACGAGAAGTCAAAATTTTATTCCAAATGACCGGTGTAGGTGTTTGTCACGAAAAACACCGTGAGTAACCAGTGATGACAATAAAAGGCTTTCGGATTAACGACAAGTTCGAGGCCAGAGGTTGTTTCAACAAATACAGAGTAAAACAGTCGGGGTTGCAGCTGCACGTGTTTACATCTGGTCGGAAAAATAGGAACATTCGGTGGCGAGTGAGATGAATCTATACACCACTTTGACAGTTCATAAACAGTCAGAGTAAAGCGGAAGTGCCCAGCTCGGGAGAAAACAGTCCGTCTGTCATTGAGAGTTTCCGGACATCAAGCGAAATGGCGGCTGTGATTGTCACCACTCGACAGAAGATTGGCGGCTTGTTGGGGAAACCCGTTGTTGGGAGCATACAGGAACTCGCTAGCTTGTTTTGGGAGTCAAAACAAGTGATGAAAACTCTGACATTGATTGAGCCAGGGAAGATAGATTCCTGACAAGGGATGATCTGCCCAAAATCACACCTGTGTGGACATAAAGAATAACGTCACGTGACCAATTTTAGGCGTTTGCCAAAAACCCGATTTGGGGACAACTAGTGTAACTCGAACCGTTGATCTAGGTAGACGTGCTTTGGCACAGCAGTTAGGGAGTTAAGAACATCTAACGTGTGCGGGATTAATTAGATCTATTTTACACGTGCCTGTCATGGCAAACTTAGATGTGATTGAGTAAACTGCAGTGCCGTATAAGGTAGAACCTATTATCTATTTAGTTCTAATTAATATAGGCAGTAACCTTGTTAAAACTAGAGTGTGATGATTAGCACTGTAGTGGAAAACTAGTTATAGGATGAGTGATGATTAGCTCTGCCAGGGTGAATAGGATAGCGGGGTGATCATTGGAGAGATTTAAGATGGGTTGGGAGATGGGGAAAGTGCCCAATGGGGAGGGATCTTTCAGTGGGCTGCCCACTGAAGTTCTGCACTCTGTTATTGGTCTTTACTTGTCATCGCCTGATTCGGACGTAGGTGAGGAGCTAATATGCTCTATGACAGAGTTTAGTTAGCTGTAAAATAACTGAGCAAGGCAATAGGCTTACACTCAGCCGGTGGGATCAGTGACTAGTACTATCACCAGATGTGTTGTTTCTCTCACAGGTTCCCTACCAGCTACGAGGAAGCTCAACACTGGTTTAGAAAAGGTGCAACGCCAATTTGAAAGAACCTCAGTTGAACAGTAAAATGTTTCTTACGGAAATTAAATAACGCTAGAAGGAAGATGGTTCACCTAAGATGGGTGATGATTGTTGACGCATCACACAGCATAAGAACATTGGTACCTAAACAAGAACATTAAAATATAATAGTCACATGGTGTGATATATTCTAGTGAAATAGTACAAAAGACATGATATTTGAAACTAGATAGACACTAGTTAGGATCAAGTATATTAACAATAACAGTGATACCTTAGTACACACTACGAAGGATTTGTGCATTCTTTAGGAACGATAGGAACTTATGTGTAGTGTGCAACCGGTCCATGATCAGCTGTAATTTACAAACAGTATCTATTTCGGATGATCAGGAAGATGGATTACCAGGTAGCTACAGATGACAGTCGGTGTCCGGCAGGAGAGATATAGTACCGGGTGAGATGGACTTGTTCTGCCTTAACGTGCTGTGGTGTGTCCTTGCAAGGATGAACTGACTATGCTATTATCTGAGGGTCCGATCCTACACATATTATAGAACACCTCACACATTTTCTTCGCATACACGTCTCACGTACGTTACACTTTTCTTTTAATAAATTAATCTTTATTAATTTTTAGAAGCAAGAGTTGTTGAATATGTTGCGTGGGGAAGAATGAGAGGGAGCATAGTACGACAGGGATAGAGAGACGAAAAGGTGTCCATGAACTGAAGGAGTGTGTTGGACGGAAGCTGGTGGATTCTCCAGGATATTGATAGGGGGAAAAAAATTATAATGTGGGTGTTGACTCCCCTCACTCCAGGGACGACACTTTAAAGGAAGAAACGACAGTGTTGAACTAGCTACCTCTATTCCAAATGACCGGTGTAGGTGTTGAACTAGCTACCTCATCATAAGCACACTGGATGTTTGAGAACGACCGCTCTTATCCATTCGTCCGCGCTGGCCTCCTGCTTAAGTCACAAGAAACAGAAAGCGGAACTTACGGCATCAGAAACTAACCTGTCTGCACTTCTCAGTCTCATACTGATAGGCTGCCAGGGAATACACTTCTTGGTGGTCTATTACCTATGGACAAGGAGGAGGTGGTCATGCGCCTGTGGGACCAGGTGGAGAAGGTAGGGGAACAGATTGAGAACCCGTATGTGGAAAGAATGAGATTGCGGGGTTGGCGGGGATTCTTGTAAAAAGTCAAAACTGAGAGGGAAGACCAGGAGAACTTTCAATCATATAGTGGTGGGAACGATTAGTAGTGTGACTCTTCGCTGGCCGTTGGGCGAGGGGACGTAGCGCATATGAGAATGTCCTGAGTGCAGTGATGTCGGTTATTAGATCAACTCAACCTAGCTCAACTCACAACTTCAAATAAGCACAGTAGAAAAAAAAATGTAACTTACAATAGAAGTTGTCAGACATATAATTTCAATTTTTGACATGCGAAAATCAATAATCACGAAAACAATGTAACCTCTTCTCGGGGTTGTTAGAAAAGATTATTGTGAAGGGCAAATGAAACTTGAGATGTATAATTATAATGCTTGCACGTACGTGGGCGTAGATTATATTAAACTTGCAAGGTTAAACACTGTAGATAAAGGACCTTTTTACACCTCGAGGCGTATTTGTTTAAAATGTGCATGTACTTTTACAGAAGGTTGCCATCAACCCCAGGTTTATATTCTAAGCAATAGTACACACAGTATGTCATTCACACACCGTATGGTTTGTCATTGCCTTCTGGACAAGAAATCAACGTTAAAGTCCAACTGACTTAGGATTTAATTGCACTACACTCTCATCAGCGCACAGAAAGTTTAAGAGCTGGAGCGCTTTTATCCTGCTTGAAGCGTTAGGTATATCCATTTATTCAGTAGCATGTCCCTTGCAGAACCTCGCTCCCATAAAAATCTTCCGGAAAACTTCTCGATCATAAGCAAGATGTCCCGCGTCAAATATACCTACCTGGAGATCATCCGCCACATCCTGCACCCATCTTCTCTTTGGAAGTATGGATGAATTTGTTCTTTTCTTTATCCAAGATATTCTTAGAACCTGTCTGTAACATGTTTATTCAAAGGCATTTAAGCGCTGTTCAGCTTGTTTAGTAAGTGTCCATGTCTCACATGCATGTGTTGCTATGGGAAAGATGCGTGCTCTTAAAAATCTAATTTTTGTAGTTCGATCTGTCCCACTCCACAATTTATTAAGTTGTTTTAGATTTTCAAGAGCAATATATATTCGTCTTTTAATATCTTTTATTGTGTCTTTCGTCTATTGTGTTTATTCAAAGGCATTTAAGCGCTGTTCAGCTTGTTTAGTAAGTGTCCATGTCTCACATGCATGTGTTGCTATGGGAAAGATGCGTGCTCTTAAAAATCTAATTTTTGTAGTTCGATCTGTCCCACTCCACAATTTATTAAGTTGTTTTAGATTTTGAAGAGCAATATATATTCGTCTTTTAATATCTTTTATTGTGTCACCATTGTTGGTAATAAATGACCCAAGATATTCGAAATTTTCCACCACCTCCCATTTTTCCTCATTAACATATATTTCTTTCTCCATAGTAGTTTTATCTATATGCAGTATATTGTGCCTTTGCTATGTTAAGATATATATACGTCGTGATTTTTCACTATCCCTTTGGGTTAAGGTTATTAGGTTTTCAATACCATTCTGTGATGTGGATAGTAATACTGTATCATCAGCATATCGAATCTCTGGTTTTTCATGACCACCAATATTTAGGGCATCATATAGCTCCCTCTCCCCCGATGGTGTTTCCACCTTGTCGTGGTGGGGGAGCTTGAGTTTCTCAATGACCCTGAGAGCTATGCCGGCGGTAGCGTAGCTACCAGCAGGGCCTCCCAAGCCGGACAGGTCAAAGGGTAGAGAACAGACAAAGAGAAACACCCTGGTCCTCCAGGTTGGGGGTTGAAGCGTGGGGTTAACATCCCCACCTTTGTAAAAACCTTTCTTTGTTACGAAACAAATACATGAGCCTCGATATCGGACTGACTTATCTGGACAACGACCTTGGAACGTTAAAGGACTTTTGAGATTTGGAACATGGAATGTACGGACACTATATCAAGCTGGAGCGGCCGAAGAACTAACCCGGGAGCTGGTTGAATATCAAATGGATATCACAGCAATTCAAGAAATAAGGTGGCCAGGAGAGGGTACTTTAGAGCAAAATGGAATGATTATAATATATGGAGGAAACACCCAAAATAAACATGAATTAGGAACAGGATTTGTCATCAAAAAAGAGTTATGGGGGAACATTTTAAACTTTAAAGCTTTTAATGACAGGATTAGTAAATTACGAATAAAAGGTAAATGGAAAAATATAACGATGATTAATGTACATGCACCTACTGAAGAGAAAGAAGATGATATTAAAGAAGACTTTTATAATGATCTGGAAGATGTCATAGAAGAAACCCCCAAACAGGACATCCTGATTGTGCTGGGAGAC
The DNA here is from genome assembly GCA_014155875.1 of Cepaea nemoralis. Classification (NCBI taxonomy): domain Eukaryota; kingdom Metazoa; phylum Mollusca; class Gastropoda; order Stylommatophora; family Helicidae; genus Cepaea; species Cepaea nemoralis. The sequence goes on from JACEFZ010019676.1 coordinate 350,916, forward strand.
TTCAATGCAAAAATAGGTAGAGAGCAAACTAATAAAAAAGTGGCCGGTATGGAAAGCCTACATACAACTTCAAATGATAATGGATGGAGAGTCATCAACCTGGCAGAAGCCAAAGGACTGCAGATTAGCAGTACCAGACTACAAAGAAAGGATATACACAAACAAACTTGGAAATCATGTGACAAGAGAACCTATAATCAAATAGATCACATTTTAATTAACAACAGAAATGCATCAAACATACAGCAAGTCAGAAGTTATAGAGGAGCTGAGTGCCACAGTGACCATTTCCTCGTTGGAGCAAAATTTAAAATAAAACTTAAGAGAGCTTTCTATACTAAATTACAAAGATTACACCCAACATATAACAGAGAAAAACTACAAGACATTACAGTCAAAGAGAAATTTACAGATGAAATAAAATGTAAACTTGAAACTTTTCAAAACCCTTTGGAGGAAAGCGTTGACCAAACTTGGTTGAACATCAAGAATACACTTCAATCTACCGCAGAAGAATGTCTCGGTGTGTCAACCACGCATAGAAAGAACAGATGGTTCAATCAAAAATGTGAAGAAGCAGTCACTAAGAAGAAGAATGCCAGACATGTATGGTTAAATGACATCAATAACATCCAAAAGGAAGAGCATTATAGAAATGAATGTAAAGAGGCTACAAAAATAGTCAGACAGCAGAAGCGAGAATATATGAGTAATATAATCAAAGATATGGAAACTAATCACCAGAAAAATGAATCCAGAAAGTTTTTTAAAGTACTGAAGTCAATGAAACGAGGGCACCAACAAAACACATATGGTTTAAAAGACAAAAATGGGAATATGATAAATACCAATGAAGAAATGTGCAACACATGGAAAGAATATTTTATTGAATTACTAAATTGTGAAGCTCCAAGTAACATTTTCCCACAGGAAGAGGTTCTAACATGCGAACCACAAATTGAAGAACCTACATTTGAAGAAATCCTATATGTAATCACACGACTTAAAAACAATAAGGCAACTGGGACTGATGGAATTGCTGCTGAATTTATAAAGGCAGGTGGCCATGCATTACATCTAAAGCTATACGAACTAATAATAAAAATCTGGAGGACAGAAGAATTACCCCATGACTGGAAAGAGTCATTATTGATACCTATCTTTAAGAAAGGAGACAAGTTCCAATGTGGAAATTATAGAGGAATATCACTACTGTCCACAAGCTATAAGATACTATCCGCAGTATTACTAAATAGACTAAAACCATATTCAGAAGACATATTAGGTGACTACCAGGCGGGTTTTAGACAAAACAGATCAACAATAGATCAGATATTTATCTTACGACAAATAGCCGAGAAACATTGGGAATATAAAAGAGATCTCCATAACATTTTTGTGGATTTTAAAAAGGCTTATGATAGTGTCCATAGGAATAGTCTATGGAATGTTATGCAGGAATTTGGAATACCAAGGAAGTTAATTAACATGACCAAACTATGCATGGAAGATACTTATAATATAGTAACATATAAAGGCAGGAAATCAGACCCCTTCCAAATAACATCTGGCTTGAAACAGGGTGATGCACTATCGCCGCTACTCTTCAATCTGGCTCTAGAGAAAGTTGTAAGGAAGGTAAAGGAGGAATGTGATATTGGAGGAACATCCAAGCTGCTTGGTTATGCAGATGATATAGATATTATAGGGCAAAGTGAACAAAAGACATTAGAAATATTGACTCACTTAAAGGAAAAAGCCCAACAGATGGGGCTGGTTATCAACCAAGATAAGACAGAATATATGGTAATTTCAAGAGACGGAATGGCTAAAAACTCTGGCCACATACAAATAGATAATATGACCATTAAAAGAACGGAAACATACAAATACCTGGGTACAATCTTCAACTGCTCCAACATCATAAGGGAAGAAATACAAACTAGAATCAACTCTGGAAATAAGATATACTATGCACTACAACATCTACTAAAATCAAAGGCGCTATCTCGTAACACCAAAATCACAATATACAAAACACTGATCAGACCAGTTGTGCTGTATGGCTCTGAAACCTGGAGTACAACGAAAGGAGACGAAGCCTTGTTACAAACCTTTGAGAACAAAATTTTAAGACGCATCTTTGGACCCATTAGGGATACACAAAGTGGAGAGTGGAAAAGAAGAAGTAACAAAGACATTTATGATTTGTTTAAGTCCCCGCTAATCACTATTATCATGAAGGCTAATAGACTACAATGGCTGGGGCATATAGAAAGAATGGAAGATAATAGGGAAACAAAACTCGCTTACACTCAGGAAATAAATGACCGTAGACCCCGAGGTAGACCAAGAAGGCGGTGGAGAGATAATATACATACAGACCTACAAGCACTTGGAATCAACGACTGGCAAGAGAAGGTCCACCAGAGAGACGAATGGAGACAGATTGTATTTGCAGCAAAGAACCTCAATGGCTCGGAATGCTGAAGAAGAAGAAGAAGATATAGCTCCCTGTTTATATCATCTATGACATTTCTCGTTATATTTTCGCCGTACAGGTTAAACAAATAGGGTGACAGCACACTGCCCTGACGGACTCCTTGCTTGATGTCAACCCAATCTGATGTCTCGCCATCTATTCTAACCGCTGCTTGTTGGTCTATATAGAGCATTTTTATGAGTCTACTATATGTGATGGAAAGCCTATATTCCTCATGATTTCCCAAAGTTTCTGATGTTGTGCACAGTCAAATGCCTTTGAATACTCCACAAAACATAAGAATAGGTTTACATTAAATTCTCTGTACTTCTATATTATTAATCGGATGTTGAGTATTTGATCTCTTGTTCCTCTTCCTTGTCTAAATCCTGCTTAAACAACGTTAATCTCTTCTTCCATTTTTTACGAAGTCTTCCCATTATGATTTTTTGTAGAATTTTACTTGAATGACGGATCAGGGCAAAAGTTCTACAGTTGGTGCAAAATTTCATATTGTCTTTTTTTTTTTGTTATTGGAATGAAGACAGTTCTCTTCCAATCTTTTGGCCATATACCATATTTCCATAATTTTTATTACATAATCCGTGATAGATTTGTATGCTTTCTTCTACTCCCGCTTTAATTAGTTCAGCTGGTATCGCATCCTGGTGATTTACAATTCTTCAGGTTCTTTATTGCCTATGGAATTTCATTTAATGAGGGTTCATGTTCTGTCTCTGCTGTCATTGGTTCGTGTATCTCATTCATATCCTCACAGTCATTCATATCATACATTCCACTGCAGCATTCCTACCATCTTTCTAGAATTTGTCTAGATTCTATTAAGGTATTATCCAACTTGTCACTGAAAACATTTAATAGAGGTTGAACATTTCTTGTCAGTAACTTCATTTTCATAACTTTGAAATGTTAGGTATATAGCAAAAATAAAAAGAAAAGGACCCTTCACACGCTTTGAGGCTATATTTATACACCAATCGACTCTCTAAATGTTATGTGGTCAATATCATGCAATGTCGCCTTTACTTCCTTGAGATTTCCATGTGTCCAATTTAATCTGGATCTCCTGTCAGCCAAAACCAGTTGTTTTCAAATCCATCTCAATGGGAGACAGTGTAAGTACGCAAAAGCTGAACATAAGTCTTTACTCTAAGAGAGTAGCGGGGAAAGAAGACACTAGGAACATTCAAAGCTCCTTATATTACCACTGGTCGTGTGAAGTATTCATTTACTTATTCAGGGGGTTTTTCCCGTTATAATGAAAAGAGAAACATGTGCTATAACCCTGAATTACTACCCCAACGATTTGACAGAACAATGGAGAAATCAGAGGCCAGGGTTGTGATAAAATTCCCGATATTACAGTGGAGAAAACAACTACATACATATGCAGGGAAATTGAACCAGTGTTTTATGATTCCATCCAATCGTTGGGATGATTTTTTTTAAACTGTATGTATGCATGCATGTATGTATGTAGGTAGGTAGGCGGGCGGACGGGCGGGCGGATAGGTAGGTAGGTAGGTAGGTAGGTAGGTAGGTAGGTAGGTAGGTAGGAAGGCAGTTAGGTAGGTAGGTAGGTAGGTAGGCAGGTAGGTAGGTAGGTAGGCAGGTAGGTAGGTAGGTGGGTAGCTAGGTGTTTATGTGTGTATTATGGTAGTATGTGTGTATGGTACACGCGTGAAAGCGATCAATATCACAACTACCTCGACGACACTCATGTATAGCGATGTTATGGTCCCGAATACAGATTTCCTCATTGAGCAACAGTCAGCCAGTAGCACTGTGTCTATGAATACATTAGAGTTAATGATTGGCTTCAGCTCCCCTGCACACACATAAAATGCATTGTTAGAGATGCTGATTTCCCGTGCAAGTATGCAGCCTGTATTTGTTCACAAACAGAGCCAGAGCAAGAGACTAGAAGTGGCATCACCCTATCGCATTCAACTTACACAGCTAAGTATATACCAGTGCAGGCAGTATTGATTCTCACTTGGGCTAGGCTACTGTAAACAGACCAAATTCAGAACCTGCCTGTTTGACATGCATTCACTGAAATCGATGATGTTTTTCGCGAAGTAGAGGAATGAAACTATGTGCTGTATGCCATTCACACATCATGTTTTCATATTCGCCATTCACACACCATGTTTTCATATTCGCCATTCTTAACAATACATCGCACGATATCAGATAAGGAAGAAATAGAAATTGGGTATTGCAATGGAATTTGTGTGTGTGTTATTCATAAATACAATAATCTGTGTGGAATCCACCAGATAATTCTCCCTCTAAGTTCTGTTATGTGTTTCAGCTGTCAGTTGTCTCTTAATTCAGTTTATTGTAAATGGATATCGCAGTCTGAGGTGATATTTCGATAAAAACATATGTTCGTGCAAAGTCGGTGATAGGGAAAGCACACTTGTCTTCTGTATAGTATTTAGGGATTCTGATTTTGTCACAATAGCTTTCGTTTGTTATCTGTGGGGTGTATATATGTGTGTGTGTGTGTGTGTGTGTGTGTGTGTGTGTGTGTGTGTGTGTGTGTGTGTGTGTGTGCAGACAGACAGATAAACAGATAGACAGAAACATATTTTAGACAGATAGACAGACAGACAAATGGACAGGCAGGCAGATAGAACGAACGCATAAACTTTATTTTTAAATGGTCACAAAGTGGGCATGCAGGTCCTTTCATCAATACAGCTTTCGTACATAAATTATCTATTGTGTATGTCAAATGAATGTTGTAAACAGACAGACAAACATACGGATGGGTGGATGGACGGACAGACGGACGGACGGACGGACAGAGATTTAGACGGACGGACGGACGGACGGATGGATGGATGGGTGGGTGGGTGGGTTGGTTGATGGGTGGATGGATGGATGGGTGTGTGGATGGATGGATGGATGGATGGATGGATGGATGGATGGATGGAGGGTAGATGAATGGGTGGGTGGGTGGATGGAGGGAAAGGATAAATAGATGGATAGATAGACAGACAGACAGTTAAGAGTCGATGGTGTACTGTGCTGAGTAGTTCCTTGTATAATCTTTGATAGTTGACTAGAACGCGTATGGAGACATCCGAGTGCAGTCAAACTAATCCCTAACTAAAAACTGAAAACAAAACCAGCAAACGGCATACTCATCTGTCTCCGTTGTATCTTAATGATAAATAAAAGGACATCATCAACTTCTTCATTTGCCGTGTCTTCTGGTGTAGGCTGTTATGTCTCCTTACAGAACTTGGCTCTTGGTTTTCTGGACCACCTCTGTCAGTTGTATGCCTCCGTGCTACCGTTTCAGCCCATCCAGCATTATTTCATATACAAGTATATATCAGGTCAAATAAAAAAAAACTGCAAAGAAACTGCAAAGAATACCATGGACAGACAGAAAATCAATGACCAAGTCCTGCAAGAAGCAAATGAAAATCATAAACTGATTAGAGAAATTAGACGTAGACAGTTTTTGGTCACGTAATTAGAAGAAATAAATTGGAGAAATTCGCGACAACTGGCAAGTCCAAGGGGAAGAGAACCAGGGGAAGGCAGAGAAGTAAATACCTGGATGGCTTGGCCTCGTGGCATGGTCGAGTCAAGAAAATTGAGCTGATCCACGGCTCTGGTGATCGAGTTAGATGGCGAAACATGACCGCCCACGCTTATCGGCATGGCACATGATGATGATGATGATGATGATGATGATGATGATGATGATGATGATGATGATGATGATGATGATGATGATGATGATGACGATGATGATGTCATTGGATGACCATCTCTACAGCACACCACCCTTCCTTACCAGAGTATCACGTGCACCCATTGCTACATCATTAATGACTACCAAGCCGGAAGTATTCGAGGAAGGGGGAGGTGGGGATGTGAATAGGGTGGGATGAGTCTGGGAAATTCCTGGGGATGGGGTTGGATGAGAGTGGGGAAAATTCTCCCTCAGCTTCGCATTGAAGCCGACTAATGATGTGGACGGGGTAAAAATTAGGACGGAAACACGTAAATGATTGATACGCTGGCGACAGCAAATAGATTCCTTATCCTCATTAGCGCAATCATACAACTAACAGTCATGTCTAATCAATAATCAAGGGGAGAAATTATCAAGGGTCTCGACAGTTTTCTGTATTTTTACCGAAAGTCTAGGTGGCATAGGGGTTAGGGTGGTAGCTTGCTAGAAGACTTGTCCAGGTTCAATTCTTGGCAGCGGCGGGAGATTTTTCCTCCTCCCAGTATGGCTCTGGATTTAAACCTCATAAAATGAGTATCAGTGATGTTCATAATTTTCGACTTCATAAAATGATATTTCTTCTTCTTCGTTCGTCCCAAATGTGTAATTTGGACGTAATTGCGTTGTACCTGATTACATCAGAGGACACGGGAAAGTTGGAAGAGAAAAAAGATGGGGAGAAAATGCGAGAGCAAGGGCTGAACAGTCTGACACCATGTTAAAAAAGTTAGTTGCATATCCCTCACAGGACGTCACAGTCAACTCCAGCATTTTTAGGCTGTTTGTGATGTCTTAGCCAATTAACGTTCAGTAGTTTGCCATTGCTTTCTGAACGATCGGCACTGATACTATTTGCAAGGTTGTCCATGGGACATAGTTTACATTGCGTGGTAATTTATGCATGTCCCATCCCATCCCGTCCCATGGCTGTCGTCTCATCTCATCTCATCTCAACTCATCATGTTCCTCTTGTACCTTGCGGTGTCGAGGTGAAGTATAAACATCGTGAGAGTGTCCGATTATGGACTTCATGTATCGATATTCCCATGGAATCTGCTATTCCCTCCGTCCATCGTTTACGTGGTCGGCCTCTTCCTCTGTTTCCATCTGGTCTGTACATCATTGCTTGTTGTGATATGCTGTTGAATGGGAACCTGCTTGCATGGTCAAACCATTTGACTTGCTGCTTTCTAATAAAATCTGGTGCTGCTATAACCCCCACTGGCTGTCGTCTGCTGGAGTAATTCTTTGCACTACAAACAGAATGATGTTATCAACGGAAGAAAGAATTTGTTTTGTTGAACAAGTGTTTCGAAATTGCGGTCGATACACATGGAAGTAGCAACAGCCACGCAAAAGATATTTGACAAGATGGCGAGACGTGTATAGTCATGTCTTGAAGCCAGTGGTTTATATTTCCAACAATCGTTATAATGAATACTTTATTGGTACTTTCCCGCAAGCCGACACAGCCTACAATTGGTGCCAAGATTGTCTTGGGAAGTAAATACGGCCGGTGTGATACTCACTACATTACCCACCGAGTGCCAGACAACATAGTTCGATGCAAGTCTCCAGACCACCAGTAAACTTCCCCCCGTCTTCTAGCTTCGCATTGTTAGACTGCGTCTAATGCATTCTCGTCCGCCCTGTTATATGCTACGAGGGTAAGTTAATAAGTAAGTCACAAATGGCTGTAGAAAAATAACTACACATGATAACAACATGAAACCAGTTTATTTTTACACATACATTGTCCCTTTCTTTCTCAACATAATTTCCACCAATATTGATGCACTTATACCAACGTTTTATCAGTCCTCCCAAACCAGCTGCATGGAACTGCCGGCTTTGTTTTCATTTACCGGCCATGCCACAGAACTGTGTGACTTACTTATTGACTCTCCCTCGTAACTTTTTCTACCCAGCTATGCGCCGCTTTACGGGACAAACATTTGTCAGCATAAACACTGACAACCCACCTTGGCGGAAGACATTTCGCGAATGACGCCGAAGTTGAATGTGAAGTGAAAACGTGGTTTAGAAAACAGAGCACGCATTTCTATGCAGCTGGTTTGGGATGACTGATACAACTATGGGATATGTGCATCAATGTTGATGGAAATTATGTTGAGAAATGAAGGAACAATGTATGTATACAAATAAACTGATTTCAAGTTGTTATCATATATAGTTATTTTTCTACAGCCATTTGTGGCTTACTTATTAACTTACCCTCGTACAAACGACGTCTTTCCCGGCTTTCTAAACCGTTACCGTTCAGTCTGTTTATTTGTGTTGAAATGATTGTGCTTTTCTTTGGCAGCACTGCTGACTCGCAAACCGAATGTTTCTGGTCGACGTGATAATGTATTTACTCTCAAACACTGCCATCTCCGCGCCATTCACAATCTTAGTAGCCCGAGTCGCAGGCTTAACTAGATTCCCTACTTTAGAATTCTTGCCAAGTAAAGATATTTGGATTCTATTATATTACAGCCACCCTGTCTTCCATTTGTTCGATGAAGTGGGCCAGGAAATAAAAATACAGCAGGCTTAAGGAAAAGTATACAGACTTGTTTTCACACAAAGATGGGCCCATAGGGTAATTTGAAAGCACGCTGATTTTACGGTTTGAATATGATCAATCTGATGGCTCAGGGAAACAGGAGTCTTTGAAATGAGTGTTTATCCTCTTAGTGTAGGCCTTCAGCGGATGTTGGTGTATTCGTTAGAGGTTTGCGCTGATAATGTCGGACTGTGGTTTGACGCCTCGAGCATCATATGGCCATGTCATGCAGGTATTTATCTCTTTGTTTTCCCTTGCGCTTTTCCTATCAGCTTTTCCGGTTGTCACTAAGTTTATTTTTCAAGTTTATTTTTTCTCAATATGGTGCTTTCAAGTCGACTTATAGCTGCGAATTCCCATCATTTATCAACATATAGGTTATTAGACGTCACATGTATAAGTATTGGAATGAAATGTAAGACTTATATTTAACTTCATCCGGACTAGAAGAATCTCGTCTATTGCAGTCACTCTAAGAAAAGTTTCATTAATATGTGTGACACTTATCGACCATAAGCTGCGTATAGTACGATCAGAATTAAATAACATGGGCTGGTTATGTTAATGAGACGTGAGTTCAGTATGTTGTTGGGTAATGAGACAATGATTGCAGTATATTGTTGGGTAGGGAGACAGTGGTTTCATTATATTATTGGGTAATGAGATAATGATTTCAGTGTATTGTTGGGTAATGAGACGGTGATTTCAGTTTATTGTTGGGTAATGAGACGGTGATTTCACTTTATTGTTGGGTAATGAGACGGTTATTTCAGTATATTGTTGGTTAATTAGACAGTGATTTCAGTTTATTGTTGTATAAAAAATCAGTGATTTCGGTATATTGTTGAGTAATGAGACAATGATTTCAGTATACTGTTGGGTAATGAGACAGTGATTTCAGTTTATTGTTGGGTAATGAGACGATTTCTTCTTCTTTCGTTCGCCTGAAATATGTTTATAACTGCAATGTTGTCTCTTGTTTGAATCTAAGTCTTTTTTAGTTCACTCAGCGGACCATAGAGTTTATCTTCCATTGTTGTCTCTCTAGGCCAGAAGGTTCGCCTGGATATGTTGTAGTTTGGGCAGTCCTGGAGTATGTGCTCTGCTGTCTGCGACGCCAAACCACATGTGCACATGGCTGAGTCACCAATCTTGAATTTTGTATACATGTGGTTGCATAATCTATTCTGTCCTGTTCTGAGGCGCAGAAGAATGACCTGTTCTGGTCCGTCCATAACGTGATAGTCGTCTTGAGTAGGGTTTGGTGGCCTTCTAACTGATTTGATCATTCTTTTCTTTTGGTGGTATGTAATGGGCACATCATGTTGTTCTTCTTTTGCTCCTTCCTTAGCCAATCGATCAGCTCTGTCGTTTCCGGGTACTCCACAGAGGGATGGTATCCACTGTATGGTGACCTTATGCTGACTGCTAAGTTCAGAAAGTAGTGGCAATTTCCCATACTGATTTTGCATCTGTCAATATCACCACAGGATGTGTACATGGCTGGTATTTTGTAATTTCTCTGTTGCCATCTTGATTGCCTCAATTTCAGCATCATAGTTATGGCAGTATATTCCTGTTGGTACTCCGGCCGTGTCCCTAGTATTATTTGGATATTCTATGTACACTCCCGCTCCTCCATTTCGAACAGCATTTTGTGCTGACCCATCTGTGTAGACTCGGATCCAGAGATTCTGTGGGTATTCGTCATCAAAAAAGCTGAGAGTGGCTGTTCTGCGCTGTACACTGTTCTGTTCTTCCTTGTCAAATATTCCTCTCCCTTTTTTCTGGATTTGTAGCGATAGTCTATGTTCATCTTTCCATGGAGTTCTCGCTGGAATAGTTGTCAGGGGGATACTCCTCTCCCTTTTGTCTGGATTTGTAGCGATAGTCTATGTTCATCTTTCCATGGAGTTCTCTCTGGAATAGTTGTCAGGGGGATACCAACTGTGGGAAGATCGGTAGTTTCTCTGCAGAGTCGTTTGACCTGGTAGATAAAACTACTTCTTTTCAACCGCCCCATAGCTATGCTTTCAAATCGGTTCTTCATAGGGTGGCCTGGCAAGCTGAGGAACTTTTCTGCTTGAATTAGTGTTTTTGTATCTCTGCGTTCTCTCAGTGCTTGCGTCCTCCCCATTTTCTCCATTGCTACCATAGGGGTTGATCTAATCCCTCCTGTGATGACTCTAAGAGCTTGATTTTGCACTTTGTCCAGCTCTTGTAGTGTGGTTTTTTATGCTGAACACCACGCAGTTGGCCCGTATTCCAGGTGTGGTCGTATGCTCTGTTGATAAACTTTGCTAAGTATTTTCCCACTCGCTCCCCATGTGGTTCCACTTAGCTTTCTCAGGATGGCTATTTTCCTTCTGGCTTTTGCTACTGCTTTTTTTTTTTTTTTTGATGAGATGATGATTTCAGTATATTGTTGGTTAATTAGACAATGATTTCAGTATATTGTTGGGCAACGAGACTGTGATTTCTGAATATTGTTGGGTAATGAGACAGTGATTTCAGTACATTGTTGGGTAATGAGACGGTGATTTCAGTATATGTTTGGGTAATGAGACAGTGATTTCAGTTTATTGTTGGGTAATGAGACGATTTCTTCTTTTTTCGTTCGCCTGAAATATGTTTATAACTGCAATGTTGTCTCTTGTTTGAATCTAAGTCTTTTTTAGTTCACTCAGCGGACCATAGAGTTTATCTTCCACTGTTGTCTCTCTAGGCCAGAAGGTTCGCCTGGATATGTTGTAGTTTGGGCAGTCCTGGAGTATGTGCTCTGCTGTCTGCGACGCCAAACCACATGTGCACATGGCTGAGTCACCAATCTTGAATTTTGTATACATGTGGTTGCATAATCTTTTGTGTCCTGTTCTGAGGCGCAGAAGAATGACCTGTTCTGGTCCGTCCATAACGTGATAGTCGTCTTGAGTAGGGTTTGGTGGCCTTCTAACTGATTTGATCATTCTTTTCTTTTGGTGGTATGTTGGGTAATGAGACAGTGATTTCAGTATATTGTTGGGTAATGAGACAGTGATTTTAGTATAATTAATTACACTAATCAAGCATTATTGGCATCTGTCGCTTAGGGGTACTGAACAAAGTTTCGCAATTCCGACATACGGTGTTCGAAGTCAGCAAGAGGCCGTTTTGAAGCAGATCCTTTTGTGTTGATTTTCTCAATGGTATTGAGCATTGCCCTTCAGAAAGCAATGACAAGCGACTTAACATAAAATTGCCTAAAAATCGCAAACAGTCAATAACTACTGAGGTTGACTGCGACGCCCTACAAAGGACATGCGAAAAACTTTATCAGTCAAGTATTTGTTACATACTGAAGCATTCATGCTCATACTATTTTATTATATGCGTTGGGACATGCGTTCAAATTCCACTTGAGATGAAGATGGTTTTGTGACAGTGCAATATATAGGGGTGCGTACAGTTCGGAAATATTGCATATTGGAATCTAGTTTTATCAATAACGCACACTTGTTAGAGACTCACGCTAGATGGTGACTCATGTTTGTTAGTGACTCACATCTGTCAGTGACTCATGACTGTCAGTGACCCACGCTTGTCAGAGACTCAGGCTAAGTAGTAACTCATGTTTGATAGTGACTCACATTTGTCAGTGACTCACTATTGTCAGTGACTCACATTTGCCTAAGACTTACACTTACCAGTGACGCATGCTTGCCAATGACTCACACTTGTCAGTGACTCACACAAGTCAGTGACTGACACTTGTCAGTGATTCTCACTTGTCAGTGACTCGCACTTGTCACTACCTCACGTATGTCTGTCACTCACACTTGTGAGTGACTCGCACTTGTCAATGATTTACACTTGTCAGGAACTCGCGTGTGTCTGTGACTCAAACTTGCCAATGACTTACACTAGTCAGTGACTCATGTATGTCTGTGACTCACACTTATCAGTGACTCACACTTGTCAGTGACTCACGTGTGTCTGTGACTCACACTTGCCAATGACTCACACTTGTCAGTGGCTCACGATTGTCATTTATTCGCGTGTGTATGTTACTAACACTTGTCAGTGACTCACACATGTCAATGACTCACATTTATCAGTGCCTCACACCTGTCAGTGACTCGCGCGTGTCTGTGATTCACACTTGCCAAGACTTAAACTTGTTAGTGACTCATGTATGCATGGGACGCACACTTGTCAGTGACTCACACTTGTCAATTACTCACGTGTGTCTGTAACTCACGCTTGTCAGTGACGCACGTGTGCCTGTAACTCACACTTGTCAGTGACTCGCGTATGTCTGTGACTTGCACGTGTCAGCGACTCTCATATGGCAGTGACTCTCATATGGCAGTGACTCTCATATGGCAGTGACTCACGCTTGTCAGTGACTCACGTTTGTCAGTGACTCACACTTGTCAGTGACTCTCATATGTCAGTGACTCACACTTGTCAGTGACTCACGTTTGTCTGTTACTCACACTTGTCAGTGACTCTCATATGTCTGTGACTTACACTTGTCAGTGACTCTCATATGTCAGTGACTCACACTTGTCAGTGACTCACGTTTGTCTGTGACTCACATTTGGCAATGACTCACACTTATCAGTGACTCACGTATGTCTGTGACTCACACTTATCAGTGATTCACACTAGCCAGTGGTTCCCCTCATGTGTGTAATCGGGACCCGCAATGGAATAAAAAAAAGTAACACTGTACCCAGCAGGCATGTCGTGGGAGGCGGTTACGGAAGGGTTGTGCTCACGTTTGTCTGTGACTCACATTTGTCTGTGACTCACACTTATTAGTGATTCACACTAGCCAGTGGTTCCCCTCCTGTGTGTAATCGGGATCCGCAATTGAAAAAAAGCACCAAAAAGCACCAAAAACATTTTGTGAAGCATAATTTTCGCACTAAATGACTTGAAAAAGCACTAAATTTAGTGCGAAAAGCACTAAAATGGCAACACTGCATCAGGTAGAAGCGTCCAGCCACAGAATCCCAGACAACCATGAACAAGTCACATAAATCAAAATACGTATTACGCTGCCAACCAAGAGGGAGGAAGCTCTTATAGAAGAGATGTGACACGTTCCGGAGAAAGCGGCAAGAAGTTCGGGACGCTGATTAAATTTCTTTCAGCTAGGAAGATTTCCAGGATTGGTACCTGGAATGTTACAACTATGTGTGAATTATGTTTGACAGGACAGGTAGCAGCAGAAACAAAATATTATAATATTAGCATTTTGGGATTGTGTGAAACAAAGTGAAAACAGGTGAACATCTAAGCACAGGTGAAACAGTGCTGTATTCAGGCCAGAAATAGGGAAGTGTCCCCCACAGTGAAGGGGTTTCCCTAATGTTATCCAAAGAGGAAAGGGAGATTTATTATAGCGGGAACCAGTGAGCTCTATAATAATTACAGCAAAATTTAGAAATATCAAAAAGTAAATAAATTTAGTCAGTGATTCAGGCTTGTCAGTGATTCAGGCTTGTCGGCGACTCAAGCTTGCCAGTATCTCACGATTGCTAGACACTCATACAAGATTTTTTATCTATATTTGTCAATGGCCCACGCTTGGCAGTGACTCATATTTCAATTTCAATTTTCATTGCTTCATAATTGTCAATGCCTCACACTTGTTAATGCCTCACGCTTGCGAACGACTCACACTTGTCAATGACAGACTTGTCAGTGACTCACATTTGTCAGTGACTCATATTTGCCAGCGACTCATGCTTGCCAATGATTCAAACTTGTCAGTGACTCATGCTTGCTAGTTACATACACTTAACAGTGACCCCACTTGTAAATGACTCACACTCGTCAGTGACTCCCACTTGCCCAAGGTTTACTCTTGACATAGGCCCACATTTGTTCGTTACCTACATTTGAAAGTTACTCACGCTTGTCAGTAACTCAAATATATCATCGACTCACAAATGTCAGTGTAAGATGCTTGTCATTGACACACGCTTTTCAGTGAGTCAAGCTTATCACAGTAACTCAAGTCTAAATAAGTACTCCGCCTTACTTCTCCTGACCTTAGACAAGGGAGAGGTGGTCGTGCGTTTGTGGGACCAGGTGGAGAAGGCGAGGGAACAGATTGAGAATCTGTGTGTGGAAAGAATGAGATTGAGGAGGATCGGTGAGGGTTCTGGAAGAATCTCAAAACTGAGAGAGAAGACCAGGATAACTTTCAATCAGATAGCGGTGGCAACAATTAGTAGTATGACTCTTCGATGGCTGTTGAACGACGGGACGGAGCACGTATGGGAATGTCATGAGTGGAGTGATGTCAGTTCTTAACTCAACTCAACTTCTCCTTTGATAGCGTATACCAACTACTTCCGTCATCCCCCACAGACTGACAGGCCGATCGACCGGTCGGTCTGTGGGTGGATGGATGACGGACGGACGGACGGACGACGGACGGACGGACGGACAGATATTCTAAGCAGTCTACGCGGCTTTCATTCGTGCATGGGTAAATATAATCACAAAAATTGTTAAACATTCTGTTGGCATTCGTAAAATTAGTGAACCGCGACCGCCACGCCTCTTGTCAAGGTACTGGATGAATACAGCGATGATTATTATTATTATGGATTCTCCCTACCTCTTCCTTTTCTCAGAAGGTGTTGATATATATGTGTGGTTGAGCTGACCGCAGAACTGAATGAATTAGGGAACGTGAGGAATTCACTCCCACACAGAGGATTGTCCAAAACTACTTTGTTATGCTAGCTAAGACGCTGTCCGGAAAGCTAGTTCTTAATTCTGGCGGGACTGAAAAACTACAGCAAATATTTGCCGCAGGGCTCTCTCCGTCGTTTGCTTTTAATAAGGCTATAAATAGATTGGCAGCATGTGTAAGCTGTAGAAATTGCTCGTAATGAGCTTGGTAAAATTCTTCCTTGTTGGGGGTTCTTTTGAAATCTTTATTATTTTCTACAGCTAGATTCTATAACCTAACATTGTGTATATGAGGCAATGGAGTGGTGGTGGGAGAGTTACACAGCCGTTGGACTACATTTCTCTCCTTATGATGAAAATAAGATGTGCCCTTTATATCTGGATGATTTTTTAACATTATCGATCCTGTCAGGAGTACAGTATTCTCACATCTTCTTCCTCTGCCCTCGGCCTATTTACGCCACACACTGTATAGACTAGTAGCTGATTTTTGCGGTTAAGGGTGGCTACGAGATGAAGTAGCTGGTGGTGTTAAACGTCCATCAAGAATTTTTTTTTTCGCTCGCCCGCTTTGAACTCAAACGTAGTCCATACACACTATTTCTAGTAGTGCTGGGCTGAATTTTGCGTGTGGATTAGCTTTATATGTTAACAGTGTCCCTCGCCATCAGGCGAACCCACTCAGACTTTATAGGTACTTGTAATTTACGTCCTCAAGTCAACATTTTAATCACACTGTCTGGTGTAGGGACTGGATATCTTTACCTCGGCATTAGCACACTGAATGTTTAAGAACGATGATGACTATTGATTTCCTCCATTCATGTTTGGGCATGTTATGAGAAGAAATTAATTGGAGAACTTGGTGACATCTGGCAAGATCGAGGGGAAAAGACCAAGTGGAAGGCCGAGAAGTAAATACCTTGATGGCTTGGCCACGTGGCATGGTCGAGACAGGAACACGGAGCTGATCCACGACTCTGGTGATCGAGTAAGATGGCAAAATATGGCTGCCCAGGCTTATCGGCATGGCACATGATGGATGGAGTTGGGTTAAAAG
>JACEFZ010019676.1:372500-458482 GCA_014155875.1 Cepaea nemoralis
AGTTGCCCAAGAAGACAAAATACCTACGGCATTGATGCATGACAAGGCAGACGTGGTTGCGGCCTTGTAGGAGCACGTATACACCTCGGAGGAGCAAATGGATTACCATAGTCAAGAATGAGGCAGCGAGGAGTGACGAGGGGATCTGGCAGAGGCTCGACGCTCAGAGGAAAGGCGAGACGGGCATATAATAAGGTTGCTACTGGAATTATTGGTGTTGGAACTCTTCGCTGGCTGCTGAGGATGGGGACGGAGCGCTTATGGGAATGACCCGAATGCTGTGATGTCGGTTTCTAAATCAATCAATCAATCAATCAATCTATTCAAATTGTCTGACGTCAAGATACTAACTCAGACCGCGCTATTAAAAATTGATAAAGGTTGCTGGAAAAATGTGAGGATCGTGTGTTGAAAGAGGAAGATGACTATTGGAGAAAGGATGGATTGAATTTTAAGTCTTCAACCTACTGGAATCGTCCGACACCGATTAAGGTCTGGGCAGATCGTAGACATTAATCCACATGCACACCTACTGGGATATTTTGCTCCACATATTCAGAAGAATTGCAGGCCCTAAACATTACAGCATCGGCATAAACAATACAACTTGTTAATGGCAAAAATTTGTATTCCACAGTGATGAATTTTCAATTCCGTAAGCCCTCAACGGTGACAAACAACTGACATTGAAAAAACAAAAAGCTCTAGATGCACTGAATACCAACCGAAGAGTAATATTGCGGTGGTAACTGACATATTGTGGCATAACAAGAAACGTGAGAAGAAACACGTTGTCAAATGAGGGAACAACACACGAACATACGAATCATTATATAAACTTCAATGAAAAGAGGACCAACATCTTGACCATTAAGAAGGAAGCCCACTACAGAGACATTCACAGCTATATTTGTCGTGAAAAACAGGTAATCATGTTCCGTCTCAGCAGAGTAGACATTGCACCCACTCCCATACGAATCTCGATACGCCTTGTGTTTGTCATCCGAACTGGCAGGGGCATTGGCATTACTGTAAAACAACTTTGTTAGCGAGAAAACACTAGTTTTTCACCAGTATATCAAAGAAATGTCGCCGCTTTCCATGATTTAAGATGCTTTTGTACCTGTCAAAGACATATTCTTTGGGTGGGGGTAAATATAAGACGGCAGGAAAAATTTCATAACGATGCAACAGTTTGCAAAATAATTGATCATGAATGAAGGCATTCTTTTCGGGACAGACTATAGTAACATGACTCCTTGTGTAGACATTATTTACCAGCAGCTGAAGAAAGAAGAAGGAAATAAAAAAGTAAGGTAAGAAATATATTCCTTCTACTTTCCTGTCAATTTACACATTATTTACCCTATGCCTCTGTAAATTCTCTGTCTTTACTAATATTACACATTGCACCCCTCTCGGGAGTCTCCGTGGTGAAGTGGTCAAGCAGTCTGACTCGGGGTCCGAAGGTTGTATGTTGGATTCCGGGCCGCGTCCTTCATTTCACGAGTGCATTTTTTCGGAGACTCCTGAGGGCCGTCGCTGGAGCTACGGAGTTCGTTCTCTGTGCGACGCTTTCCGCGCTGCGGAAAGACCTGAGCTATATGGTATAAAATCCCGGTGCAATGCAGTCGACCCTGTCGACTTTTAAGCGACTTTTTTTATTGCACCCACTCCCATACGAATCTGGCTACGCCTTGTACTTGTGTCGTACCCGAAATGACGTGCTTTACTGTAAAATTAGTTTGTTAGCGTGAATTAACTACATTTTCGCCAAAACATCACAGAAATGTCGCCGCTTTCGATGATTTAAGTTGCCTTTGGGCCTATCAAAGACATATTCTTTGGGTGGGGATAAATATAAGACAGCAGGAAAACTTCCAAAATGATGCGACAGACAGTTTTCATAAAACTTGATCGTGAATAAAGGCATTCATTTCTGAACAGACTATAGTCTACTATTACTACTACTACAACTACTACTAGCACTAGTACTACTACTACTACTTCCTCATCTTCTCCTTCACTGTTGTCGTTATCACTTATTTTTTTCACTCTTGATATAAAAAATATTGCATCGTATTTATTTTGAAAACACATAAATATTACACACAAAAATATGTTTTCATTGTTTCATATTTTGTATAAAAATAAAAGATCTTTGGAATTATTTATATTTGATTTGTGGTTATATATTTGCACTATCATATATATATATATATATATATATATATATATATATATATATATATATATATATATATATATATATATATATATATATATATACACTAGCTGACCCGGCCCGGCTTCGCCCAGGCACTGGTGGGGATCTATCTATCTATCTATCTGTCTGTCTGTCTGTCTGTCTGTCTGTCTGCTTGTCTGTCTGTCTGTCTGTCTGTCTGACCCAGCCCGGCTTCGCCCAGCTCTTGGTGGGGAGCATCTAATTTAATTCATATAAGTAGTCATATAAGCTCCCATTCCCGACTATCTGTCTGTCTGTCTATCTGTCTGTCTGTCTGTCTGACCCGGCCCGGCTTCACCCAGTCCCTGGTGGGGAGCATCTCATTTAATTCATATAAGTAGTCATATAAGCTCCCGTTACCGTTCCCGACTATCTATCTGTCTGTCTGTCTGTCTGTCTGTCTGTCTGTCTGACCCGGCCCGGCTTCGCCCAGCACCTGATGGGAGCATCTCATTTGATTCATATAAGTAGTCATATAAGTTCCCGTTCCCGACTGTCTGTCTGTCTGTCTGTCTGTCTGTCTGTCTGTCTGTCTGTCTGTCTGTCTGTCTGTCTGCCTATCTATCTATTTATCTATCTATCTATCTATCTATCTATCTACATGTTTGTCTGTCTGTCTGCCTGCCTGCCTGCCCGTCCGTCCGTCCGTCTCTCCCTCCGTCTATCCCACCCTCTCTATCTATCGGGTCAGATCTATCTATCTATCTATCTATCTATATATCTATCTATCTATCCATCTATCTATAGCCAGGGGACTTAACCTAAGATAAAGCAATGCTACTAAAAGTTATGTCCCTTTATATATTTTTTCTTATGTTAAGTCATGTAATTTAAATATTAAATTTTAGCAAGTAAATAGCTGATTCTACAGTACCAAACTATGACAGTTGCCTGTACGGGAATGAAAAGAAGACGTGTAGAAAATTGCATCTCAATCAGATATCCAATACATCCCTACCCACCCACCCACCCACCCACATACATACATTCTGTTTATATATAATATATATATATATATATATATATATATATATATATATATATATATATATATATATATATATATATATATATATATATATATATATATATATATATATATATCCTTCACTCGCTTTGAACTTTTGAACTCAAGCTTAGTCCAAAACACCTGAACTGATTTTTGCGTGTGGATTAGCTTTCCCTATTACAAGTGTCCCTCGCTATCAGACGAACCCACTCCGACTTAAGAGTTACTTGTAATTTACATCTCTAACTCAAGTCAAGAACGAGAAGTCACCATTTTAGTCAAAATGACACGTGTAGAGGTTAAACCCGCTACCTCGGCATCAGCACACAGGATGTTTAAGAACGAGCGCTCTTTTCTATTCTGCAATGCTGACTTCCAAATATGTTATTCTAATGTAAATATCAGTTAGGGAAACCTTTGAGGCCATCAAGACAATTAATAAATAAATACACACGTATTGTTTGGCTCTCATAGAAGTAGGGTTACAAATTAGAGACTAGAGGATGCACCAGACAACATAAATATTGAAAGCTATAGTTACGGCCGGAATTCGAACCTGTCACCTCCAAGTGACGACAGCTCCTCGCTGCAGAAACAAGTGTATTTCAACGCATGACCAACTAGACACCTCTAAAAAAAAAAGGTGTCTTCGTTAGCCAGGTCTATTATCTACATGAACCCACAACTATGGAATATAGACAGAATTGTAATCCAGCCATTGAAATAGCACCATAGGTCTTATAAATGTATATTAAACCAGCATAGGTCAAATAACAAACACACAAAGATATCGGACCGTAATTCTGTGTCTAGTATAGTAACGAAAATTTAAAGTAGAGAAATTATTGATCGGTAATACCTTCTATTGTAAATACTTTGCAGCTTTATATCTAAAAATAGTGCTGCGTTTATAGCGAAATGTGTCTCTGGCCTGGTCCTGTGTCTGCAGTGCTGTTGCCTCAACCCTAGGGGAAGACAGTGTTGATGAGTCCAAATTAAAATGGCATCACAGGAATATAAAACTGTGGCCCAAGTATTTGATATGTCTTCCCTTGTACTTTATCGAATTTCTGTGCCAGTCTTTTAAAATAAGGCCAAAGGGGTGAACAGAAAGCAGGCTACCACAGGAGCTGATCAATTCTTGAATCCATGAAATGTCTTATTATTTTGAAGTTGCAAGAAAAACCTTTAGGGAAGAGGAGGAGGGTGGGATTTTCTCAAACAGTCAATATGAGTTGGAGAAGGAAAACTAGTATTACTGTAAAAATGAGTTTTTCTATGTTCAGTGTTGGCATTTTCCCTTTTGTTGTATGGCGCATCGGTGAGAAGTAAAGTATGCTGTTGTTACAAACATTTCTTTTGTGTTTGAAAAAATTTGGGGAATAATATGAATGGTTTGGAGTAAATGTTATGCATTTATTACATGAATGTATTACTGATGGCATATTTTATCACTAATAGAAAATAAGAACAGTTAGGTACGTTAACTCCTGCGAAAAGTGAGAGATAATAAAAACATCCACTTAACTCCCACTTTTTCGCAGGAGTTACAAGCTCCTAGCCGTCTCCCTGACCCTGGGAATTAACGTCTTTCTCGGTAATCCAGTATATTCTCGTGAGTAACGTAACCTGCGCGAAAATCGTTAGCGGTTCTCGCCGCGTTGGTAACTTACGGGGTGTGTGAACCGGTCGCTCAGAAGCAATGGCAAACTATTGAGCGTAATCTTGCCTAGTACATCAACAGCAGCTGAAAAATGCTGACGTTGACTGCAACGTCCTGTAAGGGATATGCAACACACAAAATAACAAAAACACATTCCTTACTGTTTTTATTTTCGATTGTTATATCCTGCTGCAGCCGTTATTTCTCTTGTCTATCACTATTGTTTGCTGTTTTACATATTTGTGGTATATTTTCTTACACGTACTTTGACTTACAAAAGTTCCATACAGGATCCTTTTCCAAGCCATGACGCTAATTGGTATATGGTGCTAGACTCATTTTTTTCGCATATCCTATTTACAGGACATCGCTTTCAACACCAGCATTTGTCCGCTGTTCTTAGCAAGATTACGCTCAGTAGTTTGCTATTGCTTTGAGCGACCGGCTCACATATCCCGTAAGTAAATAGCGCGACGCGATCCGCTACCGAATCTCGCGCAGCTGCGTTACCCTACGTAGATATACGGAGAAAGACGTTAACCCCTTAGCCAGGGACACCGGCAGACCCTTTTATAGCCCAGTTTATAGACCAATTAGCACTGGATGCTCTCGCCGTCACCCTTTTACTTCTAGGACATTTCCAGGCACCCGGTTTAGGCTGTGTCGGTTCTGGGCAGGAGAACATGAGATTGTCCAGGAAACAGCCACATCACACAAGCATGCATTCATTCTACTGTCTACAAGTTAGATGCATATCCTATACAGGACGGCGCAGTCATCCCCAGCATTTTGTGACGAATTTACATTTTGCCATTTTTACATTTTGCCGATTTTACATTTGCCATTGCTTTTTGAACGACCGGCACACATAACTTTGTATGGAAACCAACGCAAGGCGGTCTGCTGCCAAATCACCCACAGGATCTTTTTATGCCTTAACGTCCATTAGGCATATGGTGCTAGAGCCATTTTTATAGACCAACCCTCTTTCGGTGGATGATGTGGTCAATAGCGCACCAGTGGCCTTTACTTCCAAAGACGTTTCCTGCAACAAACCCAGGACCATCTGCCAACAATACAGATGGGTTCACCACTACGCCAAAGAGAACCGTCTGCCATTATTATAAGACGCTGGTCATCATGCTTATCACTTAAAGTCTTAAAAGTCGAGAGGGTCGACTTCATTGCACCGGGTTTAATCCCATAAGGCTAGGTCTCTTTCCGCAGGTCTGCCTGCTGAAAGCGTCGCACAAAACACGAACTCCGTAGCTCCAGCGACGACCGTCCGGGAGTCTCCGAGATAAATGCACTCGTGAACCGAAAGATTTAGCCTGGACTCGAACCCACAACCTTCGGAGCGCGAGACTGACGGCTTGAGCACTACGCCACGGAGACTCCCTATATGTTTATGCTTATCACTGTGACCATAAAACAGAAACAATACACTCTTTGATAACAATCACCTTTAAATTAATATCCTATGTATGGCTGACTAGGTCATGGGATTATTAATCTGAGCCAGGCTATGGATGCCAGGGATCATACGTTATGTGCCACAGCGTTTCTGCCTTTATGTGCCATAGGCGTCGGCTATTTATATCAGCCAGTGTTTTATGTTGTTTATATGATGCCATGAGTTGGTGACTGATTATTAGAGGTTTTATATGCTGACGCATTTCATTATATATTCAATATTCTCATGGGGCATTTCTTATATATGCTAACGTTGTCTCGGGCCGCTCTCATGCGGCTTACTGAATGTTAATCTTTGTTGTGTTGTTGTTTGTCCATCAAGAATGATGGTGACCATTCATTTCATCCAGTGGGGTTGAAAGTATGGAGCCGTGAGTTCTAAGATGGCTGATAAGGCCTATTTTGGCTCGAAATGTTCTTTGACAATGAGGACAACGAATGCTTGACGTTTCTGGAGGAGGATTTTCTGCAGTAGTTTTTCTGTTCTGTCTTTTCTTCACAGCTCTTGCAGTCCTGGTTGCCTCACAAGTGACTGCATCCTTGCGTAATGATGCACGCCACGAATTTCGGTCTCTGGCTGCAATCTCCCAGGTGTCATGATGAATTCCAAAAGCATTCAGTGAGATTTTCAGAGTGTCTTTAAAGCGTTTCCTCTGGTCGCCTTGGGAGCGTTTACCACAACGCAACTCACCGTAAACAATTCGTTTAGGGAGCCTGTGATCTGGCATGCGAGTCAAGTGACCAGCCCAGCGAATCTGATTCTTCATTAGTGTCACAAAGTAAATGATGACAGAGTGACAGATAGAGTGGCTATGGTTGTGTCTAGGGTATGTCCTTGTAACAATGTGATGTTGAACAACAGATTAATCAAGATGCATCACCACCAAACACCAGTCAGTGAACAAGCGTTAATTTGCGCACATAATATTCCTTTAATTCTGAATTAACACAGACACATGTAACATATAAATCCAGGAACAATAATTCTCTAAGAATATATCTCCATCCCAATGGAACACGTCGAATAACACTGCCTCTCAAGGCTACTAAAATCTCGTCCCACACGACAGGTATACTAGCCTCTCTCTAGGCCCGACTCAAAGTAACCCACTATGGGTCTCGAATTCCACTCACTATCCCTGGAACCCACAGTGCGGAGTTATCTTCAGAACTCCGTCACAATTCTTCACTTTCTCAGACCACGACCTTCTCCTGGTCCGGTCTAGACTCAACTACCTCTCAGCTCGGAGTCCAAACATCAACTCTCCCGTCAATCTTTGTCCCTCTCTTTTCAACAATTCTATCCCCCACAATGCCTCACACACAACACACAACCTCACTGCTCCAACTGTCTGCCCCTTCTTGCAGCCCCTCTCCCTTACCGTTTATCTCCTTATATTTTCTTTCCGGTGAATGCCCTTTCACCTCTTGAACTGTTTATATTGTACGGCCACTCACCTTAATGCCACTGAACACAGGCATGTGACACTACACCACCCTCAAAAGAAAACATCGTTTTCAAATGTTGGGAGACTCATACTTATCAAATATGTGACCCAGACACATTGCCTGGGTAGTCGTTAGTATAAATCCAACTTACTCTAGCTACCACACTTAATAATATATCAAATACTCATAGTAAACTCCCATATTCCCCACACATAAATACAAACAACTTTCTATCTTTTGTATCAATGCATGAACTAATAAATCACATAATAATAATAGTACATCATAGAAAAGCATTATACTTATGTACCCACAGGTCTCTTACTACTTCACGACCACACAATACTATTAGTGTACCGACCCTATATCAGGTGGTTCTGTTCTTGCATTACCCACCTCTGATTCCTGTCGATGCTGTGTCTACCTTTCATGTACCCATCACTCATGGTACCTCTACAATTGCAACATCTGTTTGTTATCCATAACAGATGGATGTCCACCTGACTCAACTTTCCTATCTGTATATTGCACCGTTACACTTGAGTCTCTGTTTAGTCTGAACTCTTTATTCAATCTTGTCCCATATATCTGGCACCTTTCTTTCTGCTGCATACGCCTTATGCCTATGTGCCCTGCACATGCACTATCCTGAGCTGTTCTAGTATATCGGTCTCTGTGTGCTAAAGGTACTGCTACTTGCCCACGTGCAGTTCCACTATCTGAAAAGCGGCGAGTAAGAACATTGTTCTTCCTCTCGAAGCACCATCTACCTTTCTTTGACTGCCTATGTTCTACTCTCCTACACCCTTGGGAACATTTGTTCAGAGTAGTATCTTGTCTCTGGGAGCCACTAGCACTATATTTGGGATCCATTCTCATCTGCTCAACTGTACTACCCTTGTCCTGAGTTCCTGTGTCTACTTCAAGTGCCTCTTCTACCTCAGCTATACTCTCTAATTTAGGTTCTCTTGTGGTAACTACCTCATTACTGCTTACACTATATTTTTGGTCCCAATAAACTACTTCCTCTTCTGTACACTCTTTAACTCCTATAACATTTCCTATGATGAGATCTGCCACTGGTGAGTCTAAAACACATGCTGTCACTCTTCCTGTTATGTATGGTGTTTTTACTGTTATCACGGCTATTGGGTAGAATTCTACTGTCCCATTAAATGTTATGGATCTAATCTTTTTCCCTGTATAATCCGAGGGTTGCACTAAACTCTTTCTCACCCCGATGGACGTACATCCGGAATCCCTAATTGTTAACGCTGGCCTATCATTAACAAACCCATGATGCATCTTCATACTTCCTCCTTCATGCACTGCTGATCCTGCTTTAACTGTGTGACCACATATTAAGACTGGCTGACCATCTTTTTCAAAAAGAGGTTTGCACCCACTACAATCTTCATTGTTCAGCGTCTCAATTACTTGTGCTGCATTTGAGTGCTCTGTTTCTCTCATCCTACATTGATGACTGACATGCCCGTTCCTTCCACATTTGAAACAAGTGATCTCCCTTTTACTGTTGTTCGTTGGTCCATCTGATGGTTGTGCATCACAATCTGTCATTTTGTGTCTCCAGCTCCCACAATTCCAACATCCGGCATAACTTTGGACGTCTCTGGAAGTTCCCTCTTCTATATGGGTACCGCCCTACTCTACCAACATTGTTTCCTCGGAAACCATTATCTTGAAGTTCTTGCTGCTCACCTTTATGTGCTGAATCCACACTTTTCGCCCTTGGTCTGATGACTGGATTCTGGTCCTGTTTAGTGTACGCTGCACAGACTATTTCCTCACTCATAAGTCTACCAATAGAACTGTTTGGATGTGCAGTCATGTAATTTTGCCCTAACTGTGACATTGTGTCTATGTCCTTTGGCTTACGTTCCTCGAAGAAAGCCACTAAATTAGTATTGCACGATGATAACACCTTGTCTCTCAGCATTAAATCCACTAATTTATTAAAATCTTTTCCTACCTCTGCCAGCTCCATCCACTTATTAAATGTGTTCTTTACTGTGTTAACAAAATCTGTGAAATCTTGATTTGTCTCTGGCCCTAACTGTCTAAACTTTGTTCTATATCCATGTTCAGTTAGTTGGAACTTTGTCAGCAAACGTTGACGTAAGATAGTGTAGTTGTTCCTTTCTTCTACAGGTAAATTGAACATAGTATCTAGAGCCTTACCCGTTAAATACTCGCCCAATCTAATTGCGTACTCGCTTTCTGGGATGCCTAATACCTTCACTGATGCTTCGAATCTCGACAAATAGGAATCCAAGTTGTCTCGGTCCGTAAAAAATGGCAGTTTTAATCTCTGTGACGACTGCGACGGTCTTCTGCTTTCCTCACTTTGACCTTTCGAAGATAGTTCTAGTTTTTTTAGTGCAATTTCAGCTTCCATTTTAATCTTTTCTTTCTCTATTTCCACCGCATTTGTTTGTTTTAACTTTTCAAGTTCTAGTTGTTCCATTTGTAGTTTCACTTGCGTCTCTTTCTCTTCCTGTAGACGCTTGTTTTCCATTTCAGCTAGTTTTACTTGTGTCTCTTTCTCTTCCTGTAGACGCTTGTTTTCCATTTCAGCTAGTTTTACTTGTGTCTCTTTCTCTTCCTGTAGACGCTTTGCCTCGCGTTCATTATGCCTCTCCTCTCTTTCCGTCTGCTTTTGTTCTTTCGCTTCTGCATACTCCTGTAACTCTTTACCTTTCAGGCCTATTCTTTCACCTGCTTCAATATAATCCATTAAAGTAGGCATCTTGTACTTGTAGACACGTGGCTGTGAATCAGCCAACTATAAATGTACAGACTCTGCTGTTAGTCTTTGTGTCACTTCCCTAAGTACACCCGCACTCCCTGTGTACGTAAATCCGTAGTGCTACAATATCACTCTGTACTCACCCAGTCACTCTATAAGCACTAGGTAGTGAGGGGGGAAGTATAAACTATACTCCCTCGTATCTATATATATATATATGTATCACATAACTGTAGAACAATTCCTGGAAATAGTTGTAAACATACATATACATACACAGATGAATGATACACACTAAATGCCAACTATTACACGCTAGACGCATAGGCCGCTGAAACGCAGACGGATGATTACATAGAAATAAAAACCACTGACATAAACATGCCAATGAAAGACCATACCGTGCGCATAATATACACTGACAAATACCATCTAGATAGAAGCTATATTAACATAAGAATTACACCAATACCATATATCCAAAGAACTCAAATATTATATGTAACAGTAAAGAGAAAACAGTACAAAGAACAACTATAACATGAATAATGTACATTGATCTGACGTAGACACTTGGACACCGTGTATAATGTCGAGACGACCCAATGCCACAGCACAAAACAAACTGACTCGTCAGCTGTCTCTCAACAACATACAATATGTACCTAGACAATTTCACCTTTGCGCCGTCTCCCGCATTTCGAGAAACAATGCAAAAATATCCTACTTATAACGAACACTGGACCACATACAAATATTTACGTAACGCACAACAACAATACTTAGGACGATGAAAACAACAGAAGCAAACAAGGGTTGCCGCCACAAAAGTCCTTAGTTTGTTTTTAATATTGTCCGAAAATCGCATGGAAATGTCTGTCCGTTACTGTTTTGAAAAGATTACGACGTTAGATTCCCACAATGAATTAATGTTCTGATGCACTGTCACTTTTTGTTGACGTGATGACACGATTTTCGACTGTCGTAAAAGTTGAAGATGATGATAATTATCCCAACGCCTTGTCTCTACACAGTCCGTAACAGTTTTTGTAATCCTCCCTGTAGAGTTGGCCTGTGATTGTATAATGTATGTGAACGCTCTTGTTTTGCCAGAAATATTGGGTTTTCGTTGCGTTTTGGGGAGCCGAAAATACCTTTAAAATCAATGAATGTTTATCTGCGTAGTCACTGTCGCTTTGAAGTGATGGTATGGTTTCACTGTTGCTGACCAGGTTAAATCCAACGAATGGCAGAAAATGATCATGCGCTTTAAATCCGCTTCGCAAGTCTTTTTTGGTGAAGAAAATGCGCTCATAGTTGCGAAGACGGCACCTGAATGACTGTTGTGGTTTGTTTGCCGATGATGACACACACACACAAAGACGTTAAACGTAAATCCTAGTTTCAGTAGAAAAACAACGTGTTATTCTCAGTGGAAATTTTTCCGTCAAATTCCCTGGTTCTCGGCCTTGAAATGAACCCACCGGTCATCTCTGTTTCTCTTTATCACAATACTCCGTGTAGAAACTTTTCCTTTTCTGTGGAGCAACGATTGTCACCTTTGTGTGTTCCCCACACTTTCCTCCTATAACTCCCCTCCTCCTGGCGAGTTTTTAACCATGAATTACCCTCGTAACTCCCCTGGCGCCCCTTTCCGTCTTATTATCTGCACCGAACTCTGAAGACGCCGTAAACACACACACTCGCTGTGCACAAGTTCACCTGACCTTCACCTTTGGCGCCTGTCTATTTTTCGTGAACAACTGTACTAAACCGCGCTGACTTTTTCGCCTGCTGTCGGCCAGACGCCTCTCTCAGTAGCGCGAACCTTGTCTGTGTACTGTGAGTAAACCCCGCTGTCCCCTCTCCCTCTCAGTGTGGGCAATGGGTTTACCTGTGGTGGCTTTGTTTTGAATTAGCTGTGGTTTAGTAATCCTGTCTTCGCCTACTGGCCATTACTGGATTGAACTTGGAAAACCATGTTGTTGCGCTTAATGAACTGATTCGTACTGATGTAAAATACCGAAGTCCAAGATCGGACAGCCCTCACTTCATCGTCTGTCACAAAGTAAATGATGACAGAGTGACAGATAGAGTGGCTATGGTTGTGTCTAGGGTATGTCCTTGTAACAATGTGATGTTGAACAACAGATTAATCAAGATGCATCACCACCAAACACCAGTCAGTGAACAAGCGTTAATTTGCGCACATAATATTCCTTTAATTCTGAATTAACACAGACACATGTAACATATAAATCCAGGAACAATAATTCTCTAAGAATATATCTCCATCCCAATGGAACACGTCGAATAACACTGCCTCTCAAGGCTACTAAAATCTCGTCCCACACGACAGGTATACTAGCCTCTCTCTAGGCCCGACTCAAAGTAACCCACTATGGGTCTCGAATTCCACTCACTATCCCTGGAACCCACAGTGCGGAGTTATCTTCAGAACTCCGTCACAATTCTTCACTTTCTCAGACCACGACCTTCTCCTGGTCCGGTCTAGACTCAACTCCCTCTCAGCTCGGAGTCCAAACATCAACTCTCCCGTCAATCTTTGTCCCTCTCTTTTCAACAATTCTATCCCCCACAATGCCTCACACACAACACACAACCTCACTGCTCCAACTGTCTGCCCCTTCTTGCAGCCCCTCTCCCTTACCGTTTGTCTCCTTATATTTTCTTTCCGGTGAATGCCCTTTCACCTCTTGAACTGTTTATATTGTACGGCCACTCACCTTAATGCCACTGAACACAGGCATGTGACAATTAGTAAAGTATGGATACTGGGCATGGACGCTCTTTCTAGGACTTCAGTGTCTGGGATCTTGTCTTGCCATTTAATCTTCAGTAACTTCCTAAGGCACACTGTGTGGAAGTTGTTTAATTTCCTAGCGTGTCGCTGATAAACAGTCCAGGTTTCACAAGCATATAGCAGTGTGGATAACACAACTGCTTTGTAGACTTTCAGCTTTGTTTGCAGGCTTATTCCATTTCTGTCCCATACATTCTTGTACAGTCTGCCAAAGGCCGAGCTGGCCTTGGAGATTCTTGCATTCACTTCATCATCAATTGTGGCAGCTTATGACACAGTGCTGCCAAGATAGGTGAATTTGTCCACAACACTTAGACTATGACCATTCACTTTGATATTCGGCACAGTGTGATTATTCCCTGGAGCTGGCTGGTACATAACTACAGTCTTCTCCAAATTGATATTGAGCCCAAATTTGGCACAGGCATGTGAGAAAGCTGAAACATTATGTTGCATGTCTGCCTCTGAGTTGGCGTATAGAGCGCAATCATCAGCAAACAGGAGCTCTCTGACGGTGTCGCTGTCAATTTTGGTTTTAGCTTTCAGCCTTCTGAGATTGAATAACTTTCCGTCCATGCGGTAGTTGATGTCTATTCCAATGTCGTTGCTCTCGAAGGCATTCGTCAAGATAGCTGAAAACATGAGGCTGAACATTGTCGGTGCCAGAACACATCCTTGTTTCACTCCATTGGTGACAGGAAAGGGCTCAGACAGTTCACCATTTTCCTGTACCCTTGCCTGCATGCCATCGAAATCTTTATGTTATCTGAATGTTAATATTTATATACTGTATAACAGCTGACACCACTTCACAAGGAACTCATCACAACACAAGTTCGGTGTAGTTTGTCAAGCGTTCTATTATAGTTTGTTCCCCATTTGAATATTTCGCAATCATCGTAAAATTACTTCACAAGCAATGTTAACATGTTACTACTCTAATATACTTGCATACGTAGAATAGTCGCTAAAGACATCAGCACTCATACTCTACATAGAGGCGAGGTGAAGTTCTGCCATAGCCATTAATCGCCTTCGACTGGTCCGACTCCGAATACAGCCCTGACTTGAATGACCGCTTGGAGGAGACGTTGTAACCTGCCCAGTGATCCGCTTGTTCTTTTCTTGCCAAGCGTGAATTTCTGAACTTGGTCGATCTTCACGCTGAATTTGCGTGAAGCTCTGGACTCTACCCTATCAGCGCACCATGACTTGATATAGGATCGTGGCAATGGACCCCGATATAACTTCTCTTTGAGGTTTAACGGGTTATGGGTAATGATATTATCGAAACAAAACAACACTGTGGTGTCATTATTGCCATCATTGTCAGATTATCAAGACGAGAGAACCTAGTGGATTATACCATCTGGGAAGTGTTTATCCCCTTCCCTAAGTCTTCATCAATGCTCAGTAATTTAAAACATTTGTCCCGATAATTTCAGAATATATTAACCAACAACTGGGGATGGAATAAACAGAGTTCAGAATAAACTGACATGGTACAGAAATAGCTGGGGCATTGATGTCATCGTTAGGAGGTTACGGTTACAATGTCTATCATGAGCGCGGTCAGACGGCTGAGGGGTTGAGAGGCGTAAGGGGAGGGGGATGGCTACATTCCTGTGCTGGCCTTTCGTTACGGCAGGAAAAGACTAATCACCTATTCCTCCGTGTACTCTTCAAGTTGTTACAATGTGATGGTGCTTACACACCACATACGCACAATAGGTTTTTGCTATGTGCATTTTTTTGTTCAGAAAGTATCGTTGTCTTAAATAACATAATATAGGGTGTATTTTTAATTACTGTGGGGTTTTTAAAAATATTGCCGGTCCACGTTTTGTATTTACTCTCTGTGGAGTTCATGCAAATAATAGGTTTATACAAAATTTGGACCGGCAATATTTTCAAAAGACCCACAGTCATTAAAAATACAACATATATAATAACGTTATGAACTGATGTGGCAGCTGTACTCATTATTACCTCATTTGCAAAATTTGTTTTGTTGGCATAAACAGAAATGGAATGTTGCAAACGTGGTTGTGAAATCCGTTGGCTGTTATCGTGGATCAAATGCTTGTCTTTTCCAGTCTCAGAAACATAATCTTGGGCAGAGCAGCTTAACCTTTGAGGCCAACATTTTATCTCCCCATTCAGCTTGTAATTGTCGCAGACTAAAAAAGCCGCCAGACTATGCAGGATGCCCTAAGGGAATTGGATGAATAACGCTCTCAACATGGCAATATATTAAATATGCATGAGATATTACACAATATTTTATTTCAACTGACCAGTGTTAATTTACATCGAATGGCCGAACAGATAAGACCTCTCGCTCTTAAACTTCCGGTGTGCTGATGCCGAGGTAGCGGATCCAACCCCTACACCGGTCAATTGGATTAAAATGTTGACTTCTCGCCCTTGACTTAGGGACGTAAATTACAAGCACCTCAGAAGTATGAGTGGGTTCGCCTGATGGCGAGGGACACTGGTAATAATAGGCAAAGGTTATCCACACGCTAAAATCAATCTAGTGCACTAGAAGAAGTAGTACGTGTTTGGACTACACTTGAATTCAAAGCGAGCAATCATACAATAAATAAATGGATCTAGCAAACACATGTATTTGTATTACTTTAAAGTAACACTTACTGAAGATATGTGAAAATAGATTGTATCACCTAATAAAACATGTTAAACGTTTCCAGTCGAACATAAAAATATAGAACAAGTGCATATTTTATGTACTTTAACAGATATAAAGGATTTAAAAGCTAAGAGAATCAACTTCATTCTCTCGGGTTTTATCGACTCTTTCCACAGGGCGGGTTACCGAGCGCGTTGCACAAAGCATGAACTCCGTAGCTCCAGCGACGACCCTCAGGAGTCTCCGAGAACAATGCACTCGTGAACGGAACGACGTAGCCCGGAATCGAACTCACAACCTTTGAAGCGCGAGGCAAAGGCGGGGGGGGGGGGAGGAGGTGTCATAACCACTTAGCCAAGCAGACTCCCCTTCCTGCACTTCTGATTTATACTGTATGCTTATTTACATTGTCGGATCACGATCTACTAGGTATCTGCCACTACTTTCTTCTTGACTTGGGCCATATTGGTAGGTGACTGTGGCTATTGTCTCTATAAAGAGATCCCTTGCCTTCTGTTGCAAACTTGAGACCATAACGAATAACTTTCTGTGGGTTGCTCTCAAGCTCATTCCTGCACATGCTGAATTCGTTTCATGATACCCTAAAAGGGTACTCCACCTTGCCCATGTTTGTCCTGTAGGATAACGATGAGAAAAGGGTATCTTACGTCTCCTTTCATAACAGTTGAGTCAAGAATCGACATCACAGTACTCGAGCAATTCTTATAAGTGTTCTGTTCTTCCATCAGCAGCCAGCGAAGAGCCCCAATGCTAATGGTACCAGTAACACTCTGAAATTGTGTCCGCCTGGCTTCTCCTTGGAGTCATGAGTTTAGTCCAGAACCTCTGGTCACTCCCTGCAGCACCACCCTCTCCAAGCCGATATGATCTATTTGTTCTTCTGCACTATACACACGATCACAACGAACCCCGACCAAGTCTGCCTTATCGTGCACCAATACCCACCCCAACGAGCGGCGCCAATCTGTCCGTCTGCTCGTATCCCATCATACCAGCTTGTCCTTTAATAATAGAAAACCGCTATTCTGCCACCCAGTCATCAGACAAGCTGAGAAACATCTATTGGAAGTATAAGCGTGGTTTCTGGGGAAAATACAAAGAATACCATGGACGGACAGAAAAGTAATTGAGATAAACCCTCAGGAAGCATATAAAAATCGCAACTTGATTAGAGAAATTAGACGTAGACAGTCCAAAATTTATTTTTTTTTTAAAGGGGGGGGGGGGGGGGGCCACTATGGGAGAAATAAACTTTAAAACTAAGTGATAACTGGCAAACCTGAAGGGAAAGGAGCAAGTAGAAGATAAACATATAAATAGCTGGATGGCTTGACCACCGGGCATAGCTTAGAAAAGAACACAGATTTGATCTAAGCGTCTGATGATCGTGTGAGATGGCGAAACATGACCGCTCCCGCCTATCGGCATGAACATGATGATGATGAGGGTGAGAAGGATGAAGTTGATAAACATTTAATAGCTTAATTTTAATGTATAATTTTACGCCGTTAATGTGCATATATAAATAATCTATTAACCTTCATATTTCATTCCTACATTCAGTAGCATGTCCTTTACAGAACCTCGCTCTTATAACAAACACCCTTATGCAAAACTTCTCGGTCATAAGCAAGATGCCCCGCGTCCGATACACCCATCTGGAGATCATCCGCTACATGCTGCACACATCTTCTCTTTGGCCTTCCTCTTCCTCTCTCCCCGGGGCATATACCCATCCATTATTGTTGTCTCCAAACTTTTATAACTTTTCAAGTGACCAAAATATTTCAGTCTTCTTTTTTTTATCGTCTTTAGCAACCATCCTTCTTCAATATTCAGCTCTTGTCGTATGGATGCATCTGTTCTTTTCTGTATCCAAGATATTCTTAGAACCCGTCTATAACATTTATATTCAAAGGCATTTATGCGCTGTTCAGCTTGTTTAGTAAGTGTCCAGGTCTCGCAGGCGTATGTTGCAATGCAAAGTTCATGCTCTTTAAAATCTAATTTCATATTTAGTTGTACAAAAGCAACAATTTTACATTGGTTAATGATACGTAATGTTTCCATATTAACCTCTGTTTCAGAGTTCTGTAAGGTGGACAGCGAGTGCCGAGCTGGCCGCACGTGCGTCATTGGAGTCTGTAGGTGCTTCACGCCAAGCATGTGCGCTGGTCATCACAAGCCGGTGTGTGGGTCCGACGGCTTCCAATACTCGTCTCACTGCGAGCTGCACAGAGTAGCCTGCGTCAACCGCATCCACATCCGGGTAGACAGGCGGAGCAAGTGCTTTCAGGATGAAATCGAGCAGAAAGGTATTTATGACAGTTCAGTTATAAGAGCAAAACAGAGGTAATGATTATAACTAAAGAAGAACAAACAGCAACAATTCACCTAAACGAACATCCCTTGAAACAAACAAAGAGTTTCAAGTACCTAGGAAGTATAATATCATCAAATGGCAGATCAGAAGACGAGATCGAAAATAGGTGCAATAAGGCAAATCAACTCATTGGACAAATGGCACCAATACTAAAGAACAAACATGTAGGCTATCAATAACTACTAAGAAAGCACTTTACAAAACAATCTTCCCACCAACTCTGTGCTACCAATGGTAAACCTGGACAATGACAGAAAAAGAGAAAAGAAAAATCACAACAACAGAAATGAGATTCCTGAGAAGAATACTCAACGTATCAAGAAGAGATAAAATCAGAAATGAAGAAATCAGGACTAAAGTGGGGGTTAAAGCAGCACTAGATTTTATTAGAAAGCAGCAAGTCAAATGGTTTGGCCATGCAAGTAGGCTACCAGTCAACAGCATACCACAACAAGCAATGATTTACAGACAAGATGGAAACAGAGGAAGAGGCCGACCACGTAAACGTTTCACGGAGGGAATAACAGAGTACATGGGAATATCGATACATGAAGCCCATAATCGGGCAACCTCACGATGTTTATACTTCACCTCGACACCGCAAGGTACAAGAGGAACACGATGAGATGAGAGAGTTATAAGAGACGGACGTGCTAGCGTAGTTGATGGGGAACTCCGCTGGAAATGTCACGAGCACGGTCGGTACGGGTTCGAGGATGTCTGGGCTCATCACTTGTCAAAGTTAGGGAAAGATTGGCCAGCTATTTGTCCTAGCGCTCAGGTTATCATATCACAGACCTTAGCAATCCCCGGGAAGGTTAACCCGGTCAACAAATGCCCGCAGAAGTCGGATGTGTCGGCCTAACGGCGCAAGAACGCAGCTCTGCTGTAAACAGGCACAACGCAATCACATCCGAAAAAAAAAAACTCCGGATGAACGAAGAAGAAGAAGAAGAAGACCTTAGCAAGAAACTGCTTCGGAACATTTTTGTTTTCAGTTGTAAGATATTTAAAGCAAACTAATAGCGGTAAAATGCTGGTGTTGACAGCGATGTCCTGTAAAGGATATGCGAAAAAAAATGTGTTTATACTTGTATTTGCAGTGCTTTGTTTGTTTGTTTGTTTGTTTGTTTGTTGTTTGTTTGTTTGTTTATTTGTTTGTTTGTTTGTTTGTTGTGCTCGCTCGCTTTGAACCCAAGCGTAGTCCATACACGTGCTACTTCTTCTAGCTCACTGGACTGATTTCGCTTGTAGATTAGCTGTCCCTACGACCATTGTCCCTCGACATCAGGCGAACCCACTTCTGAGGTACTAATAACTTACGTCCCCAAGTCAAGGTCTAAAAAAAAAAACAGCGAGTAATGAAATTGTTAAGAAACTGGAGGAAATGGAAATGTGATTTTTTTTTTTTTTCAGACGAATATTGAGAATATCATTGTCAGAGAAGGAAACAAGCACGTGAATAATGATGGCTGCAGGTGTAAATAGATCCTCATCAAAGACAAAAGAAAATGTATTATGCATATCGACAGAAGTTGTGGCATACAGAAATTAGCCTTATGTGGGAAAATAATAAAAGAAACAGAGGCAGACAGAGAAAAATGTGTGTGTAAAGCTTAAACTGATGAACGGTACATAATCGTATATGCAACGTCAACTCCAGCAGCAACACATCATATGATAGAGAGCATTGGAGAGCCGTGAGTCCTAGTGTCTGCTCCACACAAACCACCTGACAATGGAGACATTTTTGGGAATGTAATCCTCCAGTTCCAGCTAAGCAGTGGCCAGGGAGATGAACGACATCCTGGGCTGTTAACATTGGTGTATGAACATCATCATGTAGCAGTCAACACTAATGTATGAACATCATCGTGTAGCAGTTAACATTAATGTATGAAAATCATCATGTAGCAGTTAACATTACTGTGTGAACATCATCATGTAGCAGTCAACTTTAATGTATGAACATCATTATGTAGCATATGTTAACATTAATGTATGAACATCATCATGTAGCATATGTTAACATTAATGTATGAACATCATCATGTAGCAGTCAACACTAATGTATGAACATCATCGTGTAGCAGTCAACATTAATGTATGAAAATCATCATCTAGCAGTTAACATTACTGTGTGAACATCATCATGTAGCAGTTAACATTACTGTGTGAACATCATCATGTAGCAGTTAACATTAATGTATGAACATCATCATGTAGCATATGTTAACATTAATGTATGAACATCATCATGTAGCAGTTAACATTAATGTATGAACATCATCATGTAGCAGTTAACATTAATGTATGAACATCATCCTGTAGCAGTTAACATTAATGTATGAACATCATTATGTAGCAGTTAACATTAATGTATGAACATCATCATGTAGCAGTCAACATTAATGTATGAACATCATCATGTAGCAGTTAACATTAATGTATGAACATCATCATGTAGCATATGTTAACATTACTGTATGAACATCTTCATGTGGTAGTTAACATCAATGTTTGTGTAACTTGGTTCATTATCATGATCATGTAGGCGATTCACTATAGAACGTAGCTCTAAACATCGCCTTGTGACATTATCATCGATACCTTGGCAGATACCCACCCTCAAGCATTATCACGCCTAAGATGTCTTATATGTCCTGTATCCATCTTCGTTATGGTTGCCAATTTTTTCTTCTATGAACCATGCCATCCATTGTGTTCTTTCCTGATCGCTGTGATGTTTAATTTGTTAAAAGTATTTCAATTTCCTAGACATTATATTTTTTAATGGTCAGTTTTCTTTATATTTTGTAGAATGACAGAATTTTTCTTCTCTTTGTCGACGGTTTCTATGAGCATTTTTTTTTCTTTTTGGTTGGAAACATTTAAGTTCAAAATCCTTGTTTTTCTTCTTTAATGAATGGACATTTAACAAATTGATTTTTGTTTAATTCAGAGAAAATCTGGCTGATGGAGCAACAAAGACTGATGCAGGAGAAAAGTGAGAGACAGAAATTGTTAACAGAAAAAAAGATCCAGATTTCCCCATCTAGCACCTACACCGCTCATGATAATTCTGCAGGTCAGACATATTTTAATCTAGATGATAAATAGCAGTATGGCATTATGACGCCGTCATTACAAAGATTATTGTAACGAGCCATGTTTTTATTGATCTTTAACTGTTTCTTTTAATGAATAATCAACTAAATAAGAGCTTAGTTGGTTATTTTCATTGCTTTCTGTTACAGTTATTGCCAGCTTTTGAAATTTGCTTAATCATTTGTTTTCTGGGATTCTACCCAGTATATAATATTTTATACTTTTGTATGTGTATATGTTTAGTAACATGAGAAATATAGATAGGCGGAAAAACTCACCTCTGAGTTAGCATAACTAGGCGGATAGCACTGGCCTCCCACGAGGCACAAAAAAGAGGAAGAACGTCTATAAGAGTTTGTCTGATTGATTGACTGATCTATCAATCGATTGATTGATTGATTGATTGATTGATTGATTGATTGATTGATCTAGGAACCGACATCACAACATTCGGGGCATTCTCATAGGCGCTCTGTCCCCATCCTCAGCAGCCAGCGAAGAGTTCCAACACCAACAGTACCAGTAGCAATCTGATTATAAGTCCGTCTCGCCTTTCCTCTGAGCGTCGAGCGTCGGCCAGATCCCTCGTCACTCCTCGCTGTCTCATTCTTGCCAGACGATGGTGACCCATTTGCTCCTCCGAGGTGTACACTTGCTTCCACAAGGCCGCGACCACGTCTGCCTTGTCATGCATCAATACTCCACCAAGTTTTGCAGAGCCAGCCAATCTGTCTGGCTGTTCATTCTCCAGCACACCGGCATGCCCTGGAGAAAAGATCCAGGCGATACTTGCCATCCGTGACCTCCGAAGCGATGCAAGCCACTCTGCACGAAGCCTGCCTGTCCTCAATTCCGATTCCGATTCTGGTACGAGTACCCCCCTTTCAGCTTCGATTTCCGACTTGGCTATGTAGGGTGCTTATGGTGCAGCTTGTAGTTTGTCTTTCGTACTTTGGACTGCTTGTTATCAGCTTCCCGGCTTCTGATGGGTTAATTGCGTTCGTTTCTTTCTTGATGA
This sequence comes from Cepaea nemoralis, assembly GCA_014155875.1. NCBI lineage: Eukaryota > Metazoa > Mollusca > Gastropoda > Stylommatophora > Helicidae > Cepaea > Cepaea nemoralis. The sequence continues at coordinate 395,117 of JACEFZ010019676.1, forward strand.
GGTTTTTCATGTCTGGTCAGATTTGCGCGCTTGTTGAGGCACGGCGTGATTGTGGTCTCACCCCGTCATATGGTGCTGTTTCCTTCAGGGAGTTTTACCAGTTGTCGTCTCACCTGGTGTTCCTCCTATTTCCCCATCTTGACTTGTCATCGAATCTTCTCGGTGTTCGCCAGTCTGGTCTTGATGGTGAGCGATATCGTACTTCCTCTGTCGCTTCTTCTTCTGTTTGTGCCCTTGTATCCTCTGGTTCGGGTGTGGCTGGCTGGGTCTTGGTCTGGAGCAGGTCGAGCATCTCATGAAAAGTGTCTTGTATTTTGAGTAGCTGTCCATCCGTCTCAGCCTTTATTGCCGCCATTCGAGCTATCTTCTGCGGAACTTGCTTCATTTCGTCGAGGATGCGCTGAGCGGTCGTTGACTGTGTTTCTTGCTTCTTGTCTTTTTCTTTCTCCCTGCTTGATAGCCTTTCTTCTGTCTCAGCCTGTATAACAGCCATTCGTGCGACATCCTGCTCAATCTTCTGCTGAACTTGCTTCGCTTCGTCCAGGATGCGCTGAGCGGCTGTTATCTGTGTTTCTTGCGTTTTGTCTTTTTCTTCCTCCATGCTGGTGAACTTTGATCGCAGGTCCTTCAGTTGGCCTTCCAGTTGTGCTTTGTCACTTTTGGTGAGTCGATTGGTGGCCTCGTACTGCCTCCTAGCTTCTTTGTAGGGCAGGTTAGTCTTGATGGCGATCTTCATAGCTTCCTTGCTGTCTTGGTGGCAGGGGCAGCCGAGGTACCTGGCGCCGTGGTTGCCGAGGCAGTTGGCGCATTTTCTGTTATTGTTAGGCCTCCTGAAGTCCTTGTCGATCTTTGCGTGCTGGCACTGGCTGTATGGATGAGGTCCAGAGCAGTATCTGCAAACCTCAACCTCACTCTTGCAGGTGGCACGGGTGTGCCAAAACTTCTGGCACTTAGAGCACTGCAGCACTCTGGGTATGTAGTGCTCTGGAACTTGGTCTCTCTTGTCCCATCTGATGTATTGAGGGATAAGTCGGTCCTCTGATGTTACGACGACGACAGTAGAGGGGATGTTGTTCTTTCCGATGATCCTCTCGGCACTGGTGATCTTGAGTTTGTGGTTTTCCCTTGTCAGCAACTCCCTGATCTGGTCGTTGGTGAGATGGGTCTTGACTCGTTTGATGACCCATCGTTTCATCATGTTGTGTCGGCTGGCTTCCAATAAGATGCCGTGGTGAAGCTTGATGTCGGCTTTCTCATCTTGTGTTATCTTCTTCATAAGTGCTGTGGTCTTTGGGTTGTTGTTGAGGGAGACCACTACTCCCTCATGTGTCTTGCGCAGCTGGTTGATGCTGTGTCTTCCCAGCTCGTTTTCCAACAGACTGATTATCTTGTCTGTTGGTAGCGCCGACAGTTTAGCTTCACCCACGCTTGTCTGTTTGAGCAGTATTCTGCCGGTGAAGTCCTCAGATGTTGCTGTTGTTTCCTCCTGTGTGGAGGTCACTGGTAGATTGGGCTGCATCGTCTTGGAGCTGGTTGGAACTTCCCGGCTGCTGCTGGCTTGAGATGTGGTTTCTTTATCAACTGGGTCGGCTTCAGCTGGTGTAGGAGCCGGACTGCTGTTCGTAGATACAGCGTCAGCAGTCGTAGCGGCCTTCCTCGCCTCTACCTTCTTCTTCCCGGCTGTATATAGCGCATGTCGCTGGGCGGCATTTTTAACGCGAGGCATCCTCTGCGTTAGCCGATAAGACGACTTGATCTCGATAGCGCGTCGAGTCGACTGATGTGTCATGGAAAAAGGCACATCAGTCGACTCGACGCGCTATCGAGATCAAGTCGCCTTATCGGTTAACGCAGAGGATGCCTCGCCTGTCCTCACCTTCCTCGGCATGCTTTATGAGTCAGTTACAATCACGATATGTGTGCGTATCGTATTCTCGATCCAGCGGAAAGCTGCAGTGACCGTCTCCACCTCCATTCTTAAGCTATATGTTGTGATATCATATGCCAGGTTCTCCTGCACCAAACGTCGGCCATTAGCTTTTGCTATGAACCCCCAGGCACTTCTTCTACCTCTCGACACCGAACCATCTGTGTAGATAATCACATCACCCGAGCGAGCATTATCTTGAATTAGTTGCTGGATTTCCACTTCCGTGGCCCCTGCTGGATTTCCACTTCCGTGGCCCCTGCTGGCCACTCTCTGCACTCCCGGCTCAATGTAATTATAACTCTGCAAAAGTCTAACTGCTCCGCTGGCACTCTGACCCACTCCTCTCCTCGCCTAATGTTCTCCAAGATGCACATATGTCTGATCGTATCCTCCGCCTGAGCCATCCATGATCTCCCTCTTATCAGTCGTTGACCCTTAACTGAGTCCAGCGCCTCATGCAAAGGGTGGTCTGTGTCTGCAGCTACTCTGGGGTACGCCTTCTTCTGCATCACCTTGAGCTTACCTGCAACAGTCTTCAAACCAAGGATGTAACGCATACACACTACTGGAGTGTCTCTGGTGCATCCCAGAATGACCCGCATAGCTTCGTTCTGTATGCGCTCTAACTTCACCAGCTGACTCTTTGAGACAATGAGCAGTCCTAGTCCATAATCAATCACTGAGAGGATCAAGTGCTGGTATAGAGTGAAAAGCATTCTCTGCTCTGTGTCCATTGCAGCCATAGTTTTAAGTGCATTGAGTCCCTTTTAAGATCCACATGGTCCTTGAAAGACAGGCTCCTGTCAAATGTGATTCCCAGATACTTCAGTTTGTTCTCTCTGTTGACGTTTCTACCATCTATCGGGAGGCTTGGGACATCAGCGCTCACAATCTTGTTGTCCAGAGAGCACCATAAAACAGCCGCCTTTTCCGGGTGGATGACAACACTCATTTCACAGCACCACTCAATCACTTTGTCTACTGTCGCATGTTGCTCCTGGGCTGTTTGTACCCTATCTCTCCTTGCCTATATGCAAGAACATCATCTGCAAATGTTAGTATCCTTCCAACCCCTGGTGCTTCTAGGTTTGCAATCTTGCTCGTATACACGTTAAAGAGCACAGATGAAATTGCAGATCCCTGTGGCAGTCCCGGGGTTAACATATGTGGCTCTGAGGTGCATGCACCCAGACGGAGAGCAACCCGACGAGAATACAGGACGGCTGGTATCAAGTTCACCAACCAGGGATTGACCCCCTTATCCATCAGTGCGGTCATCAATACATCATATCTAACTCTGCTGTATGCCCTGTGTTTAAGTGTTAATTTTCTGAGAATAGCTATTCATACTTAGCACATGTTTCTATGTTTTTGCCAGGACGTTCACAGATGATTCGTTTCCGTAGGAAGCTAATTAATTATGTCATGAAGGGGTTACGGACGCGGTTCGTGATCCCGCATACCCACGTTCGAAACACAGCTGCGTGCGAATTGGCAGCAGACCGCGTTGCGTTGGTTTTTTACGAAATGGGGTGGGTGCCGGTCGTTCAGAAAGCAATGGCAAACTACTGAACGTAAACTTGCCAAGAGATCAACAACAGCAAAAAATGATGGTGTTGACTGCAACGTCCTGTAAAAGATATGCAACTAACTGTTATATATACAATAGGCCTACAACATGTGATGGATCTATCACATCACAGGCCTGTATCGGGAAACTACTTCCGGACAGTTGATTTATGTTTATTATTTTAAATGAAGTAATAAATCTGAATCAATCATGTAAATAGCATGTGAATAGATGTAAATTTGTGTTGTAAATAGTAACACATGTTTTCTGAGAACACTATTGCTTCTAACTTTGCAGTGTAATTTTGATTATTTTCCCTCTGATAATTACACGCACGTTGTCTTAGCAATAGTTTGCACCTCGTGGAAAACGCAACCACAGATTTTTTTTTCCTTTTTTATTCGCATATCCGTTACAGGACATCGCTGTCAACAGCAGCATCTTTCAGCTGTCTGTTGATTTCTTGGCAATATATTATTACTCTCAGTAGTTTGCCATTGCTTTCTGAGCGGCCGGCTCAGTTATCCCCCAAGTCTATATATATATATATATATATATATATATATATATATATATATATATATATATATATATATATATATATATATATATATATATATATATATATATATCTATCAGCATCATCATCATGTGCCCTGTCAGCTAACGTAGGCGTTCATGGCTCTCCACAGATCTCGGTCTTTGGTATTCTGGATCAATTCTGGTGTGTGTGTGTGCGCGTGTGTGTGTGTGTGCTTGCGTGCGTGCGTGTGTGTGTGCAGCTGTACGTGTATGGTGTATGTATCATATTAATAAAATGGTAAAATGGTTTATACTGCGGTAAAGCTGTGGAAATGTAACCAACTAAAACTGACGCAAACTCCTTGGCTATTCCTCCTTGGGTTCACACTCATCCATGATTATATATTAACTTTCTCCACTTTACCCGCCTTCCTCCCTATCTTCATGCGCTGCTGTCTGTTAGCGTCGAATGTTGAGCGGCGCTCGCCAAACCCGACACCTCACATTGTGCCAATGGCTTCGGGCGGAAGAGCGCAATTGAGGGATGTAAGTCTTACTCTAGTGCGTAGAAATGTAACCTAAAGAGTGAATGTCTTGGCGGGGCAGACCAGGGTCTTTAGCCTTGGTCGGTAACTGGTCTAGGATGGAAGCTTAGACAGGCGGACAATTAGTTGGGGTATTCCTTTGCTGATTCGGCAGTTTCTTCATTTTGTCTTGTTCCAGACGTACAGGTGTTACCTTTCCTCTGGTGTAAACTAGGCAGGCGAGGGAGGGATAATATTGTATGGGCAATACATGGTCCCTAAATTCAGTCCAGGCTTTGTGCTGTGGAGAGGTTGAACTCATTTTACAAACTATCGTCTGTCAAGACGGCAAGGTGCCAGTCATTACACAGTGGAAACAGAGGAAGAAGCAGGCCACACAAGCGATGGAATACCAGAATCAATGAATACCTTCATGAAAATTGTTATTTCTAAGCTAACATTGGCAAGTATGACAGGGCAAGCAGAAAAACTTTAAGAATAAAACTAGCTCTATAGCAATTTCCTTTATGATATTTATTAACAGTACATACATGGAAGTCCCTTGGTCGAAAGATTATGAGCTCTCGTTTTTAAACTTCCTATGTGCTGACGGCGGGGTATGAGGTCCTCATCCTACACGGTCCGTCGGACTTAACTGTTGACTGCTGGTCCTTGACTTGGGGACGTAAATTAGAAGTACCCCGGAAGTCAGAGTGGGCTCGCCTGTTGGCGGTTGACAATGGTAATAGGGAAATTTGGCCAACATGCAAAAATCAGTCCAGTTTGGACAATGCTTGAGTCTAAAGAGGGCGAACGAAACAAAAACAAAACAAAACCGTACATAAACAACTATTTTTTTCATGAGGTGCCACTGTTTTATAGACTAACTATGTTACATTTAACAAGTTCCACATCTGGGAACCATTCCTATCATTATCCATGACGTATTTGATTGACAGACCAAGCACCAGCTGATCTTAAAATAGGGCATCTACCAGCAGAAGAGAAAGTCTCTACTGTGACAGAAAAGGCAACAACACCAGCAGCAGTGACAAATGACAAGAAAGAGTGCACATGGAAGGAGATGGGTGCCTTCAAGGAAGCGCTCCTAATGTACTACTGTCAGAAATTTGCAGAACCAAACTGCAAGTTGGAAGTGAAAACTGGTAGGTATTTTGATTCGTACATGTTCTGTTGTTGATTTATGTAATGGTTTCTAATTGGCTTCCTTATATATATATATATATATATATATATATATATATATATATATATATATATATATATATATATATATATATATACATATATATATATATATATACCTTTCGGTTGCATATCATTTATGATATCGACGTTCCTCCACGCCATGATGCCTTGTTGTCAAACTGTCCAGCATCTTCTCACTTGGTTGTGTCCTGCCTCTCTTCCCCACCAGCCTTCCCGTTGTGACGATACACTCCAACTTTCCTCTTCTCAATAGCATGCCTACAGAATCGGTCTTTCTATCTGTCCACGGTGTTCTCATCATACTTCTATTAACCACATCTTCGCAACTTCATCTTAGTCCCTCGCTTATCTGCTAATTGTCCATGGTTTGCTTCCGTACATCAGGATGGCTCAGTATGCTCTTACGAATTATTTTCCTCACCTCGATTCACGAAGATAAATTGCAGAAATATTCCACATCTTGTGAAATGATACGTTTGCTTGAGCTGTTCTACTCTTTGCTTGTTTAAAGTACGCAAATACTTAAATACATTGACATGTTTCAGATTAATCATTGTAATAATCAATACTCATCAATGATCAATCAATTAATCAATGTAACAATCATTGCTTCTGTTTTTCTATTATTCAGACTAAGTTCTTTGTTTTGACTTCCTGTTGCAATATTATCTATCCAATCTTGTAACCGTGTTTCATTTTCAGCGATCAAAATCACGTCACCTTTATAACGCAGGTTGGTACATAATGTCCAACAACCAATACTTCTGGCATGTCGTGTATGAATTTCATTATTATTTTGCTGTAAAATGTTAAATTTTAACAAATATGAGATAATACCTTTCCAACGCTTTAAAAAGTCGACAGGGTCGACTTCATTGCACTGGGTTTTATCCCATATGGCTCGGTCTCTTTCCGCAGCGCGGAAGGCGTCTCACAAAGCACGAACTCCGTAGCTCTAACGACGACCCACAGGAGTCTCCGAAAAATTTAACTCGTGAACCGAAGGATGCAGCTCGGAATCGAACCCACAACCTTCGGAGCCCGAGTTAAACGGCTTGACCACTTCGCCACGAAAACTCCCTTTCCAGCGTCTTGTTTAATTGGATTTGAAAATGTCCTAATTGGTTGTCAATGCTTATGGATGCTCTTTGTTACCAATACATGTTCTGCATTATTCTTATATCTTTACTATCTATGTTTAACATTTCCAATCTTGCATTTATTTCTTCATGTTTCATCCTAGCAAATGATTTAGTGTAGTCAATAATGCACAAATGCAGATCTATGTTCAGTTCAATCATGATTGAGGAGAAAATTAGAAATGTTTACAGTAATTTTTTAAGTCAAAATTGAAGTCAGGTAGGTATCACACTATGGAAAGATTCACATTAATAATGATCAGAAATAAGAACAAATGAACCAATTTTATTTTTAAATGGTTAATAGTTTGGCACATTAGCCCGTCTGATATTCTGTCCTTCTTGTCTCCCTGCTCTCATACATTATTGGATAAGCTACCCACAGCTGTTCAGAAGTGTAATTTAATTGACTTAATGTAACAGATTTTTTAAAAGTTACAAAACGACTTATTACAGCAACCAACATACTGAAAAACAAAACTGGAAAGGCTATTTCTACTTAATCAGATATTATAAACAAATATCCACAGTACAGGTGTGAATTGTGTGCAAACAATAGCAATATCAGATGACCATAACAGCTGAATATCAAGACAGTAAGTTAAACAATTATAATACATGCATTAACTGATTCAGTGCCAAACAAAATGTTGGTTTGGACAAAAAAAAAGGTATACAATCAAATGAACCAGTTTAAAGATTGAGCACAACCCACCACTGGAAACGCAGATCGTATTCCGGCACGAACCTAAAGATTGAGCACAACCCACCACTGGAATTGCAGATCGTATTCCAGCACGAACCTAAAGATTGAGCACAACCCACCACTGCCCACGCAGATCGTATTCCGGCACGAACCTAAAGATTGAGCACAATCCACCACTGGCAATGCAGATCGTATTCCGGCACGAACCTAAAGATTGAGCACAACCCACCACTGCCAACACAGATCATATTCCGGCACGAACCTAAAGATTGAGCACAACCCACCACTGCCAACACAGATCATATTCCGGCACGAACCTAAAGATTGAGCACAACCCACCACTGCCAACACAGATCATATTCCGGCACGAACCTAAAGATTGAGCACAATCCACCACTGGCAACGCAGATCGTATTCCGGCACGAACCTTAAGCCGTGTCTACCTTAAGTAGTACACCTGGGAGGCTGCAGCCAGAGACCGAAATTCGTGGCGTGCATCATTACGCAAGGGTGCAGTTATATGTGAGGCAACCAGGACTGCAAGAGCTGTGAAGAAAGGGCAGGACAGAAAAACCACTGCAGGAAATCCTCCTCCAGAAACGTCAAGCATTCTTTGCCCACATTGTCAAAGAACATTTCGAGCCAAAATATGCCTTATCAGCCATCTTAGAACCCACGACTCCATACCTTCAACCCCACTGAATGAAATGAATGGTCATCATCATTCTTGATGGACAAACAACACCTTAAGTAGTGGGTTAATCAAATGAACAAGTTTAAAAGTTGAGCACAACCCACCACTGGCAACGCAGATCGTATTCCGGCACGAACCTTAAGCCGTATCTACCTTAAGTAGTGGGTGGTGCTCAATCTTTAAACCTCAAATCCCGAAACAACCAAATAAATCAAAATGAACAAGTATTATTATAATGTAAATTTCTGATCACTGAGCATTAAAATTGTGGAATACACAGTGAAACAAAACAAATACCATGATAATCTTTGTATGGTAATATATCGTCCTTATGTCCAGTTGCGAGGTTACATTCCACTATATATTATCCTTTTAGCAACATGATTGCAGATAAAATACCATGATAACCCTTGTACAGTGATATATCATTCTTCTGTCCAATTGGGAGGTCACATTCGATGATATATTATCCTTCGGCACTGAATAAGTTAAAGAGTTGGTAGGTAATTGGTATGAATAACATACTAGGAGAGCTAATGAACTATCTATAGTTATCTTCAAGACAAAGAGAACCCTGTCTGCACTGGCAGATGTGGCTAAAGAGTACCGTGGTGCTGCAGAAGTTATAGAACTACAGCAATCATCTGGAAACAACTGTGAACTTATTTTTAGCAACAGGACTGCATATAAAGTAGGAACAATGACCTGAAAGAGAAGGAATTGGAAGATGTGATAACAATGAAGATGCGAAGAGTTGCTAATTGTGAAGAATATTGCTGAAGAGCACATTGAAATCAGGTTACAGCAAGTACAGCTGAGCCCGTTTTCAGCCTCTGAAAGTTCGGTGGACAAATACAACTAGCAGTGTTAAAAAGTATATAATGTATTTGTTTATTTCACAACACCTGTCGACAGACTATAGCAGGAAGTTGTCTATAAGGTGGTGACACACAAAAACCAATCAAAAACTCAAACATAAGTTTAGTTCTGTGAAATAGAAGGATAAAATACTTGTTTGGCACCATTTCTAGAAATGGTCGAAACGAATTTATTTTAATTGGCTCTGAGGTCAACTCAACCTAAACTGGGTACCTGGAAATGTCTTGGGAAGTAAAGGCGGCCGATGAGATAGTTACCACATTACATCATCATTATCATCATCATGCCATGCCGGTAAGCGTGGGCTGTCATGTTTTGTCATCTCACACGATCACCAGAGTCGTGGATCAGTTCAGTGTTCTTGTCTCGACCATGCCACGTGGTCAAGCCATCCAGGTATTTACTTCTCTGCCTTCCCCTTGTTCTCTTCCCCTCGATCTTGCCAGTTGTCACCAAGTTCTCCAATTTATTTCCTCTCATAACGTGACCAACAAATTGTAACTGTCTACATTTATTTCCCTAATCAGTTTACGTTTTTCATTTGTTTCTTGTAGAACTTGGTTATTGGTTTTTCTGTCTGTCCATGGTATTCTTTGCATTTTCCTCAGAACCCACATATCCACAGCCATCAGGCCACATCACGCACCGAGTGATGAATTATCTATAAAACTATGGTGTCCAACACCATACGCCCAAAGCGTCTTCAGGCGGGTAAAAGGGTATTTTATTTACTTACTTCTGAGGATGGGAAGACTGCTGGCTATCACCCAGCCTGTTCAGCATCTTAGAAAACTGTCGTGTCAGAAAGGTTCGTTAGCCTCAATGACACAGTAATGATTAAACAATGCGTTATCACAAATCCATACCCGGAAGATGATATCAGTGCCTTGACTGAAGGTGAACAACCTAGCAAAGACACTCTATATAACCTCTAGAACAAAGTATAGTAAGGAAATCAACATAGGAAACACTCCAGTACGTGACACATGATAGATGATGAAACATTAAAACATCATAATAAAACTAAGATCTAAAGACAGTAAAGTAGTTCAAGTATATGGAATCTATAATAAATAGTTCAACGCAGAAGACACAAACAATACGTTGCGCGATTAACTGCCAGGTATCTTTCGCTGCATATAGTCAGATGCATACTGCACAATCATATTATCATATGAAGTGAATAAATGAGTTATACTTTGGATGAAATACTTAACATACAGACACTCAGATTGTTCAGATGTGGAGCATTTGTTATCCTCACAGTAATCCCATATTTAACATAAAAACTTTCTGTCTGCACAATAATTGGTACAATAAATCAAAAGGAATAAAATTAGAAATAACAGACAAAACTGCGCAAACAACAGGAAATCTAGCCATACTGAAATTATAAATAATATAATTGAGAAATAAGAATGTATCAATCTAAATTAAGGTCAGATTATTGCAAACATTGGCTATCTCTGCATACACGTGCACAAATTAAACATGCATATTAAATTATAGCAAGAAAGGACAAAATTGATGTCAGAACGTTTTGTGTATGGTAAGGCGGCAAAAGTGACACAGACCTCGTCTATTAATGAATTCTGTTTGGACCAGAAAATATGGACCTAGAACTATATCCTCGGTGGCAGGAAAAAATTGTGTCGTTTTTCTTTCTTCTTTCACAAAGAACTCTTGACAATAGTGTAAACAATGAGACTAGGGTATGGTGTGGATCAAATGTGTTGCCCCATATTACTGTACTTACTGGAAATGTCATAGATAGAGGAAACAAGCAGAATATCTACAATGTGTAGGGTAGGTTACATTCAGAACATTATCATCATGCGCCCTTCCAACTGACGCAGACTTTCATGCTCTGCACCAGATCTTGGCCCTTGTTCTGGAACAACTCTGCTACTTTTTTTTTAAGCGACTCTGCTACTGCTAGCTAACTAATAATATTAATAATGTCCAATTAATGGTTAATGACAATGATATTCCTCGATGCCATTGTTGTCTGGGTATCCACCATAATTTCTGTCTGCCTAACTCTGTGAGTTTTCCTTATTCAGATAGACGGGGGGGGGGGGGGGGGGGGGGGAGAGAATTGAAATCTGTTATGAGACAGACCCATGTGAAACAGTGCAGTATAGGGTAGGTCTGTTGGTGTCCTGACTGAGAACGGAGTTTACGGAAGAAGGAATAATTAATAATATGTTATTACAATTAAACAAGTAATGGTAATCTCAGGGAAAACTACTGCAGAAGTGTGAAGTGAAAGGCTGTTATATTTACTAGGTCATGACAATATAAAGTTGGGTGCTCATCTCTCTCACGACCTTCCCTGTCTAGATGATAAAAATTATGAAAATTATTATGTATCCAAGAGACAGAGAGGCATTCATGTTCTAGAGTCAGAGTTCACACTTACCAAAACTGTTTGTCACCTCTCTTGCAAGAGAGTCACAGCAAATCCCTTCAATGATGGTAGACAATCAGCAGCCATGTCTTGCACTCACAGCTTGGAGAGCTCACAAGCATGATCAGACTGAGACTGAGTCTGTTGCTTACCTACCAAAGTGGAACCAAGCCATGACAAGAAACCGATTCTTCATGTTGTACAAGATGGAATAACTTAAACTGACATATTTCAATGATAACATCTAGTAGCCATCTTCATGTCATACAAGATGGAACAACTTAAAGCAGTAGGGATCAATGATAACACCAACTGATATGCATCTTCATTTCGTACAAGATGGAACCAGTTACACCAACAGGGTTCAACAATAATATAAACATCTGGTACTCATCTTCTATCCTCATGTCATACAAGATGGAACCACTTGCAGTCTTCAACATTAACGTGTGGTACCCATTTTATGATGCTGAGTTAGCCTTCAAGCTGTATTTATCAAAAAGGCTTTTCAGTATTTTATTGACAAATAATGCTAAAGTCTGTCCACACATTTGTGAATTTGTATTTTATAAGGCAAGGTCTATGTATTTGTAACAGTAAAAAGGTCAAGGACGGCTTTCATATGCCTTACAGCACATTTGTTATATGGTGCTGGACCCATGTTTTTATAACCTTACAGTACTCAATCGGTGACGTGGTCGGCATTACAATGGCCACCTTTGCTTCCCTAAACATTTGGGTATCCATTTTATGGTGGGTTGATCTGAGAGATTAGATAGAGAGATGGAGACCAGAACTAAGCAAGCCAATAGTGTTTTATATTAAATTACACCCATCCTGAAACATCCAGCTATCCCCGTGGAAATTAAGAAGAACATTATAAATGCAGTTTTTATACCAACATTGTGCTATCTATGCCAAACAGGGGCACTAACTAAAGAACAAGAAAGAAAACTCACCATTTGTGAAATGAGATGCCTAAGAAAAGCAGCAAACAAATCCAGAAAGGTCTATATTAGAAAAAAGGAGGTTTATAAAACAGTGGAGCAATACCAGTTGTTAAATTCATTAATACCCTGGGAAGGTTAACGCGGTCAACAAACACCTGCAGAATTTGGATTGTTGGCCTAAAGGTGCAAATAAACTTGGCACAACACAAAAATGTCTGAGTGAGAGTCCTTCGAAGCACCCGGGAAGGATAACCCAGTCAACAGACACCCGCAGAAGTCGAATGTATCGGCCTAAGGGCGCAAATAAACTTGACACAACGCAATTACATCTGACAAAACACTCCAGATGAATGCAGACGAAGAAGAAGAAGAAGAAGAAGAAGAAGAAGAAGAAGAAGAAGAAGAAGAAGAAGAAGAAGAAGAAGAAGAAGAAGAAGAAGAAGATGATGATGATGATGAAGAAGAAGAAGAAGAAGAAGAAGAAGAAGAAAAAGAAGAAGAAATTCATTTATAGACAAAGACTTAACTGGTTTGATTCCCTATTTAGAGTGAACCCAGTGTTGCAAGCACCAAGAGTATACAACATGAAAATAGAAACATCAAGAGGCGGGGGAAGACCATGAAAAAGATGGATGACAGAGTCATAAACACCAGCAACATCTCAGCATACCAAGCGACCAATCATCAAGCAAGCCTGCAATATCTAGCGACATAGAGCAATGGAAAACAAAAGAAACCAGCAGTGTGTGCCGGACCAGTACTGAAACTTCACAAATCGGGCAAATTAGAGTATAACCAGGTTAGCACAGAATATATATATGGGCAGGCAGGAATTAGACCTGGGCTGTCAGTGTTTCCTCCACAGGTATTATATTGTCAAAAAACTCCAATCTAAAGTATTTTATTGTCAAAAGACTCCAAAGTATTTTATTCTCAAAAGACTTCAATCCAAGGCTTAGGGGAAGACTGATGAGATGAAGCTCATGTTTGTGGTGTTTTTAAAATGATGACTACTCCTCAGTATGTTATTGATATTATTGTTAGTATTTGAACAACTAGAACTGACTGTAATATCTACTTGCAGATCGTGAATACCTGTCCATGCTGGTGTTCAGTTACTGCGACAGAGACTATGATTACTATCTCACTGTCAAGGAATTGGATGATAAGGAGAGAGATGAACATTTTACCAAGAATATAATCCAGAACTGTCACCTTCATGACTTCATCAAGTATGCTGATAACTTGGAGACTGATGGCAAGCTCACAGTTTCAGAGTTTACCAGTGCTTTTGGTATGGGAATTAATCCTACCCTTTATATGCTTCACTTTCAAGCTATTCAACATTATCTTTCATTACACTGGACATTTTTACTTGGAACTTCATTTCACATATGATGTTTTTATCATTCTTGTTCTTTGGCTAAATTTCGTGTTTGACATTTATAACAAAGTTTTGATATGAAAATGGTGTTGATCATTTATGTTTTTGCTCCTGGCAGAATATTTGAATTTTGTAACAACTGAAACATTGTCTCAAATGCATTCTGACTCTATTTCTCAGACTATTTCATGTTTTTATTTCTCAATCAATTTCATGTTTCTATTACTCAGTCCATTTCATGTTTCTATTACCCAGTCCATTCCAGCATACTTTATGTAAATATTTCCAAGATACTTAAGATCTTAGACTCTATGATAATGTATGTCTTTGTTGCTTTGAAATTTCACATTGTTACCTCATATTTTGCCTCATATTCAACCTTAGCTTCCTCTTATTCTTCTTACATCTTTAGACATCAGTATGAATAAATCCAAAGAAAGCAGCAGCCAGCATGAGCTTGTTGACATCTTGAACTTGGATTCTGTTTCAACTATACTGTATTTTTTCTGCTTCGTGTTTATACATCTCTTTTTATATTCTATCCTTTTATTGTGTGTTAAAATTAATTGTTTATTCACTAATGTGATCTCACTGTCCATCCAATTTCTTCTTTTCCCCAAGCTAAAGCAGAAACAGGCTAATGAATGATCAGCATCTCATTAGTACTACAGTTTCCCCGGGAAGGTTAACCCGGTCAACAAATGCCTGCAGAAGTCAGATGTGTCGGCCTAACGGCGCAAGAACGCAGCTCTGCTGTAAACAGGCACAATGCAATCAGGTCCAAAACAAAAAACTACGGATGAACGCAGAAGAAGAAGAAGTACTACAGTCTATAACCTGAGTATTGAAAGAAATGGCAAAAATAAAACACTCCTATGACATCCTAATTCAGAAATTGTTCAGAAATCATTTAATAAAATGGGAGAAGAAGTGAATTTACTTCTTTAAAAAAAAAGAGAAAAAGGTTAGACATACATTCAGCAGTAAATAGAATTCCAGAAATATTATAATATAAATATAATTAATGTAATTGATTGCACGTTGGTCAAATACATGGGTATTTAGTCTCTCAGCAGATACCAATCTGAACTCAGAAATTAAAAGCAAAATGCCAATAGAGAACAAACTATCATGTAGGAAAAACGAATAAAGTTATGAAATTCTTGTTTTGTCTAACAGAAATGCCTATTCCAACCCCACCACCACATGTGCAGATTGAGGTGATACCAACCCTGGCATCAGCAGGAAATGGTTTGGAGCTCAAGTGTGGCATTGATGCCGCAACTATTATCTGGAAACGACATGGGACACAACTCTCAGATGATAAACGTAGCCACCAACTTATGGTAACTGCAACCGTTTCTGTGTTGTGTTCATGGCAGATGTGACAAGAAATTTAAATTTGGTTGCTGTTAGTTGTCAGTCTTAATTACATTTACACTGAGATAAATTATCAGTGTATTGTTGATTTACTTTTGTTGTCTGCTAGGAGGTTGATTGCCTGTGAACAATATGTTGTAATTATAATACATTTCAATGAACTTCCTATCATTATCATCATCATCATCATCATCATCATCATCATATCTCTTGCCAAGTGGTATAAGTGTTCATGTATCTCCAGAGATCTCAGTCCTTTGTGTTCTGAATGAATTCTATTGATGATATTCCTCCACGCCACCTTCTAATGCATCATTTCATGCATTCCTGAATTCTGATCTTTCCAGTCATTGCAGTGTTTTCCAGTGCTTCTTTTCTCATCACATGACCAAAACAGATTGTTTGGCTCTTTCTTATAGTTCTTTTTAATTTTACATTTTCATTAACTTTTTGCAGGCAAATTGTTCACATTCCAAGATTCACTGTCAAACAGCAAATTAGGTTCTATGAAGCATTTCAGCAATTTGACATTTAATCAGAGTGACTTATCACATAAGATACTTTTTATCTTCTGAAATGCCGTGTTTGCTTGGCTTATCTCTTAATAATTCTATCAAGATTGTAGCATTTACACTACATCTCTATAAAATTTATATAAAATGAGTGTAATTGGACTACATTTCAATTAGTTTTTTTATCATCATTGTCTTCAAAAGCACATTTCATTTCATTATTGATTAACACACTATATATCATTGTTCATCATCGTTCTATCAAGATTTTTATAATAACATTACATCTCTATGAAATTTATATAATAATAGTTGTTATTGTACTAAATTTCAATGAGCTTTATGTCTTCATCTTGAAAAGCATATTTCATGTCACCATTGATTATCACATTATATTTCATTGCTCACCATCATGTAGCAGATCCTTTACAGAACGTCTCTCTCATCATGGCCCACTAAAATATATCTGTCTCTGTCATCTTCCCTATCTCTGTCATTTTCCATGTCTCTGTCATCTCCCCTGTCTCTGTCACCTTCCCTGCCTCCCTCATCTTCCCTGCCTCCCTCATCTTCCCTGCCTCTGTCATCTTCCCTGTCTCTGTCACCTTCCCTGTCTCTGTCACATTCCCTGTCTCTGTCATCTCCCCTGTCTCTGTCATCTTCCCTGTCTCTGTCATCTTCCCTGTCTCTGTCATCTTCCCTGTCTCTGTCATCTTCACTGCCTCTTCCCTGTCTCTGTCATCTTCACTGCCTCTTCCCTGTCTCTGTCATCTTCCCTGTCTCTGTCATCTTCTCTGTCTCTGTCATCTTCCCTGTCTCTTCCCTGTCTTCATTGCTACTGAACCAAAATGTGATTTGTGTGCATATTAATGTTGAAACTCCTGCTTCTTCTGCAGGTATTTGATGATGGAGCATTATTCTTCAGCACAGTTGGTCTTCACCACATTGGCAACTACACTTGTATGGATGCCAATGATGAATCTAAAGCCCAGATACATCGACTGAGAGTTCAGTGTAAGTTTGTATTTTTGCTTGCTATAAAGTAATTCAAACTCGGTTATAAATAGACCCGGGATCCATATTTTTGATTGCTGTAAAGTAATTCAAACTCAGTTATAAATAGGGGTGTGATTTGTATTTTTGCAACTGGTATGCCTCTGGGCTAGACCCTGCTTCATAAAATGAGTACCAAAGATTTAACATACAAACCACATCTCTCCTTGTGTTTCATTACAGTATGAGTCTAATAGTATTCTCTGATGAACCATGTAAACATGGTTACTGAAAGGCAAATTGTAGACACATATGTAAATGTGGTTACAGAATGGCAAACTATTGACACATATGTAAATGTGGTTACGGAATAGCAAACTGTAGACAAACATGCAAATTTGGTTACAGAATGGCAAACTACAGACATACAGGGTTGTTTGGTTTGTAGAAGATTATTTTCATTGCACACAGATACTGATGTAAGTGCTCCAGTCTCCTACAAAAGATTACACAATAAGAATCTCATCACAGTGCATGAACTCCTTAACACCAGAAAGGATCCAAAAGCATGTATAGGTGAATCACTCATGCCATCAATAATCTTTTGTTATTTGGGGTAGTTTCTTTTATTTGAAATTGTCTCTGGGCAGCAGCCTATTGGGGATCCGTTATCATGCAAAGGCTAGTATGCCTGTCGATCTCGATGTCATGGGTTTGAATTCGTAACAGGGTGATTATTTTTTTTTTTATTGCCTGGACTCCCAGAGTGACCCAGCCTTAAACGGGTACCAGGAATCCAAGGGAAGTAAAAGCAGCTGGCATGATATTGACCACATCAGTGGCCCACCCTTCCCCTCGCTGAGTGCTATTAGCTCTATAAAAATATGTGGCAAACAAAATTCTTTCCCTGTGGAGGAAAGATTAGTAGTCTAGGCCAAATCCCAGCCATTCCATATATCATTATCAACATCATCTTCCACTTTTGCAGTCAAGCATCGAGGGGAGGAATAGTTGACGTTCCAGCACCATATATACTGCACTGAATCTTGACCTTGTTACATCCTAATATGCCTCACTGCAGATGTGAAGTTACAGCACCAGTGTAGCACACCCTGCTGCTGGTTTCTAGGCTTGGAGAGGGGAAGGAGAGCTCTGCAGTGTGGTTCCTGTGGCGACAGTAATTTGGTACCGGGTCTGATGACAAGTTGCTACACCAACACCATTCCAATAGACGCATATCCTTTTCAGGGTTCAACATAACTTGTCATTGCACTGGGCTCAAGAGTCTAGTTCAGTTCTTCACCTTTCTTTCTTTTTGCCCTGTAGTCCCCATTGGGGAATAGGTCCTCAACCAACTCACACCAGGCCGTTCTATCTGTCCTATCTCCTGCAGTTTTGGCCTTGTCCTCCTCATTTCTTTATCTGTAATTCTCTTCTTCCTATATTGTCTCCCCTGAGTCTTCCAGAGGATTCACCAACTAGCCTAGTGGTTCTCAACCAGTGGGAATTCCCCCCACCCCCACACGGGAAGAATTTTAGGGTTTCCGGGAGGGGATTAATACCACAGACTGGCAGACTCAAAATGGCTTCAGGCACAACATCCTGGTTTTCTATTGAGCGTTTTGTTTAATGAAGCACAATTTTCTGGCATTCTGGTGTTGTGTATTAAGTGACAATTCTTTGACGTTTTACTGCACTATAAAATTAATCTTTGCACGTAAAGGTTATGTACAAATATAGAAGAAAATAAGGATTTTCAGTATTATAGTTATGTTATGTTGAATGCACTTTTTGAAGCTGACAATCTTAGAAAGGGGGAAATTCTTCTTCTTTTGTTCGCTGACATATCGTGAAAGGGTGCATGGGCCAAAAAAGGTTGAGAACCACTGAACTAGCCAATACAAACCACACAGCCCACCAAATGCTGTTTGTCCAAGAAAGTATGGACTGAGCACCATGTCCGCATGCTTAACATTGGTACCAGGACATGTCTGGGGAAGTCAGGGTGGATGTCCACATCATCCCTGCAGCACTGATTGGTCTATAAAATATGGGACTAGCACCATATGTCCAATGTGCCTGTATTGTGTGAAAAAGGGCTTTTTATTTTAACCCATTCATTGCATGTCTGGATGGCACAAACTCTGTGTCGCCTACCTTTTAATATTACTAGTTGTATTATCCACACTGCTATATGCTTGTGAAACATGGACTGTTTATCAGCGACATGCTAGGAAATTAAACCACTTCCACACAGCCTTAGGAAGCTATTGATGATTAAATGGCAAGACAAGATCCCAGACACTGAAGTTGTAAAAACAGCGTCCATGTCCAGTATCCACACTCTAAAAATGAAAAATCAGATTCGCTGGGCTGGTCACTTAACTCGTATGCCAGATCACAGGCTCCATAAACAAATTTTTTACAGCGAGCTGCGTTGTGGTAAACGCTGCCATGATGGCCAGAGGAAACGCTTTAATGACACTCTGAAAATCTGACTGAAAGCTTTTGGAATTCATCTTGACACCTGGAAGACTGCTGCTATAGACCGTAATTCGTGGCATACATCATTACACAAAGGTGCAGTCACTTATGAAGCAACCAGGACTGCAAGAGCTGTGAAGAAAAGGCTGGAAAGAAACACAATTGCATCGTCCTCCTCCTGGAACGTCAAGAATTCTTTGCCCACATTGTCAAAGAACATTTTGAGCCAAAATAGGCCTTATCAGCCATCTTAGAACTCACGGCTTCATACTTTCAACTCACTGGATATAATGAATGGTCATCATCATTCTTGATAGACAAACAACAATATTACCATAAGCCGGTAAATGGAAAAATGGTGGCCGCCAGTTGCTGAACTAACTGGGTTTGCCTTATGCAATAATGTGTGGCTGCTGGTTTTCTAGTGGCTGCTGCTCCCATTGATGATAATCTGTATTTTTCAGGGCGAACTTTTGTGTTGGCATTCTAGCAGCGGCATTATGCATAGTATACCTGTGCGGGCTGTTGGTTTGTCTAGACTCCTGTCTGTTCCACTTTTCACAAGGGGCAGTGAGGAGTATTTTGTATGATATTCACTGGCTCAGGAATGGAGCATAATGGGGCAACCCTTTGCCTTGAAGTTGGAACTGTGACCAGCTAACTAACATTACCATAAGCCTGTGATGTGTCAACAATGCTCTTTCTATAAAAAGCCTTTCCTGCATTGCTTGATTATTATCCTCAGCTATGCCGATTGTTGAAGTGATGCCCGTGGTCCAGACTCACATGACAGGGTCAGATATTGAATTGAAGTGTCATGCTGAAGGAGTGCCCAAACCAGTCATCACATGGAAACTGGCTGGCAAAGTGCTGCAGAACTCTCCCCATACAACACACTACTGTAAGTAACTATGGCTTATTTTGTGTGTTTATGTCTCTACAGCCAGTCTTCCTGGCGATAGGGTTAAGGACGCTGTTCATAATCCTGTATACCCACATTCGAAACACAGCTGCGTAAGATTTGGCAGCAGATCACATCGCGTTGGTTTCTTACAGAAAGTTATGTGAGCTGGTCGTTCAGAAAGCAATGGCAAACTACTTAATGTATAACGTGCCAAGACATCAACAGCAGCTGAAAAATGCTGGTGTTGACTGTGATGTCCTGTCAAAAAGGATATGCAAAAAAAATGTCTCCATAACATTAACTGTTTCGAGGAAGTCTCAGTGGCGAAGTGGTCAAGTTACATGCCTCTGTCATCGTCTTGCTCATGTCTAGGTATCTGAGCTCGGGTTCAGACAGGCAACAATAACTCCGTTCAATATGATATCGAACATTTATTGTATTTCAATATACAGTGCGTTGGCGCAGTGGGTTAACAATCCCGCGCTGTATTACATATCACAGATAGTTAACATCAAACACATAGTTATCATACAACAGTCTAGCAAACTATCTAGCCTATGTCTATATATCTATTGATATCTATTGAGTCCCTCTAAGGCAGGCCCTGTTGTCTCTCTGAAGTCCGTCTGTCCTCTGCCGGTCCACACGTGTCCCAATCCGACACGGGTGGTAACTCTGTCCGAGTTCCTCGTGCACCCCGCAATAGGCGGGCCACATCAGTGTCCACGGAACCATGGACTCGACCAGTCCTTCGAGAAGGCTCTAGATTACTCTGGCCCCGGAGTGACTCACTTCTATCCCTTGGGCGGGAGTTGCAGCCCTTTAATTAATATCTATAAAGGTGAGGCGGTGACAGGATTCCCCCCTCTCCCCTGATATCTTCTTCTTCTTCGTTCATCCGGAGTTTTTTTTCGGATGTGATTGCGTTGTGCCTGTTTACAGCAGAGCTGCGTTCTTGCGCCGTTAGGCCGACACATCCGACTTCTGCGGGCATTTGTTGACCGGGTTAACCTTCCCGGGGGTTTCATAGGACGTTTGACTCTCACTGTTGTGGTGTTATCCCCCATCCCAGCTGGTCCATATAGAACAGCCAAAGATCCTGGTCAGCCCTCAAGGGAAGGCAGGGGCAGACCATGGGCATTCCCCGCCATCCAAGGAGGCTTCCATACTTGCAGAGCCGATACATAGCGCTCTGGTACTGGGCTCACCCAAGGAATCGTCACGTCCTGCACATGGCTGCTTAGCCTCACTTCCGTATATTGGGCCTTCCGTTCACCATAGGCTGTTCTTCCGGAAACCAGAAGTATGCAGTCTGCAGATGACATCCACACAGTGAGCTTTCGATTCGGACTTTCCATGTAATGGATTTGCTATCCAAGCAATATTCCATTTCGTGCCACTAGGACACTTTTCCACCTTTTATGAAGCCCACACAATGGGCTTTTGATTCGGACTTTCCACGTAATGGATTTGCTATCCAAGCAATATTCCATTTCAGTGCCACTAGGACACTTTTCCACCTTTTATGAAGCCCACACAGCGAGCTTTCGATTTGGACTTTCCACATAATGGATTTGCTATCCAAGCAATATTCCATTTCATGCCTCTGGGTCTTCATGCACCTTTAAATGTCAACCTGTATATAGTTAAAGTAAGCTGCGGTCAACTTGAGCTTGTTAATATCTCCATAGAGCTTGTCCTCAAATGAAGCAGGTGTGGGCCAAAATATCTTTCTCTGTTCTGCATACGTTGGGCAATCCTGCAGCAAATGTTTTGCTGTCATTTTTCCAGTTCTACAATTACATTCATCGGTATCTCCTATCTTTAGTTTATTGAACAAGTGGTATTTCAGCCTGTTATGTCCTGTGCGGAGTCTGAAGATTGCTACTTGTTCTCTTCGGTCGAGTTTGTAATATGCATCATCCTTCTGATGGCCTGGATGCTCTGATTCCCATTTGGTTCTATAAGTGATTTTTATCAACCTCTTTGCCTCATTATAGGTTATGTCTATGTCAGGCTGTGGTAGTCGTCCGCCCTCTTTTGCCAGTCTGTCAGCCTCTTCGTTTCCAGGTATACTGCAATGTGATGGGATCCACTGTATTACAATTTTTTTGGATTTCTGGCATAGACCATGGAGTGCTGCTCTTAGGTCAGTTAGTTCTGTGCTGTTATTGCTCTTCAGTATTGAGACAGCTGACTTTGCATCTGTGAAGATAGCTATTTGCTTCTCTTTATTTTCCTCCATCAGGAGCATTTCTGCTGCAGTTTTCAGAGCCTCTACCTCCGCTTTGAAGTTACTTGAAAATTTTCCAGTTGCCATTGAATGTGTTTTTTTCACTCCATTTTTTAAATTTAGGAGAACTCCTCCTCCTCCATTCTCTATTGAATTTTTGGCTGATCCATCTGTATATGCATGGGTCCAATTCCTGCTTGGGTAATGTTCTTTTATGTAGTTTAGGGTTATTTCTCTTCTTTCGGTTTCATGCTGAGTGTTCTTTTTCTCAATACCAGGAATGTTTTCTATCATCTCAGGCAGTTGCTGCTGTCGCCAAGCTGGGAACTTGTGTGCATTGTGTATGGGCTTGACTGTTGATATGTTAAGAATAGGATCTGCCCTAATCCTTCGTTTTGCAGTTTCTACAAAGTTGCTACGCTTCAGTCTTCCCTTTCCAAAACCATTAAATCTGTTGTACATAGGGTGGTCTGTCAATCTTCTAAATTTTTCTGCTTGTTGCTGGGCTCTGCTATCTCTTCTATCCTGCATTGGTTGTAAACAAGTGATCTTTTCTAGTTCATTAATAGGCGTTGTCTTCAGGCTTCCAGTTATGATTCGCATTCCTTGGTTTTGGACTCTACTTATTTTGTTAAAGTTTGATTTAGCTGCTGTTGCCCAAGCTGCAATGCCATATTCCAGTACTGGCCTCACCCGTCCAGTATATAATTTCTTGAGAACTTTCTCATCTGCTCCCCACGTTGTACCAGCAAGCTTTTTCATGATTGCCATTCTCTGCCTTGCTCTTGTTCGATTTTTCTCAACCTGTGTCTTCCATGTCAGGCGACGATCAAAGGTGACTCCTAGATAGTTTGGATTTTCTTCATGGCGCAATATTTTTCCATTCAATACCAGCTTAGGTTGCTGAGGTTTATTTGAGAGGGAGAACACTGTGCATGTTGTTTTCTCCTCACTTATCTTCACTAGCCATGATTTTGACCAGTCCTCTAGCGCTAATAAGGCTTGCTGTATTCTGCTGTTAGCTGTGCTAATATATTCTTCAGATGTCCATATGGCTAGGTCATCTGCAAAGGAGGATGTGTGTACTCTGGCTGGAAAATTTTCTGTGATGTCATTTATATATGCTAGGAATAATGTTGGTGAAAGAACTCCTCCTTGGGGGACACCTTGCTCCAGCAGCATCATTTTGCTTGTTTGTCCTTGTACTTTTGTCCTGGCAGTTCTGTTCTCAAGGTAGTGGCTGATCCATTTATACATTTTTCCACAAACATGCATGTTTTGCAGTTTTACTTTCAGTCCTTCCTTCCATACTTTATCAAATGCTTTTTCTAAATCTATCCAGACTGCTAGTGTGTGCTTTTTCTCTTGGAAGGCATCCTCTATTTCCTGAGCTATATAGGTTATTTGATCTTCAGTGGATCTGTACTTTCTGAATCCTGCTTGGTGTGGTGTTAAGAGTTTGTTTTCTTCCAGATGCCATGTTAGCCTGCCATTGATAATGCGTTCCATTAATTTTCCTACACAGCTAAGTAGACTGATAGGTCGATAGCCATTTGGTTCTTCCAGGTCTTTTCCTTTCTTTGGGACTGGTATTAGTATAGCTTCCTTCCATGCCTGTGGGACTATTCCTCTCTTCCAGCTGTTATTTAGGACTGCTAGTAGTTTCTTCTTTGCCTTGGTGCCTAGTCCTATTAGCATTTCATTTGTGATTCCATCCTTTCCTGGTGATTTCTTCTTTTTTAGGGTATTCATTGCCTGTTCCATTTCTTCCATTGTTAGATTTGCCATCATATATTCTGCTGCTGTCTCTGTATTTCTATGATGTATCTGTTTGTCTTTGATTGCTTTCTTCTGTTCAGTTGTAATATCAATGTGGTTTGCATTGGCATAGTGTTCCATTAGTGCATTTGCAGCCTTTTTTCCTGTAAGCAAGGCATTTCCTTGTTTAATTGTTATTTGTTTGTTTCTAGGTCCTTCATTGTTCATGGCTTTCACTAGTTTCCATAGTTTGTTTCCATCCCTGTCAAAATTCAGGTTTTCTGTTTTTTCCCTCCAACGATCTCTTGTTGTTTGATTTACTGTTCTTTTATATTTTGCTGAGATGGCTTTGAGAGAGGTATTCGCTTCAATTGTTTGTTCTCTCTCTGCTGTCTTCCTGGCATCTTCAACTTTGTCCTCCAAACTTTGTAGTTCTTCAGTCCAGTATGGTTTGTAATTTTTCCTCGCTCCTCTTGGAATGGACTCAGTGGCTGCCTGTATTATTGCTCTGTTTAGACTTTCCACCATTTGCTTCATGTTGCCATATCGTGTATTTATGTTTTCACAATATTTGTCTGTTAGTGTGGCAAATCTGTCCCAATCTGCTCGTTTGTAATTCCAGCGGGGCAAGGGCTTTTGCTCCTGTGGAACATACTCCATATTCATTACAAGCTTGATTGGTCTGTGGTCACTACCTGCTAATTGGTCCAGCACATGGCGATCGATTTTGTGGAGGATGTCTCCTGTGCAGAAAGCTAAGTCTGGAGTAGAAGTGGTAATCCATCTTCTGGAGTAGAAGCTCGGCGTGTCATCCGCTTTGTTGAGTAGATGGAGATTTGAGTCTATTTCCCAGTCCTCCACTTCATCTCCTCTTTTGTCAGTATCTGGGTATCCCCATCTTTCTGAACGGCTATTAAAGTCTCCGACAATAATGCAATTTGTGTCAGTTATTTTCATGTTTGAGAGTGTAAGATCCTTATCTGCTGGGCTATAAAGATTGTAAATTCTTATTTTCACGTCCTTTATCATTATATCAACACCTATAATTTCTGTTTGGTTGTCAGAGATCACAGATACTTCGCTGCAAGGTATTGTATTTCGTGTAAGTATTAGAACTCCTCCTTTATGTCCTTCGCGGTCGAAACGTGTGGCCTGATATCCCCTGACTGAAAATTTGTGCTTGGCGTTGAGGTGTGTCTCTTGAATGCATGCCACATCTATTCTATCTTTATGAAGACGCTGTGTCAGGGATTCTTTCTTGTTATAAACTCCTTCGGCATTCCACTGTAGTATGTTGAGTGTCCTTGGTATTTGGTCAATAGCTCTTAACCTACTCCTCTGTGCCTTGACTCCACAGCACAGGGGAAGGTGACCACCAGTAGTCATGGGTGGACCCCCTCGAGGCAGGGGGCCCGGCACTATCACCGCCTGATGGGACTTCACGGGATTAGCACCATAACGATTAATTTTCATCTGTGGCATCATGAAATGATAAAGTTACGTTGCACTGCTTTGTCAAGCCTGTGGCTCAGTACATCCGATTTCGACAAGCATATTTTGGGGTGCTTTCCCTAGCCTTTGACTGTCCCCAGTCTACCTACAAGGCAGCAGGTTTGTGCGTCACTTCGTCTGGTCCCTCTCCCTTGACCTGTCCGACATGGGTGACCCTACCAGTAGCTGTGCTACCGTCGGCATAGCTCTTGGGGTCATTGGAACGCGGAAGCCCCTCTACCTCGTCAAGGTGGACGCACGGCAGAGGGGCTCCCCTGATATGATGGTTTGTTATAGGGTAATTAGATCTGTTCTAATTCTGTCACCGAATCACATAAAGTCGGTGTTTGTAGTTTGGTGGACAGTAACCTGGTAACCTACATACTGGCATCAAAACTCATGTATTCTCCCATACACCACTTCTCTGATTTGGTGAAGAGATCACTCTCTCTCCTGTGTCCTTAAAAATGCTTATCTGACCGAAGTTACGTGACGTTTAGTAGTTGTTTTTACAACCCGTCCTTCTCATAGTACCCCACTGATACCAAGACAATTAACCTCTGTATTAAAGAGGATTAACAAGACCGAAGTCCTGGCTAATTAAGTACACCTTCAAATCTTGATCTGTGTGTGCATTTCAATACACTTTTACTCTCGTATGTTGTATAATGCTAAATATGTAGTTACGTTGTTATTTTATCCCCTCAGACTACATGTGTCCCTGTTGACTTGTTAGTGTGTTGACTAACAAGTTGCTGTTTCTAATAAAGTGACTGTATTTTAAATTGATAGTGTTCAGTTTTAAGGTTTGTGTAAAGTGTATGCTGAATGTGTGGCTTATGTCCAAGCGTCACGAGTTGGGATAACCTCAATCATGAATTACTCCACTGTGTGCAATACATGATCAGGCATTCCAAGTAGTGGTGCTTAGATGTATCCTAACTACTAAACTAAGTATATTAAACTAACTACTAAACATGTATCAACAATTTAGACAAGTCATGCAATTTTACATGAAAGACGCAGACAAATTAAAATAAATACGTTTTGCGTACAATTTGTCCGCTCAGTATATCGTTCTCTCATTTAATTCATTCACGCTGTCATTCACTCACCTTTCATTCAAAATAGTATTTGGTTAAAATATATAATTAAAGTTGAGGTAAGTGTTATTGCCCTTAGAAAAAATGGAATAGGCGATCTTTTCCCTTTAAGAAAATACGTACTATTTGTACGATGAGTCAAAAATGGGTTATAATTTACACAGAGACAATTGCATAGGAAGGTTCTTTAGCCTATGAATGGAACCGCCTGTAATATTATAGTAGAATATGTACAAATTACAGGTTAACCCATTTTATATACATCATTAATGCAAATATAATACATATTTAATACTAAAGTAATTAATTAATTAAGTAACTAAATCCAACGATGATGTGCGCGTTGTCCTCCTGTTGTTAGCGTGTTATGCCATGAATGTTAAAGTTAGTATGGCTGTCTCTTGAGTGTTGTAGTCGACGTCATTCTGTTTCGGCTGTTTGCAAAGTTTCGTAGCAACAGCAAGTATGGATTGTTCTCAATGTCCCGTATAAAGTGTTCTTACAGTATTCAGAGTCAGTTCACTGGTTGATATTATTGGTTGAAACACAGTTAACGTTTCTTGCTGGGATCGTTCTAGAGCTTGGGCACTTGATAGTATAGCTCTTAAAGTATAGCTCTTAAAGTTTCATGTTCGTGGGTGTCGTAAGTAACCTATTCACTGAGAGTTCTCTAGCAGGTGTAGAGTTACACTGTTATATGCCACAGACTAAAAGTATCACAGTTTCTAGTATGGCGAATGGTCGATGTGCTAAAAGTCATTCTACTGGCGCATTCGTTTGCCGTGATAATAGGTCAGTCATAATGTTGTCCGTGCCTCTGATATGGCGGATTTCGAAGTCGAAATCTTGAAGAAGAAGACACCATCTTTTTAAACGATGGTTTTTAGGTGACCCTTGGTTAAGGACCAACAATGGCGAATTGTCAGTGAGCACAACAAAGTGACTACCCAAGAGGAACTTAGATAATCTCAATACACAAAACAGTAGGCTTAAAGCCTCCAATTCCACTGTAGCATACCGGGTCTCTGCCTTCTTTAGTTTACGGCTTACATAGAGAATCGGGTGTCTCACTCCATCCACTTCCTGCATTAAACATCCTCCTATTGCGATAGCACTCGCATCTGTGGTAAAAATAAAGGGTAAATTTATGTTTGGTAATCGTAAGACTGGTGGATTAGAAAAAATATGTTTTCTTAATCCCACAGAGCGTTGCGCCGGAATCCCGAATTAATGTGCACTTTTTGTTATTTACAAACCCTGTTGAAAAAACTAGCTTGCCTGTAGATGACAAAGCAGCGTTGGCTGTTTCATTTGAAATAGGGATAGTGTGGCCACATAGTAATGTTGTGTCAAGTTGGAACTTCGTACAGGTGTTACACTTACTGTCTGTAATGGTGTCAATAATTTGTACAGCATTTCCAAGCTCACTTACATTGTTGTTTTGATTGTCACACTCATTCAGTGATTCAATCTCTTCGTCTGACGATGTTTCCACTAGTGCAGCATTGGCCTGTTTCAATAACTTTCGGCCCTCACAGAAGCGACTATAGTGACCAAAGCTCCCGCACAAAAAAACATTTGACCGCTCTCTGGTAAGCATTGCGCTTAGTCTTCTGCTTCTCCACCATCATTTTGAGGTGGTGAGGATAGTTAGGCGATTTATCGCACATCGCATATTGGTCGTGATTCAAACTGCAATATTGGCATTTAACAAGTTTACTGACATTTGAGCGTGGTTTAAATTTACTCTCCGTTTGTTTCGAGTATTTGGTGTTCACTACTGCTGCTGCTGTATCGTTTTGACTTATGTTTAGATGAAAAATGTCTCTGTTTGCTGTGAAAAATGCATTCCCTTGGACTCGATTTCCTGAATACTTTTACAGTCCATTTGTTTTAAGAACTTAGCAAAAGGTGTAGGGATGGTACTCACTATCTTGTCAATAATAATAAGTTCTTTAAGTTTGTCATGGCTGTTGTTAGTTTTAGCCGAGTTAATCCACTTTGTACACACGTCTTGTACTGTACTGACATAATCTATAAAGGTTTGATTTGGTTGTGGAGATAATTTGGCAAACTGTTGTTGGTAACCTGCAGTATCTAAAGAAAAATGTTGGAGAATGCGTTGCTTTAAATAGTCATAGTCTTTTCGCATTTCCTGTGGCACTGTCTCTATTACTTTTAAAGGTTCCAGAGCTAAGTTTCTCATTAAAATGAATGCCCAATCTGATTTTATGATCTTATGGTAGGACATTAGACACTCAAAATTTTCTAAGTAGGCACTGATGGAATCTCCTGAGCAGAATGCCTTCACGAGGCCTTTATACTTGCTATATTTTTGTTCCTCCTCTTTGCTTCTTAGTTTATTCACAGATATTTCTACGTTGGACTCAATCTCCATCTGTTTTAGTTTTATTTGTGTATCGGCATTCAATTGGGCTTGTTTGGCCGCCGCCTCAAGCTCCATCTGTTTTTCTTGAGCCTGCAATTGCATTTTTTTCTCTTCAGCTTGTAGTTGCATCTGCATCTTTTTTTCTTCTGCCTCAATTTGTCTTTTCTTTTCTTCTGCCTGCATTTGCATTTGTTTTTCTTCTCGTTCTATCGCTCTTTCTTCACGGGCAATGTTTTCTGCGTGCGTTTTCTGTGCCCATTCTGACAGTTTCTCTTCTTTATAACCTAATTTGATTCTTTGCTCAATGCATTTATCTAAGCTAGACATCTTGTTTTTTTACTTGTTGGTACTGTTTATAAAGTTAAATCCCTTAGAAAAAATGTTGGGGAGTAGAAAATTTAGTTATCTCCCTTAATTATTAAATGTGTAAATCTAAATGCAAGGTTATGTTGGTTACAAGGTCATGAATATACAAACAAATCAATGCAAAGCAAAATGATACATTGATGGATGGTGAGAAGTACCGCTTAGGGTTGCAATGGGTATGATATGAAACTTAGCTTTTAATCCCAGAACTTGCGGATGTTGTCTTGTACTCTCGCCACTGTTGGAAAGGTTACATAGGTTGCACGCGCCACTATTCGCGGAACAATCTGCTCGTAGAGTGAGAAAACATTAGTAACAGTCAAAAAATGTCACAGTCATGTCAAAAATAGTTTATAGTAATCACAATAATGAGGGACACACTGCTGAGGCACTGCTGAGACACTGCTGAGGGACTCAGATTAATTCTACTTTATCGCTAGATAGCTGCCAATATTTTAAACTTGTAAAGTTATCAATTTGTGGTACAAAAATCAATTTGATATAATTAATTTAGTGATTTTACTTGGCAATAAATAGCTGTGTAACATTAGATCTTATGCCAAAACTGGAGAATAAGCCCCCAAAAAGCCTGTCATCGTCTTGCTCATGTCTAGGTATCTGAGCTCGGGTTCAGACAGGCAACAATAACTCCGTTCAATATGATATCAAACATTTATTGTATTTCAATATACAGTGCGTTGGCGCAGTGGGTTAACAATCCCGCGCTGTATTACATATCACAGATAGTTAACATCAAACACATAGTTATCATACAACAGTCTAGCAAACTATCTAGCCTATGTCTATATATCTATTGATATCTATTGAGTCCCTCTAAGGCAGGCCCTGTTGTCTCTCTGAAGTCCGTCTGTCCTCTGCCGGTCCACACGTGTCCCAATCCGACATGGGTGGTAACTCTGTCCGAGTTCCTCGTGGACCCCGCAATAGGCGGGCCACATCAGTGTCCACGGAACCATGGACTCAATGACCAGTCCTTCGAGAAGGCTCTAGATTACTCTGGCCCCGGAGTGACTCACTTCTATCCCTTGGGCGGGAGTTGCAGCCCTTTAATTAATATCTATAAAGGTGAGGCGGTGACAGTGAAGTCTCAGTGGCGAAGTGGTCAAGTTACATGCCTCATGCAATGCAGGTCATAGGTTTGTTTGTAAACTATATCATTTGGAGGTTACCATTACCGAATGGATAAGAACATGCATTCTTAAACATCCAATGTGCTGATGCCGAGGTAAGGAGTTCAACCCCTACACTTAACAGTTGGACTAAAATGTCGACGTCTCATCCTAGACCTGGGGACGTCAATTACAAATACGTCTGACGTCAGAGTGGGTTTGCCTGAAGGCAAGGGACACTGGCATTATGTCTTCCTAATCTCATTACTAAAGGTAATCATTTTTGTTTATGTCTTCATATTACTCATTTTTTTTTTAGTTTGCATATCCTTTTACGGAAATAGTAGTCAACCCCAGCAATTTTCAGCTGTTCATGATTCCTGACAAGTTTTACATTCAGTAGTTTGCCATTGCTTTCTGAATGACCGGCTCCCATACCAACATGTTATAACACAACGCAACACGGTCTGCTACCAAATCGGTCACAGCTGCGTTTTGGAACATCTGGTAAGCGGCTCTTGAATCGTGTTCACAAGCCTTTGGCCACAGAGATCGGCATATCACTCATTACTAGAAGTAATGATATGTGTTCATGTCTCTATGTCACTCATTTCTTCTCACTCAAACTTCTGTGTCATAAGCAAAATGACCCGTGTCTGATAGACCTATCTGGAGATCATCTGCCACATCCTGCACCTATCTTCTCTTTGGCCTTCCTCTTCCTCTCTTCCCGGCAAAAGTGCAAAAGTGTCCTTTACTTTTACATTAGGTGTTCCTGTTCCTAAAGCACACAGTATAAACCTATATTTCTCAATTCTGATGTTGAGTTGATTTTTTCAACGTCTTGTGTGTATTATTAATCCAATTACTGATGCTGCACAATGCTTTGGGTAAACATTTATTCACCTTTCTTTCCTTTTGCCCTTTAGTCCCCATTGGGGAATAGATCCTCAACCAACTCACACCAGGCCGTCCTATCTTTTGCAATCACCTGCAGCTCTGTCCTTGTTCTCCCCATGTTGTTTATTTGTCTTTAATTCTCGTCTCCATATTTTGTCTCCCACTTCACCCTGTGGGTTTGAGACAAGGGACTTTCCAGTTATCCTATCCTCAGGTTTTCTCAGTGTCTTTCCTGTCTTGTACCAACAACTTTTCCTCATCTCTCCATTCTCTGGAATTTGTTTAGTTCTTTCCATTAGCTGTACATTGGAAACATTTCTTATGTTTGATATATGTCTCGAGACAACTCATTACCCTAGATAAACATTTCACTGGAGCTTTTGGCAGGCCGCCCTGTGGAAATAGATAAAGTCATATGATCAAACCCGGTGCAATTAAGTCAAAACTTCTTGCCTTTAAACTCCCTTTTAGA
The DNA here is from genome assembly GCA_014155875.1 of Cepaea nemoralis. Lineage (NCBI taxonomy): Eukaryota > Metazoa > Mollusca > Gastropoda > Stylommatophora > Helicidae > Cepaea > Cepaea nemoralis. The sequence goes on from JACEFZ010019676.1 coordinate 427,170, forward strand.
TCTTTTAAAAATAAGTAAGGTAACTATGTCAGAAACTACACTATAAGTAAGCATGAAATACTAGATTTGTAAGACGAAATTTATTAGAAGCCTGTCACTGGATATTGAAGTAATTTGCTCTGTGAATTTTTTCAGAAATATAACTAAATAAATGAATGTGATTGGTTCACAGATGGAGGAGGCCATATTGTCATCCACAATGCAAAGTTTGACACTGATGCTGGCACATACACATGCAGTGCTCACAGTCAAGCCGGAACCTCAGAGAAATCTGTTGCGGTGCACGTACTACCTCCATCTGTTACTACTTGTAAGTATTTGTAGTCCATTGAATTATCCAAATATACCTATACCCACAAAACGACAGATAATTAATGGCATTTTCACACTAACCCTATGTTACAGATGTCAAACTTAGACATTATTCAAATCACACTTACGCATAATCAACACCTGTGAGATGAGATGCTTGAGAAGAGCTGCCAACTTAACAATCCGCGACCGAGTAAGAAATGTTGTTATCAGACAGACAGTGGGATCAACATCTTGTGCCACATATATTGAAAGACAGAAGATCAAATAGTTTGGTCACCTCGTCAGAATGCAACACCATCAACTACCAGCACTGGCCCTACATCAAAGAACATCTGCCACAAGAGCAAGAGGACACCCGAGAATCAAATGGATTGACGACATCAAAGACATTGTGCAATAATATGGAATAATATTATCCAGTGCCACCCATCTGACGCAGCCTCATGAATAGATCTTCCTTCTAAGGCTTGACAGCAGAAGTGGAAGATGCTAATGATGATGCTGTTTATAATATTATCATCAAGTGCTTTGCCAAATGGCATGGGTAATCTTGCTTCTCCCTCTCTTGTGATCGCCAACAGCATGTATCAGTTCATGCGCTGATACTCTTCTGTGGCAAAAGACTCAAGATTTTCTCTTGCTGTTTTCCTCTATCTCTCTTTCCACAAATATTTCCATTTGTCACATGTTCTAGTTATTTTCTTCTCAAAATATCATCAAACAATTATGACTGCCTCTTTCTGATGTTTGTGATAAGTTGTCTTTGTGAGTTAGTCTCTTTCAAAACATTTAGATTATTTATTTTGGCTGTCCAAGGAATTTTCAACATTCTTTAGTAAACCACGTCTCTGAATACCTAGGGATTTGTTTACTTGTTTATTAATTGTTCATAATTTCTAGCCATATGTTATAAGTTGTTCTATGTAATATGCAAGAATTCCTTTTCTAACCTTCGGTGACAAGGACTTATTGCATAAATTGTTCTTCACTCATTGATATAGCGTATTTTTAATTTGAAATTAGTCATTTTAGATTAGTTTTTAGAAACTGTTGAAATATGAAACCTAAATGTATTACTTATCTTAAACTTTAAGGCTATGAAAGACTTAATTGTTAAACAAACCAATCTGTTATTTGAAATAATAATAGATACTAGGAGCTGTTGACTGAGAATGCTGGGTTCTTCTTTAGCAGACCTGGGTTCAAATCCCTGATAAGGTATGGATTGTTTTCTATCGGGAGCAAAAGAAAAACTCTAGCCTTAACAGGTCACGGCGGTGAATGCACTAGCCAGGCGGCCTTAATTTCTCAGGCTTAAGACCTCCGCCCCCCCCACCCACCACCACCCTGTCCTACACTGCAACGTACTATAGGCAGTGGATGACAGACTGTATATCACACTTATAACCCAGAAGGATTTAATGTGTTATTCATCATCTCATCTCATCAGGTTCCTCTTGTACCTTGCGGTGTCGAGGTGAAGCATAAACACCGGGAGAGTGCCCTGGATGGGCTTCATATATCGAGGTTCCCATGGTCTCTGTAATTCCCTCTATCCATTGTTTACGTGACAGGCTTCTTCCTCTACATCCATCTGGTCTGTACATCATTGCTTGTTGAGGTATACTGTTAGTTGGTAATCTAGTTATATGGCCAAACCATTTAACCTACTATTTTCTGATAAAATCTAGCGCTGCCATAACCCCAAATATAGCCCTGATTTCTTTGTTTCTGATTATATCTCTTCTTGATACGTTGAGTATTCTACTCAGGAATCTCATTCTTGTTGTTGTGATTTTTCTTTTCTCTTTTTTTTTTTGTCATTGTCCAGTTTTGGCATTGGTAGCATAGAGTTGGTAGGAATATTGTGTTGTATAGAGCTTTCTTAGTGGCTATTGATACATGTTTCTTCTTTAGTATTGGTGCCATTTGTCCAGTGAATTGGTTTGCCTTATTGCATCTATGTTCGATCTCATCTTCTGATTTGCCATTTGATGATATTATACTTCCTAGGTACTTGAAGTTATTACTGGTATAAATACAATGCAATACATCTATTGAAATATCTTCGTGGCTCAACCTGTTAATTAAAGAAGAATTTTGGAACATTACACTTAATACGGATCATAAAGCACTGTAAAGTTTTAAAAATGCTAATTGCAAAATGGAAATGACCATGTCATCGATGGGCTTTTAATAAATATAAAAAGCGTTACACGATTGTTAGGATCCATGGGAAAGAGACAATAATCACTCATCACATGTTGCTTTGGGTTCAAAGTGTTAAGATTTCTTGTTTATCTGTCCCTGTTACCTTCCAGTTATCATTGGATTTTCTATTCATGTTTATGTCAAAAATGATTGCTCTGCAATTTTTGTTATGAAAGATAAGCCAAGAAAAATGTCTCTAAAATGTTTGAACAGTTTCAGTTCTCAATATTCTAGTCTTATATATTCAAATTATTTCTATACATTTTGCCAAATACTGATAACATATTCAACAATATATAACTTTTTTTCTTTTTCAGCAAAAGAATCACCAAAAGAGGCCGGCACTTTTGTAGTTTTCCACTCTAAAGGCATTTCTGCTTACGACCCTTTGAGATGTCTGCTGAGGCATCAAATTCCTGGGGACTTCAGTAACTTCAAATTTATCCCAGAAGCCTTAGAAGGTCCTCTAACTCTTTGCCAAAAAGATCAGGATTGTCAGTGGGGTGAAGCTGTGAGAGTAGGATCAGAGTTTATCTACGTCTGCCAGCCAGACCAGAATCGAGTTATGGTGATGAATGCTGGAGACAGCTGGAATCCTCTACAGGTAATCAATACACTTTAACACTGGCTCTTATTCATGTCATTTTACTGTATGGTTTATATCTTGCTGTTTAACAAAAACCTTGAAGGGTCAAATCCTTCACCATCATCATGTCCCATGCCGATATGTGTGGGTGGTCATGGCTTGCCATCTCATACAATCATCAGTCTTTGTGACTTTGTCACATGACATAATTGGGCAAGAACTCAGAGCACTGATTTCATGTTGTTTAAAACATGTTTGGCCATTCCTATTTCTCTTTTTGATTTCTGTTTCACGTCTGCAGCATTCGTTATTACATGTTCAACATAAGAGAAACTTTTTATTTGTTCTAATATCACCCCGTTTACTGTCATGTTCATTGATGACCTCCCATTTCCACTGATAGTTATTATAGTTTTAATTTATCGGATATTAACATCTAAGCCACATTCTTCACTATGCATATTTACTTGTTCTACTAGGTTTTGTAACACTTGCTTACTTTCTGCTAGTAACACTATATCATCAGCATATCTAAGATAGTTTATAATTCCATTGATGTTATGTCCAGGCAGTTTTTTAACTTCTTGAACTTCTCTTAGCCTAACTTCTTAGGCTTGAGGTACTCCAATGAGCATCAAAAGAGTATTTGGGGTACTTTTTATGCACCCTAAAAGTACACACAATATTTAGCCAATCTGTCTAATGAAATATGTAATAAGCAAAAAGAAAAGAAGTATCTGCCGTTTAATCTACAGTATGTGGTTTTCTTTAATTGCAGATAATAGACACAGACAAAAGACCAGAGAAGCTATGGTATGTCAAACACTTAGACCAGGTTTGGGTGCTGTGTAGCAATCAGGAGCATGGAGACAGTGGTAAAACTATTATGGTTGTGAGAGATGCAAGTCAACACATTCAACACCGATCTGTACATACACAGCCAGTGGGAAACCACTTTGACATGGTCAGTATCATACTACTACTACTACTACTACTACTTCATTTTCTTCTCCTCCTGCATCTCCTCCTTCTTCCCCCTCCTCATTCCTCCTCATCCTTCTTCTTCTTCTTCTTCTTCTTCTTTGCGTTCATCCGGAGTGTTTTTTCAGATGTGATTGCAGTGTGTCTCTTTATGCACCCTTGGGTCGAGACCCTTAGGCCAACACATCATACTTATAGTGTGCATTTTTGACAGATTAGCATTCCTGTGGGACTCTCATGTTTATGGTGCCATCCACATCCCAGCTTGTCAAGTTAGAATGGTCGAATAATTCGCGATCAGCCCTCAAGGGAAGGCAGGGACAATCTATGGCATTTTCTGCCATCCAGGGTGGTTTCCATAGTTGCAGAGCCGACACATAGCCTCCTGGTGCTGGGCTCATCGAGGGAATCGTCACGTCCTGCTCATGGCCGCTTTAATTCCTCACTTCGATATATTGGGCATATCGTTCACCACGAGCCTTTCCTGCACTGACCAGACGGTATCCACTCGGTGAGTTTTCGATTCGGACATGTGCTTGTTGATGTGCCCATCAGAGCTGTTCCAGCACAACGAACATTTGGAAACTAGCTAGTCAGAGCTTTTCCGGACACGAGCTATTCGGATAACTAGTTAGTCAGAGCTGTTCCTAGCACAAAAGACATTTCACTCGGACGTTTTTGCGTTGTGCCTGATTTATTTGCACCCGTAGGCCAGCACATCCGACTTCAGCAGGCATTTTTACGGGTTGGCCTTCCCGGGGCTTCTTCTTCTTATTCCACAGAACTGTGTGACTTACTTATTGACTCGCCCTCATAACTTTTTCTACCCAGCTATGCACTTCTTTACAGAATAAACATTTGTCAGCATAAACACTGAATACCCACCTTGGCGGGAGACATTTCACGAATGACACTGAAGTTGAATGTGAAGTGAAAACGTGGTTTAGAAAACAGAGCACGCAGTTCTATGCAGCCGGCTTGGGAGGACTGATACAACGATGGGATAAGTGCATCAATGTTGGTGGAAATTATGTTGCGAAATAAAGGGACAACGTATGTATAAAAATTAACTAATTTTTCTACAGCCATTTGTGACTTACTTACTAACTTACCCTCGTACTATAGATAGTAGATGACAGATATGATTCTGTCCATATTCCATAGTTGTGGGTTCATGTGAATGATGGACCTGGCTAATGAAGACACCTTTTTAAGGGTGTCTCGTTGGTCATGCATCGAAGTACACTTGTTCCTGCAGTGAGGCATTGTCTTCATTTAGAGGTGACAGGTTTAAATCCCGGTCAGTAACTATAGCTTTCAATTTTCATGTTGTCTAATGCATCCTCTAATCCCTGCTTCTTTCCTCTACTTCTGTGAGTGCCAAACAATCCATCCATCCATCATGTGCCATGCCGGTAAGCGTGGGCGGTCATGTTCTGCCATCTCTCTCGATCACCAGAGTCGTGGATCAGCTCCGTGTTTCTGTCTCGACCATGCCACAAGGCCAAGCCATCCAGGTACTTGCTTCTCATTCTTCCCCTTGGTCTGTTCCCCTCGATCTTACCAGTTGTCACCAAATTCTCCAATCCATTTCTTCTCATAACATGCCCAAAAAATTTTGACTGTCTACGTCTAATTTCTCTAATCAATTTACGATCTTCATTTGTTTCTTGAAGGACTTGTTCATTGGTCTTTCTGGCTGTCCATGGTATTCTTTGCATTTTCCTCAGAAACCACATCTCTACAGCCATCAGATGTTTTTCAGCCTGACTGCTCATTGTCCACTCTTCACATCCATATAAAAGTACAGGTTCTATGTAGCATCTCAACACTCTTTTTCTCGTTTCAATTGACATCTTTTTATTGGTCAATATGTTTTTCATCTTGCTAAAGGCTACTTTTGCCATGGCGATTCTTGTTCTAATCTCTTCAAGGCATCTCCCATCAGATGTTATTACTGTTCCGAGATAATTGTACCTGCTCACTTGTTGAAGAATGTTCCCATTTAAATAATAGGCCCTGCCAGAATATTATAAATGTCTCCAGCATACTGTCATTCTAATTACATGAGAATCATTTGTAACCTATTGCTTATTTTTATCATATTTGCTTGTGTAGGTTCAAGACTTGTTCCTGGCTCCATCAAATGATCTTGAGCATGAGTTTTCTTTTGGATACGTCTCCCACCATGGCCAGAATGGACTCTTCAAGCTGAGCCTGGAAGATATGAGCTACACCAAGGCCATTGACCTGACCAACTATGGCTGTGTCCCAACTAACATTGCATTTGTGCCCATAGGTAACAGAGATAACATAGCAAATTCATCATCATGTAATACGTCCCATCACAGATAACGTAGCAAATGTCATCATCATGTAACAGATCCCATCACAGATAACATAGCAGATGTCATCAACGTGTAGCAGATCCCATCACAGATAACATAGCAGATGTCATCAACGTGTAGCAGGTCCTTTGCAGAATACTCTCCTATCACAGCCTGCTGGAAAGTCTCTTTCCCTTGCCTCAAGCATTGATTGATTGATTGATTGATTGATTGATTGATTGATTGATTGATTTAGGAACCGACATCACAGCATTCGGGACATTCCCATAAGCGCTCCGTCTCCATCCTCAGCAGCCAGCGAAGAGTTCCAACACTAATAGTTCCAGTAGCAATCTGATTATATGTCCGTCTCGCCTTTCCTCCGAGCGCCGAGCGTCGGCCAGATCCCCTCAAGCATTATCATGCCCAAGATGTCTTTAATGTCTCGTGTCCATGTTTTTGCTAGTTGATCCCAGCCTCTTCTTCCATGAACCATGTATCCATTAATTATTCTTACTAAACCTCTGCAACATTCCATATGGGCAAACTATTTCTGTTTCCAGGAACCATGTTTTCCATTAATTGTTCTTACTAAACCTCTGCAACATTTCATATAGTCAAAATATTTATGTTTCCAGGAACCATGTTTTCCATTGTTGTTCTTACTAAACCACTGCAACATTTAATATGGTCAAATTATTTATGTTTCCAGGACCCATGTTTTCCATTACTGTTCTTACTAAAACTCTGCAACATTTAATATGGTTAAAATATTTGTTTCCAGGAACCATGTTTTTACTAAAACTCTGCAACATTTCATTTGGTCAAAATATTTCTGTTTCCTAGACACAATGTTGTTTATTGGCCAGTTTTCTTCAAATTTCACAACTTAAAAATGTCAGTATTTTATATTTTTTTGGAATCCACAGTATTCCAAGATATGTTCTGTAAAATTTAATTACTCTAGTATTTTGTGTCCTAGTATTGTGTATTAGTGGTTGTGAAATAACCCCTGACTGACACCCATATGTTGCTACAGGAAAGATTTATATTCTCACCATTGTTATATGTATTTATTTGCTGGTGTTGTGCTATAAACTTTAAATACTATTTAACCTCTACATTGCTGAAGTGAGTCTCCTGACTTGATTTGAAAATTCTCCATTGTTGGTCATTATGAAGCCAAGATATTCAGAGTGTGACATTTTCAATTTCTTCATCATTTATAGTAATTTTGGTTGACATGTAGTTTTGTCTTTGGACATTATTTTTGTTTTTTGTTTCATTTCAGAAGCAGATTTTGACCTTCAGTGTGTCTTTTGATAGGATTCACTGTTATAAACCCTCTGCCCTGTTTAAGAGGAGAGTACCATCTACATATCTGAGCTCTGATATTAAATTTGTACCAATTGTAAATTAATCAGAATCATCACAAGTCTTTCATTTTTAACATTCCTCATTACACTTTCAGCCTGGATGTTTAACAGCTTTGGAGAGAGAATGCAACTTTGTCTTACTTCCCTTTGCACCTCAAATATGTTTGATGTTTCACTAGCTACTCTGGGATGCAGAGGTGTTTCCAAGGCACCAGGGCCGGGTTACATACTGGCCAAGACCTATTGACGCGTCCTCGTCGAGCGTCCTGGGCCACAGGTCCTTTCGGGGTCCTGGCTAAAGTCAGTAGGATCGCCGATTCCTCCGAAGTCGGAGAGTGTTTGCCTGTACGGCGAGGTACCACCAGTCTGCACACCAATAAGCCAGACATGGGACAACAGATACTCATGCAAAACTCAGGTCCCATATAACATCACACTGATGTTGGACAACAGAATGCCTTCATCCGACATACAGGACTTCGCGTTGGAGCTCAAGCCAACGAACACAAGCAAGCAAGCAAGAAACTAGCTACTCTTATAGTTACTTACTATTCATAATGTTTCAGTTAAGTGGATCAAATGTGCTGCAAACCACATCTCTCATGATAAGGAGTGTGACTCTGAGATCGACTCAATCTCATAAAAATGGATGCTAAGAATGTTCAGGGAATTGCCTGGGGAAAGGAAGGTGGCAAGAAAGAGCACTAGTCACCCAACCTCATATGTCAAGGCCTAGAATATATCAAGGCCTAACACATCACAATTGCTATGGGACTAACTTTACTCTTATTTTTATGTTCTCAGGAGGGCATGTAGTCATTCAGTGTGTCTCAGCAGCTGACCAACACACCCTGCAGCTAGTGATGGACTACCTCACAGACACCATAACTTCAACAACGTCCCTGAATGGCCACCCGATGACCTCTCCAGACTCACGTCATTTAGTTTCTGTGGATAAATTAACTGGCAAAGTCATTGTTACTTCAGTTTCAGATGAGGGTAAGTGGAATTACTGGTATCTTCTAGAGTTTATACATTATTTACATGATCTTCTTCTTTGGTTAGCTTGACATTTGTCTATAACCGCAATATTGTCTCTTGTATGAATTTAATTATATTTATTAGTTCACTCAGTGGTCTATTGAGTTTATCTTCCACTGTTGCTTCTCTAAGCCAGAAGGTTTGCTTAGATATGTTGTATTTTGAGCAGTCTTGTAGTTTGTGAACTGTTATCTGCGGCATCAATCCATATGTGCACATAGTTGATTCACCAATCTTGAATTATTTTACAAGTGTTTGCGTAATCCAGGGGTGGGCAAACTTTTTGTGTTTAGGGCCACATTGACAAATGTAAAGCTATTGGGGGGGGGGGGGGGGGGGGGGGGGGAATATATATATATATATATATATATTATGTCCACTTTGTTTACAGCAACCTATCACAATAAGTAATTATTACAATTTTATTTTACTTATACACTTATACATTATATTTTACAATATGGACAAAAACTGTTAGTTTAGTCGACGGACCAACATCACGGCACATGGGTGTAACCCATAAGTGCTCCCTTCTACTCCTAACTCAAACCTGAATCCGGAGAATCTCAGCTCAGTGCATGAACTCCGTAGCACCAGCAATTGATCCTGATATATTTAAAAGTATACAACAGTACTTATTTGCACAACTTGTGTTGGGTATATGGTGTTGGCTCCATATATGTATAGACCAATCAGCACTAGATAGGTCATGGGGTCAGGCCATGCTGGGTGCCTTTACTCTCTAGGGCATTTTAATGGTACCCTCTTTAGGCTGGGTCGCCTAGGTCACAGAAACGTACCTCAGTAGGGTTTTTAACACAGGGCAGGCATGCTAGCCACTGCCACAGTGCCCCCCCCCCCCCAATTAAAAAAATACCAGTGTTAAAACAAACTGACACACAAATGTTACAAGAAATATTTCTGACCAACACATAAAGGTTACAAGAAATACTTATCACTACAAGTTTCCTTAACACAAGGATTACTCTAATCATTAATTGTCTTTAACACAAAGATTATAACAAATGTTTTTCTACATTCAAAGTGTAGCGAGACTTTAAAAACACCCTGTAGGCATGGGAAATGATTAAACTAATAAAATTACCAGTAACTTAATTAAATTAAAGTAGAATTAAAATGAATACAGCTGTTACCTAAATCTAACCTTACCTTAAAAAATTATTAGACATTAATTGTATTTCCTTTCTTTATGTAAACAAAAGTGTATGTTTAGTAAAATTATTCACATATTGCATAGAATGACTGATGGGTTATTTTGTATGTTTAGTTAAACTTATAAAGGTGTTTCATAAAATGACATATGGTTACTTTGGTACACAGGAGCTTTGGAAACCACCTATGAAGTGACAGTGAGCGCCAGCATTAGTGATGTTGCTTTCATGCCGGCCATGTCTCATCAAGGTTATGACCTTGTGTTGACTTCTGCTGATGATGATGATGTTATTATTATGAACCTAGTGACTGGGAAAGTAGAGAAAATTCCAGGTTTGTTATTTAATTCTTTCCACTTCTATCAAATGTTATAATAGTAATAATAATTTGTCCTGAAGTTGTCTTCTGCTATGGGTCAGTGATGTGATATTCTCATTCTATTTTGTAGGTCTCAATTCACAGAGAAATACGTGGTCAATCTTTCTCTCACTTTCACAGATGGCATGTCTGGGCATCAAATCCACATCTGACTGTGATCATGACATTACTAGCACAATTCAACTATAAACTACACTATCATGCCTGCTACAAAATCATATACTTTCATTTAACATTACATGTACTGCAACATACAGCATACCTATTGTAGTTATATAGTAATTACTGTGTAATCATTCAAGAATATTAAATCTTTCCATAATTCTTGTCATATAAATGGCTCATGATATTTAATTTGCATACATATCTCAGCAATCTGTGTAGTTGCAGTATATCTTTTGTTTCCTTGTAATGCCTCAGTTTGTAAGTGGTATTTATTAAACAGAACCTTTATTTTTAATGTAGGAGAGGTCAAATGGCAATTTTCAATGTTTGTTTTGATCATTATACTCAGTATGTTTTATCTAAATGGCTTAGATGTCGGCATCTAAGTGCAGATAAAAATTAATAGTGGGCAAGCATTACATACGGTATGCTCTTCATTATTGTATAGTGCAGAAACATGTATAACCAATGGTGTGAAGGTAAAATTGAAGCTTTCAGGTTGTATAGATGAATGGAAGGAATATCATGGCAGGAGAAGAAAACTTACACAGAATTATTACAAGAATTATTATAAAACTAGGATTGATGAAAATATTACTGGATTAGATGCATATCGGACACAGTACTAAAGTACAAATACTGAAGCATTGGAAAGATAGGGTTGTGTGGCGGTTTGTTCCATGCTTAGTCTTCGTAAACTTAGATGCATAGGACACATTAGGAGGATGGATGATAGTAAAATACCAAGGAGATCTTTTTGGTGAATTACAGATTGGTAAAAGATCTCTGGGTCAACATCTACTATGATAAAAAGATGTCCTAAACAGAACTTAATTGATACAGGCATTGATATTGCATCTTGAGAGCAAGTCTGATGCATGGAGGGCAAAGATTAGAAAATAAAGGCAAATGAGGAAGATAGGTCACACACTGAGCTTGTGAGACATCAGATGGTGCAAGATGGTGGAAATTACCATGTGTTCACATGCATCCATTGTAGATGAACATTTACCACGCTAACTGGTTTGATAAGCTGCATTCATGTTGCAGTTATTATGCCTTTTTTAAGCACAATGTAACAAAGTTTCATCTGTCAGGATGGCCAGGTGCCAGCAGCAGTAAAGTACATCAGGCATATAAAGAGTCAACTACTTTTTAGAGGATGTGCTGGTAAGAAAAGTAAATTGAAAGTGTACAGGAGAAAGATAACATTATACACGGGTAGACAAGAGATGGACCGAAAGAAGCCTTATGAGTGCACCGTGAAGATCAGTTATATTAGTCAATTAGCTTCCATGAAAAGAACCCTTATCAAGCAAGAAGACTACTATATTATCATAATTAAGCAAAACATGTGATTCTATTCCTATCAGTGCAGTACACAAAGTCTGATGTGTCACTTCTTTTTGTGCTTTTGACCTCTAAATGGAGCATATGTGCTTAATCAACTCACGTTCAGCCCTTTAAAGGATTGTTCATAATTGGCTGGATTTTACAGCTAAAGTTTTATACAAAATGAGGTAGCCAGTCTCATGCCAAACCTCCTTAGTTGTCTCATGTGACATGCATGGTAGGTTACATTATTACTATATTTTGCTTCCCTTCTGGGCCCTGGTAACATACAGATGGAACGGTTACTTACATAGACTGAAATTGGTCCATTCACCCCTGTGTTCAAGTGAACAGGTAATCTAGACGGCCAAATGTATCCTTCGAGAATACTTTGTAAATTACAATCTATTACCTTTAAGATGTGACTATTTTGTGTGTTCATCAACACGTGAAACGCAATATCCCTATCAATCACATGACCTGTTTTTAAAATGTGCCACCAATCGATGACACACCACAAACCTGCTATGTCATCGATTGGATGGCACATTTTGGAAATTGGTCATATGATTGATAGGTACATTTATCATATAATCATTGCAAGAATGAATATTAAATGTGTTTCAACATGCATTCTTCTACAATATAATGTATCATTCTTCACATTGTGTCTTTCTTTCATAAACATGGAAAACAATAACTGTATCAACTTGTGCTCTTACAGGCTCCCAGTATCTAGACCCAACAAACTCTTGGCACCCATCTCCCATCAACCGTCACATCATAAGTGGGAACAGCATGAGCAACTATCTGATGGTCCCATCCAGGTCCTCGCTGGCAATCCTGGATGCCAAGTTTAAGCAGGTGGAGTGTGAATTTCTGGACTCTGTTAACAGCAAAGTCATGTTATATATCCCAAGCTCCTACACCAGCTCTTGAGGGAAACAGTTCTCTTTGTCGTTAGCAGGAAATCAGATATTATTTTTTAATCCTTTCATTTGTGAAATTTTTAGCAAGTGTTAGCTGATGTTGTTAGGTATTGGAAGTCAGTGCAAATTCTGAATTAAATTGTCATAATATGTAATCGTTTTTTGTTTGTTTTTTTTCAAGCAAACATTCATTACAATTCCTAACTAGACGATTCTATTCAGGAATACAATTTCATGTCAATAAAAGTATTTGTTAAACATTTTTACTTCTTCACTCGAAATATTCTTGAGCTTTAGAAATTAGCATCTTGTTCCATTACCAATTGCTAGTTTCACCCATTGATTCCATTTTCTTAGGATGTTTTTATTTTCTAACTTAATTAGTCACATAGATGTTATTTGACAAGTCAGTTTTTGCACTGTAATTTTGATATCTGAGTTTTTACATGTGTATTCTTGACAGATAAAATTCTTTAATGCTTACATAAGCATACAATCCTGTTAGTGTGTATTTCATTACCAGTTTTGGGTGTTATGAAAATGTGATATTCACTCGTATTTATACCAAAAATCCTGTAACACCTAATAGTAGGAATTAAATCTTCAAGGTGTGCAATGCCTTAAAACTACAATGACAGCATGTAATGTAATTTATATTAAAATCTGAGCTACATTAACATTTTGGAGTTTTCAGAGTAAAGAAAGAAAGTTTGCAGCTAATATGCACTGCATAACATAATTATCACAAGGCTAAATTGTAAATTGTATAAACAAAGAGAATAGTGATGCTTGCAAATGATTTATTCTTTATGACAACATCTATTTACCCCCATCATGAACTGTATAACATCTCATCTTGGATTAAAATACTTGATTCATCTAAATGTCTTGAAGTGATTAATTGTATGTACCTGTATTGATGTCTTATGCTGTAGAAGTGGACTTTTCAGTGGCTTTATTCCCCTTGTACATGTTACAATCATTTTTCAGTGTAAAGTAAATAAAATATTCTGCCCCTTTTCACGCAATGAGGGGTATTGGGTATATGGTGCTATCCCCATATTGTAATAGATCAGTTGACGATCGATGGGTGATGTTGTCATTATCATGTCAGCTGCATTTTCTTCTCTGAACATTTCCTGGTACCCATTTTAGCTTGGGTAAACATGGAAGACCAGGACAGTTTTTAACAGATTAGGTGCCAAACAAAGAGTAGGTTTGGACCAAACAAAAAAGTAGGTTTAGCCTAAACAAAAATGAATGGCGAAAAATGGGAAGTAGGGTGTGTCATGGTGAGGACTATATGTTGTTAATATGCTATCATACATGCTGTATTATATATCAAATTAAAGAAGGTTGCATAGGGAAAACTACTGTATTGATATTTTAACTATAGTTTGATATATAAGCCCATGGCAGTTATGGGAATTTGGAATAAGACGATTTATCATCTCATGGCACTTAATCAGTTAAAATATTCCCAACTCGGTCGGGATTTGAATACATGACCATGAAGCCAGTAAGAAATCACGATGGCCATTACACTACCACATCTCGGAGTTTTGTGTGTGATGGGTTTACTGTTTACAGAACTGACGTTACAATTATTTTGTCACCAGATGAAAACATGGTGTAAATGTCTACTAATTCAGTCTCTGATTTTCATTGTTTTCAAGATATTTGCAGATGTGTGTGTGTTTGCATGTGTGTATCTGTTGCGGGTGCAATTTGCAGAGGGCAGCAGTGTTTCACTGGTATGCTTTCTAAGACAGTCTGCCTCGCTATCAATGTATCTAAGAGAATTACAAATGCTGTGATGACTTGAATCTTCTTTTTGATTGTAAAGTTTACCAAAAGATTGTTGATATTTTTATCTGACTTCACATTTTTAAGAATTAGTTTTGGTGTTTTCTGCTTTAACTAAGTTTTATTTTTACAATTTATTTTATTTACATGCCATATGTTGCTGTACTTAATAAAACAATTACAACCGGAAAATGTGTTTGATGACAATGTTTTACAGTCAAAGTTAAAGTGTTGACAATTTTTCATATAGCAGGGTATCTAAAGCATAGAATGCTATAGTAGTAATTAAGTTTAAAACAAGCACATTCATTTTGGTAATCAGTAATATTTCATCCACTAAAATCACGTCATTTAATTGTAAGTTCCATTGATTCATGTATCAAAAAACAAAGTAAGATGGGGTCGGTTATTGTCTTACTGGAGCGCAAATTACAACATAAAGTATCAATCTAGAAGTATGTGACACAGTTTGAGCATCACTTCCTGTTAGGAAATTATCTGCAGTGTTAGCTTATCCCTCTACAAAAATGGTGATAATGGTAATGATTTATATATGGTTTAGCTTAAATGTTCACTTTTACTTTGTCTTCTGTGTTGTATGTGTAGTGTTGCATACATGTCCCTTTACTTTATCTTGTTTCTTAATGTGTGTCGCTACCAAATGGATACTTCGTTAGGCTCTATGTCTTCGTAGATATTTTTATGTTCAGGCTAACTCTCATATTTGAAACTTTTCATTTTGTTTTTCTTTTAAAAAGTCTAAGCTGGTGATTACTTTTTTCATGGCAATGTTTACCCAAATTTGTGAATGATATATCAATTGTGCCTTTTGGGCAAATTTCAGTTGTTTTCCTGCTGTTTCAATTGGCCAGGATAAGTATAGACAGTCTTGTCAATAACATAATCATTCTCTTACTGTTGAAGGATACAGAGTATAAACTCATTACATCATTTTCTAAAAATAGACAAATGTACACACAAAATATTACATGTTAGCATGTAATTTATTATACAATAACTGAAATTATTTCAATTCACAGTTATTAATTATCAACCTGCTTAACCTAAAGTAGGTGAAATAAAAATATAAGTAAATCCACGCTGTTAACATCTTTTGTCGTAATATAGATTACATCTCAAACAATATGTTTTTAATAACATCTTGTGACCTAACAGTTTCTACCCAGCAGCAAATCTGTATATTTAGTGTACTTTTATAGCTTCAGTATGATATACATTTGATTTCAGTGTATTTAGTATTCACCAAATATATTAATGAAATGTAACTTCACATTAATGTTTAAAAATGCTACAGATATTGTATTATTTAATCAAGAAGAATGGCTGTCTTAAAATAATTATAGAAATATGTCCTCATAGTGAAAAATATTTCTGGGGTCAAGTCAGCCTTGTTAACCACCTTACAATTCATTCTGGATCTGATAGACGACAATGTGTCCACTTTGGCAGCGATGGACAGATAACACAACTCATATGTTAGGTAGTTAGTCAACAGATCATCCTCATTGCACATCGAACTATTCAGTCCATAAGTGCTAGGATCCCTTCCTCAGTAAATCCCGCGGTGTGTAGCACCTGACGACACCAGTTCTGCGTTGGTTTATTAATCTTCTTTGGCTTCCCGCGTAGTGATCTTGTTTGGCCACACCTCTTTTAATTTGCTGTTCTCGCAGTCTGGCCATGGTTGTAGATTCACAGTCATCATTTGGTTTTCGCAAAAGTCTTACTTTTCGTAGCGCATTCAAAATGTCAGCCTGATCCATGGCCCATCCACCTTCCACATTAGCCTTACCTGCAAGCCTATCAACTCATTTCCTCGTACACCCGCATGCCCTGGCATGAAAATGAAACTAATCTTTGCCAATCGAGACCGCTCCAGAGACAGCAGCCACTCTCTTCGGATCCACCCCATCTCTATCTTCTTGAGCAAGCTCATTGAGTCACTAAGGAAACATGCCCTAGTGAATGTCTGTGTCTCGAGCCATGTTATTGCTTTACCCACCGTCGTGACTTCCATAGTCAGGCTACTTGTGGTCAAAGCAAAAGCAAAACTCACATTCACTTGAACTGACTAAATGTGCAATTCAAAAGATATGTACAATGTACATCAAAGTTGTTATTGTATGATACATCACTTCTTTAACTAGTTAAGAATATTGAAAAGAATCAGCTTTGGTATTAATTCATAAAATACATAGCCATATATGAACGCTTGTTATAAGTTTGATAAGTTCTTCACTGTTTCTGATGCACTATTTTTGCTATGACAGTAGTTCTGCACATACAAAAATGCATGGAAATGTGTGCTGACAGTCTAATCAACAATATGTGAATGTGTTAATGAGAAGAAAGTGCTGGCCAGATCTCAGTACAATTAGATAATGATGAAACTAATAAAATATTACCGTATATTTTAAATCTTAAAGCATTTCTATGGTTTGTGCCATTAAAGCATTTGTATGAGTTACTTGGTTCATAATCATCATCTTCATTTAAGCAGATCCCTTGCAGAAAGTCACTCTCACATGCCTCTTGATCTCATGCTATCTCTCCTGCCTCATGCATCCTCATACTCAAGGAGTCTGTCATGTCCGGTGTCCATCTTTGTGTTGATCAACCAGCGCCTCTTCTTCTAGGAGTCATGTCTACAATCATTATATTTTTTTTCAAAGCCACTGTGATGTTTACTATGGTCAAAGTATTTCAGTTTCCATGATGTGATAATTTTAATGAGCCAGTGATCTTTAATTTTCAGATCTTGTAGAATGTCTGTATTTTTTCTTCTTCTTGGTCCATGCTATTCTAAGAACTCTTTTGTAAAATTTAAGCTTTAAAAAACATTTTTTTTTCATTTCTTCAATACTTGTGATATCGTCCATGACTCACAGCTATATGTTGCTATAGGAAAAATGAATGTTTTGAAAAGTTTTGTTTACTGGGGTCAAGCCATAAGTTCTTAATAGTGTTTCTTCTTCTTCTTCGTTCATCCGGAGTTTTTTTTCGGATGTGATTGCGTTGTGCCTGTTTACAGCAGAGCTGCGTTCTTGCGCCGTTAGGCCGACACATCCGACTTCTGCGGGACATTTGTTGACCGGGTTAACCTTCCCGGGGGTTTCTTAGGACGTTTGACTCTCACTGTTGTGGTGTTATCCCCCATCCCAGCTGGTCCATATAGAACAGCCAAAGATCCTGGTCAGCCCTCAAGGGAAGGCAGGGGCAGACCATGGACATTCCCCGCCATCCAAGGAGGCTTCCATACTTGCAGAGCCGATACATAGCGCTCTGGTACTGGGCTCACCCAAGGAATCGTCACGTCCTGCACATGGCTGCTTAGCCTCACTTCCGTATATTGGGCCTTCCGTTCACCATAGGCTGTTCTTCCGGAAACCAGAAGTATGCAGTCTGCAGATGACATCCACACAGTGAGCTTTCGATTCGGACTTTCCATGTAATGGATTTGCTATCCAAGCAATATTCCATTTTGTGCCACTAGGACACTTTTCCACCTTTTATGAAGCCCACACAGTGGGCTTTTGATTCAGACTTTCCACGTAATGGATTTGCTATCCAAGCAATATTCCATTTCATGCCACTAGGACACTTTTCCACCTTTTATGAAGCCCACACAATGGGCTTTTGATTCAGACTTTCCACGTAATGGATTTGCTATCCAAGCAATATTCCAGTTCATGCCTCTGGGTCTTCATGCACCTTTAAATGTCAACCTATATGTAGTTAAAGTAAGCTGTGGTCAACTTTAGCTTTTTGATATCTCCATAAAGCTTGTCCTCAAATGAAGCAGGTGTGGGCCAAAATATCTTTCTCTGTTCTGCATACGTTGGGCAATCCTGCAGCAAATGTTTTGCTGTCGTTTTTCCAGTTCTACAATTACATTAATAGTGTTTAACGTCTGTATTGCTATGGCCAATAAGCATCTGACTTCTTTTAGACAGCCCCCCATTTTGTTGTTATGGAGTCCCACGATTTTCAAAATGTGATACAGTTTTCACTGCTTTGTTGTTGATCATGGTCTTTGGTTAGCATGTAGTTTTCACTGTGAGAATTATTTTTGTTTTTATTTATTTTCAGAGAAAGATTTTTATTTCCACTGTGTCTATTGACAGACAGGATCAACTCTTCTAATCAGTTAACACTATATGAGAGGATGACTGTGTCAACTGCATATCTAAGTTCTGGAATTGAACTTCCACCAGTTATGAACAGATTAAAATTGTCTCTGGTTTCATCATATAAGATGTTTCTCAATACATTTTCCGCATAGATGTTGGACAGATATGGGGATAGAATACAGTCTGTCTTACTCCTCTTTAGTAATTTGGTTAGCTAGCACACCTGCACAATTCAACTTAAGAACAAAAATTATTAAAATACATACATGGCCAATCAATTATTTTAACAGTTTGCAGTAACTTATGTCAAAGATTAAACTTTCAGATACAGCTGCCCAAAGCTTCTTTCTTATTTTCTATTTATATTTCACCCCCTTTAACTATTCATAGAAACCATTCTGTTCAGTGTAAAGAGTACAGGCAGATATATATAAAAATGCAGTGAACAAATTGCATTGAAATGTGTGCACAAAATTAGAACTATTGCCCAGCATTAAGTATCCAGTGTAAACATCGGCAATGCATATTAAACAAGTAAAGGGGTCTTGTACGTGCCTTGAGACATATTGAGTATATGTTGCTAGTCCCATAGACCAGTTGGTACTCAGTGAGTGATGTGGTCAATATCAGGTCATATATGGAATCGTGTATAACGTATTAGGTAATATTGGGTGATAACATGTTTTGAAACTGCTCATTAAATTGACATTGTAGTGAAAACTGAATATTTAACAGTAATATGAAACTTCTTGGGAATCTGAAATATATCTGCACATTGGAAGCTGTTGAATAATTGTCAGTGATAAAACTTATTTATCAATCACATGAAACTTCCTGGAAATCTGAAAGATAACTGCATGCTGACAACTGTAGAAGGATTGCCAATGATAAAAGTTACAAACTATTTTAAGATGAATTGTTAATGATAAAACTTATTTAACAATCAAATGAAATTTCCTGGTAAACTGGAAAATAGTTGTACATTGGAAGCTATATAAGAACTGTCAATGATAAAAGTAAAAACTATTTTAAGGAGAATTGTCAATAATAAAACTTACACAATTTTATTTCAGAAGAATTGTCAGTGAAAAAACCTATTTACCAATCACATGGAACTTCTTGGAAATCTGGAAGAAAGCTGCTACATTGGAAGCTATAGAACAACTGTCAATCATAAAACCTGCAGACTAATTGAATTTTGCAAACTAATTGAACAATCACATGGAACTTCCTGAAATTTAAAATATAATATCAGAGTGGTAGCTATAGAAGAGTTGTCCCTGATAAGATGTAATGAAAAAATGTTTTCCTTAAACTATAAGTAGCTAAAGGAATTGTGGAAATGACATTAATAACTGATGTCATCTATTCACATATATTGTTTACTGTCTGGGGCAGTGGGAAAACAAGTGAAAGTTCTGTAAATAGCCCATGTACCAGTAGTTTTCATTTAGATATTTTATTTACGGGTTACATTTTTGTGATTTATTTGAAAGCTTGCTTTTCTATTTTCATTTTTGGGAGTAAACATTGCTGAGCATTCTCACTGTGGATAATACACTGTTCTGACCCACTTACAAAACAATTTGGCCAACAATTAAAACTAGAATAGGATGAATATTTTAGTAAAACGTCATGTTTATTTTACCTATTTTTAAAAATGAAAATGCATGCTCTCTGTTTTTTGTTTTATTTGCATGTGATGTTTTAAAAATAATTTGAATTACCTATATACTACACGAAATAGGATGACTAAAGAAAAATATGCATGTTAATAATAAGGAGAAAGAAAAAACATTTTAAAATATTGTAGTCAACTAGTCTGTTATGAATCTACCATAGCAAGGCATGTGCCAGGTCTGTAAATAGTGTAAACATTAGCAAACATAACACCGCCAGTGTTACTGAGATCCATAAGAGAATCAAAGAATAGTAACACTGTAACCTACCATGCATGTCCTATCAGGCAGCTATGGAGGCTTGTCATGAGACTAGCTACCTCATCCCATTCAAATCTTTAGATGGAAAATCCAACCAATCATGAACAAGTCAACAAATGGCTTGGTGTGAGTTGGTTGAGGATCTATGCTCCATTAGGAGATGAAAGATAGAAGACGAAGATACAAATATACACAGCAGTGAGAGAAATGTGCTACTCTAAACTATGCAGTAAGGTAAATGTAAGTTAAATAATAGAGATACCACAATTAGTAAGAATACATGTATTGATAAATGACACAATGTTCATGGAAAAATTAAGCCATCGGTTACTAAAATTTGGAATCACATCAACATTTTGCTGATTGAATGATACTCTCAGGATGTTACGTGATCTGTGTTTTGTTAACTACCATTACTTTCTCAGAAAAATCTTAAGTACCCATTTTATTAGGTAATGTTGACTTCAGAACTATTTGGATTGACAAGCAATCCATGAAAATCTTGGAAATCGAAGCTGATCAACTGAATTGGTAAATCAGTGCACTAACCAGATAGCTGATATAAAGGTAAAGTAGTTCCATAGAAAATACTGTCATTGAGGTGTGAATTCTTAAAATTGTCTGATACCCATGTTTATCAACCTAGGTTGACACCAGAGCCATATGTGTTGGCATATATACCCTGCCTCTCTTCAGGATTGAACCTGAACCACTGCATTGGTAGGCAAGCACACTAACCACTATATATCTACCATAGTAATATGTAATTTTACACTTGTTACTATCATTTTTGTTATTTTTCTTAGTAGTGGGTGAATTGCCTTACATACCAGATTTCTGAATTTGAGATTAACTGTTTGTCTTGCCAACACCCAACGGTATTTAATTTGGCATTTAACACAAATTAAACAGCTAATGTAATACTGTAGCTTCGTCATAGGAGATTATTACAGAAATTATTTCTGAAAGAACACTTCCAACTGTTTTAGACCTGTCTTTCTAAAGGGGTATTATCTAAAGTAATGATTGTATGCTCATTGAAAAGGTCAAAGGATAATGGCAATGGTCATAGGAGTACAACATGTTTTAATATTTCTGTGATGTTAGGAAAAAGTTGATGAATTTGACCCAATTATTGTTATCATTATATTCAGTTATTACATTTTATTCTGTTTTCTATGTCTGTGTCTTTATGATTTTATAACACTTACATGACAGCATAGCTTCTGTTGAATGCAAAACACTATCATTAAACATTGTAAAGTGAAAATTAAATATAGTGTGTATGCTGATAACATTATGACGAAATCATTATACATTATTGTTTAGCACAATATACAAGCAAAATATGTAATTGAAAACATTACAATATCAAATAAAACAACTATTTTGGCTACATTTAACCATTTCAAAACAGATATTAAGTAATTTCACTTCTCTATGATCTCAGAATGCTTGTAATATAATATTATTTTTTCTACAACCAATTGTTTTATATCTTTTCGGGTGATGCATTTAATAAAATTAAACTGTTGATAAAAACATAAAGTGGAAGAAAAAGAAAAAGGAAGCCTTTGAAAGATAGTGTTGTTAGGGTATGAAAAGTGAGATCTTCACATATGCTATATCACTTCATAATGAGATTGGGTGTGAAAAGTGAGGTCTTCACATATGCTATATCACTGCATAATGAGATGAGGTAGCCAGTTCTCTTCTTTTCCACCTTTCCTTTCCAGAAAATTCTTACAAAAAGTTAGGTCTTCACATATGCTATATCACTGCGTAATGAGATGGTGTGGAAAGTTAGGTCATCACATATGCTATATCACTGCATAATGAGATGAGGTGTGAAAAGTGAGGTCTTCACATATGCTATATCACTGCATAATGAGATGAGGTAGCCAGTTCTCTTCTTTTCCACCTTTCCTTTCCAGAAAATTCTTAATTATTCGTTATCCATTGTGTGAGTCTCAACCAACCACAGTGCCCTTTTGGTCAGAAAAACAAATCCTACCACTGCTAGGTTTGAACCCAGACCACTGGTAGCAGGTCGTGGTCAGTAAGCCTGCTAACCACTGTGACTCTTAAATAATAGTATAGTTCTTAGCTAACAAATGAAGCTTTACATAAAATGGTAAATGAAAAGAAGAAGGATGCATAATGAGCTATAAACTAGTCGTAATTTGAGACTGATGGCATTGATATCTTGTCATGTGGTTTTCTTCAAATTACTTCAGTGATAAGCAGGTTTGAAATCAGCTGTGGGCAGTTTGTAAGCAGACAGTTTTGCATTGATTTTGATGGTATGAAGCATCAGCTGTTCGGAAAGCAATTGCAAATTATTGAACTAACATTGCATTAAATGCTGGGGTTGACTGGGGTCATATGAAGTACAACTAACTAACTTAAGCAATAAACTCTGTATCCTGGGAGTGGGGAGGGAGTTAGGGGGACTAAATAACATGTAACAAATTAATAATATGAATAGTGCAATGAAATCCTCAACAGCTCAGCAATTTTTTAAAAATTACATGAATTGGGGATTAAGTCTAGTCAGACAAATCAATGCCAACTTTGAGGAAAAGAGAGGAGATGCATTACCTGGCAACTCAAGGGAACAGTGATCAGAAATATTCTGGGATGGCTGCTGTATCGGAGGACTGAGCACACATTGCCCAGTGTGCAGTCACGTTGTTCTACATAATAAACATAACTCAAAATATCTACTGAGATACATTATGATATCATCAATAAGGATGTGCTGAGTTACAATATCTACAAGAACATCTATTGCTAGATGTTTTCAAATGAATGACTCAGTGCTGATTGAAACTTTGCCATTTAATATTTGTGAGGTTTTCAAAAACTGCTACACATTAGAGTTAGTTTTGACACTTCGCTGTTATGTATGCAGTTATACCACATATTTTTTTAGATAATTAACAAGATGAAAACTATTGTAAAATTATTTAGAAATGTTAACTCTGACAACCATAATATAACTCAGGTATAAAAAAGAACAGCTTTAAAACTGCCTAATTTTGTTTTTGTTTTGATATTCTTTGTTTGCAGTATTTTCTTTCTAACTAAGACACTTAAATTGATTTGTTGCTTGTAATCCTTGTGAATTGTATGTTAATTAACACGGTTATTTTTGCTATCTTTTGTAAAAGTATGTGCTTATATCAAAGCCATCCACCATTTTGACTGTAGAAATATGTAGTACACATTTGTAATAATGACGTATTTGTGGTTTGACATTATTATGAAATATTATGATTTCAAAACAGCACACAGAAATATGAAAATACCAGTGCTATAGATAAAAGCATGCTTAGTACTTTCTTGATTTGCAGATTTTTTTTTTCTAGCTTCTAGTGTTGTAACACATTGCTTGATGTTAGTGCTTAATAAAACAAACAGAAAATTGTGGAACAAATGTAAATTGTTTTCATTGACTTATTCACAGACATTAGCCTTATCTGGGCAAGAAATTATTGTTGACACTCACAGTAAACAAAATTAAGCCAATTCATTTAAAGAATTAGCGGGCGAATTAGCGAACTTGACAGGGAACTATGCTGATGATGTTGTGAGCATAGTCTGACGAGGGTTCAATGCCTGGGCTCATTGCCTGTTAAGTGAGGGAGAAAATGGCCACCTAATTCTTATTTCATTCAGGTTTACAGAATGTGATGAGGGTTGAACGCCTGGGCTCATTGCCTTCTAAGTGAGGGAGAAAATGGCCACGCAATCCTTCCTCCATTCAGGCTTACAAAATGTGATGAGGGTTCAACACCTGGGCTTATTGCCTGATAAGTGAGGAAGAAAATAGCCACCTAATCCTTCCTCCATTCAGGCTTACAAAATGTGATGATCCTATCACATCACAGACCTGTAGCAAGAAACTGCTTAAGGACTGATGTTTTTTTATTTCAAGAATTGGTAAATAAAGAACATCAAGTAAGTAGACAAATAGAGTTATGAAACCTTGAAAGAAATCAACTTTCGAAGAGAACTGATTACTATATTGGAGGTTAGCATGGCCAAACTGATAAGAATTCACTGTTCTTAAATATCCTGTGTGACTCATACCGAGGTAGTGGGTTCAACCCCTACACCGGCCAGTTGGACTAAAAGGTAGACTTTTCAGTCCTTGACGTGGGGATGTAAATTACAAGTACCTCGGAAGTTGGAGTGGGTTCGCCTGATAGCGAGGGAGACAGGTTATAGGGAAAGCTAACCCACACGCAAATATCATCAAAATCATCCAGTATACTAGAAGTTTTAGCACGTAAAAAAGTCAGAAATTATTGGCTATGTGTGCAACAGGAGGCTGTGGACAAATATGGCAACCAACATCATATAGCATTGTCTATAAGAAGACGAAGAAGCAAGTGATGCCATTCCTTGAAGAGAATTTCATGATCAGTAATATATTTTTCCAACATGAACTTATGAAATGCCCCTACCAAAAGTCAGTTGAAAACATGAAATAACATTGGGAGAAAAATACCAGAGCCTAATTTTTCAGTTTCAAACATGGCATGACCATCTAAACTGTATCCATCCCCAGCATTCCCCTTTGTGCAGACATTGTTCTCACCTGTGTGACACCTTCAACCACTTTCTCTGCAGTGGAGGTACAGATATGAACACATGTCAGGATTCAGTAGTTACAAAATTACAGATGAAGATAAATTCAAAACAAGGTCTGTACAATAGCGCTGAAGCAACCAGATATAAAACAACAATAACTGGTTGAAGAATAAATGTAATAATTCAAAGCATTGAATAAATATAATTAAAATCACGGACAAAATGATACAAACAAAGAAAGCCCAGAACAGCCTAGAATATACAATAATAGGCAAGTAAATGTGTCACATGTGCAGAACTGCAGAATAAACATTAATTCAGTGAAAATTCATGGAAAGAGAATGTCTGAAAACAAACCAATACAAAAAAGAAATGCATGAAAATATTAGAAGTATTACAAAAAAGGAATAATTATAATTATACAACAGGAAGTGGATGTATGAGAATAAAAGATGGTGAGATTTTAGTTGATACAATTAATATAGTAGACAAATTGACTGAATAATTGAAAGACCTATTTAACTACATTAGATACCTTAATACTCAACTGTATAATATTTATGACAGCCCAAGATCACACAATTATGAAGTGGACAACGCTATAAAATACTTAAAGAAAAGTTGCAAGTCCTCACAAGATAGCAACAGAAATGATAAAATATCTACCCACATTTCACTTCGATACTATCATAGAAATATGTTACATAAATAAACATACGTAGTATTGTCTGGCGCTCACAGAAGGAGAGGAAAGAAGTAAAGACTAGAGGACACACGTCTTTACTTCTTTCCTCTCCTTCTGTGAGCACCAAACAATACTATGTGTGTTTATTTATGTAACTGTTTCAGTGGCCTCAACTGGTTCCCAAATTGATCACAGAAATATGTAATGACATATCCAGAACAGCATACATCCCAAGGAACATGAAAACTTATATTTTTATTATTTAAAACACAAAAAGTAAATGACCCTTTTACATGCCCTAAGATGCATTGGGCATAAGGTTCTAGATCCACAATGTTTATAAGCCAATAAACAATTGGTGACTAGTGTGGCCGGTATCATGAAGGCCGTCTTTACTTCCCAAGGCATTTCCTGGTACCAGTTACAGGCTGGGTAGACCTGGCAGCCTAGGTCTATTTTATAAACACAAATCTACTCTGAGACAGATTGAACTCATGACCACCTGGCCACCAGGTGAGCATCTAGCCTTTATGCTACCACAGCTCCCTAATTTTCATTTTTTAAAATTTGTTTGCATATCCTTCTTCTTCTTCTTCGTTCATCCTGAGTTTTTTTTTCGGACATGATTGCGTTGTGCCTGTTTACAGCAGAGCTGCGTTCTTGCGCCGTTAGGCCGACACATCCGACTTCTGCGGGCATTTGTTGACCGGGTTAACCTTCCCGGGGGGTTTCTTAGGACGTTAGACTCTCACTGTTGTGGTGTTATCTCCCATCCCAGCTGACCCATATAGAACAGCCAAAGGCATCCTGGTCGGCCCTCAAGGGAAGGCAGGGGCAGACCATGGGCATTCCCCGCCATCCAAGGAGGCTTCCATAATTGCAGAGCCAACACACAGCGCTCTGGTACTGGGCTCACCCAAGGAATCGTCACGTCCTGCACATGGCTGCTTAGCCTCACTTCCGTATATTGGGCCTTCCGTTCACCATAGGCTGTTCTTCCAGAAGCCAGAAGAATGCTGTTTGCAGATGACATCCACACAGTGAGCTTTCGATTCGGACTTTCCACGTAATGGATTTGCTATCCAAGCAATATTCCATTTCATGCCTCTGGGAGGCTTGTGTAACCGACATGCCTGTGGTATGAAGTGTGGCAGTCTAAATACTTCATGTACATTTAAATGTCAACCTGAATACAGTTAAAGTAAGCTGCAGTCGACTTGAGCTTGTTGATATCTCCATAGAGCTTGTCCTCGAATGAAGCAGGTGTGGGCCAAAATATCTTTCTCTGTTCTGCATATATTGGGCACTCTTGCAGCAAATGTTTAGCTGTCATTTTACCAGTTCCACAATTACATTCATCTGTATCTCCTATCTTTAGTTTGTTGAACAAGTGGTATTTCAGCCTGTTATGTCCTGTGCGGAGTCTGAAGATTGCTACTTGTTCTCTTCGGTCGAGTTTGTAATATGCATCATCCTTCTGGTGGCCTGGATGCTCTGATTCCCATTTGGTTCTATAAGTGCTTTTTATCAACCTCTTTGCCTCATTATAGGTTATGTCTATGTCAGGCTGTGGTAGTCGTCCGCCCTCTTTTGCCAGTCTGTCAGCCTCTTCATTTCCAGGTATACTGCAATGTGATGGGATCCACTGTATTATAACTTTTTTGGATTTCTGGCATAGACCATGGAATGCTGCTCTTAGGTCAGCTAGTTCTGTGCTGTTTTTGCTCTTCAGTATTGAGACAGCTGACTTTGCATCTGTGAAGATAGCTATTTGCGTCTCTTTATTTTCCTCCATCAAGAGCATTTCTGCTGCAGTTTTCAAAGCCTCTACCTCCGCTTTGAAGTTACTTGAGAACTTTCCAGTTGCCACTGAATGTGTTTTTTTTCACTCCATTTTTTAAATTTAGGAGAATTCCTCCTCCTCCATTCTCTACTGAATTTTTGGCTGATCCATCTGTATATGCATGGGTCCAATTGCTGCTTGGGTAATGTTCTTTTATGTAGTTTAGGGTTATTTCTCTTCTTTCGGTTTCATGCTGAGTGTTCTTTTTCTCAATACCAGGAATGTTTTCTATCATCTCAGGCAGTTGCTGCTGTCTCCAAGCTGGGAACTTGTCTGCATTGTAAATGGGTTTGACTGTTGATATGTTAAGTATGGGATCTGCCCTAATCTTTCGTTTTGCAGTTTCTACAAAGTTGCTACGCTTCAGTCTTCCCTTTCCAAAACCACTAAACCTTTTATACATAGGGTGGTCTGTCAATCTTCTAAATTTTTCTGCTTGTTGCTGGGCTCTGCTATCTCTTCTATCCTGCATTGGTTGTAAACAAGTGATCTTTTCTAGTTCATTAATAGGCGTTGTCTTCAGGCTTCCAGTTATGATTCGCATTCCTTGATTTTGGACTCTACTTATTTTGTTAAAGTTTGACTTAGCTGCTGTTGCCCAAGCTGCAATGCCATATTCCAGTACTGGCCTCACCCGTCCAGTATATAACTTCTTGAGAACTTTCTCATCTGCTCCCCACGTTGTACCAGCAAGCTTTTTCATGATTGCCATTCTTTGCCTTGCTCTTGTTCGATTTTTCTCAACCTGTGTCTTTCCATGTCAGGCGACGATCAAAGGTGACTCCGAGATAGTTTGGATTTTCTTCATGGCGCAATATTTTTCCATTCAATACCAGCTTAGGTTGCTGAGTTTTATTTGAGAGGGAGAACACTGTGCATGTTGTTTTCTCCTCACTTATCTTCACTAGCCATGATTTTGACCAGTCCTCTAGTGCTAATAGGGCTTGCTGTATTCTGCTGTTAGCTGTACTAATATATTCTTCAGATGTCCATATGGCTAGGTCATCTGCAAAGGATGATGTGTGTACTCTGGCTGGAAAATTTTCCGTGATGTCGTTTATATATGCTAGGAATAATGTTGGTGAAAGAACTCCTTCTTGGGGGACACCTTGCTCCAATAGCATCATTTTGCTGGTTTGTCCTTGTACTTTTGTCCTGGCAGTTCTGTTCTCAAGGTAGTGGCTGATCCATTTGTACATTTTCCCACAAACATGCATTTTTTGCAGTTTTACTTTCAGTCCTTCCTTCCATACTTTATCAAATGCTTTTTCTAAATCTATCCAGGCCTGCTAGGTGTTGCTTTTTCTCTTGGAAGGCATCCTCTATTTCCTGAGCTATATAGGTTATTTGATCTTCAGTGGATCTGTACTTTCTGAATCCTGCTTGGTGAGGTGTTAAGAGTTGGTTTTCTTCCAGATGCCATGTTAGCCTGCCATTGATAATGCGTTCCATTAATTTTCCTACACAGCTAAGAAGACTGATAGGTCGATAGCCATTTGGTTCTTCCAGGTCTTTTCCTTTCTTTGGGACTGGTATTAGTATAGCTTCCTTCCATGCCCGTGGGACTATTCCCCTCTTCCAGCTGTAATTTAGGACTGCTAGTAGTTTCTTTTTTGCCTTAGTGCCTAGTCCTATTAGCATTTCATTTGTGATTCCATCCTTTCCTGGTGATGTCTTCTTTTTTAGGGTATTCATTGCCTGTTCCATTTCTTCCATTGTTAGATTTGCCATCATATATTCTGCTGCTGTCTCTGTATATCTATGATGTATCTGTTTATCTTTGATTGCTTTCTTCTGTTCGGCTGTAATATCAATGTGGTTTGCACTGGCATAGTGTTCCATTAGTGCATTTGCAGCCTTTTTTCCTGTAAGCAAGGCATTTCCTTGTTTAATTGTTATTTGTTTGTTTCTAGGTCCTTCATTGTTCATGGCTTTCACTAGTTTCCATAGTTTGTTTCCATCCCTGTCAAAATTCAGGTTTTCTGTTTTTTTTCCTCCAACAATCTCTTGTTGAGATGGCTTTGAGAGAGATGTTCGCTTCAGTTGTTTGTTCTCTCTCTGCGGTCTTCCTAGCATCTTCAACTTTGTCCTCCAAAATTTGTAGTTCTTCAGTCCAGTATGGTTTGTAATTTTTCCTCGCTCCTCTTGGAATAGACTCAGTGGCCGCCTGTATTATTGCTCTGTTTAGACTTTCCACCATTTGCTTCATGTTGCCATATCGTGTATTTATGTTTTCACAATATGTGTCTGTTAGTATGGCAAATCTGTCCCAATCTGCTCGTTTGTAATTCCAACGGGGCAAAGGCTTTTGCTCCTGTGGAACATACTCCATATTTATTACAAGCTTGATTGGTCTGTGGTCACTACCTGCTAATTGGTCAAGCACATGGCGATCGATTTTGTGGAGGATGTCTCCTGTGCAGAAAGCTAAGTCTGGAGTAGAAGTGGTAATCCATCTTCTGGAGTAGAAGCTCGGTGTGTCATCCGCTTTGTTGAGTAGATAGAGATTTGAGTCTATTTCCCAGTCCTCCACTTCATCTCCTCTTTTGTCAGTATCTGGGTATCCCCATCTTTCTGAACGGCTATTAAAGTCTCCGACAACAATGCAATTAGTGTCAGTTATTTCCATGTTTGAGAGTGTAAGATCCTTATCTGCCGGGCTATACAGATTGTAAATTCTTATTTTCACGTCCTTTATCATTATATCAACACCTATAATTTCCGTTTGGTTGTCAGAGATCACAGATACTTCGCTGCGAAGGTATTGTATTTCGTGTAAGTATTACAACTCCTCCTTTGTGTCCTTCGCGGTCGAAACGTGTGGCCTGATATCCCTCGACTGAAAATGTGCGATTGGCGTTGAGGTGTGTCTCTTGAATGCATGCCACATCTATTCTATCTTTATGAAGACGCTGTGTTAGGGAGGCTTTCTTGTTATAAACTCCTTCTGCATTCCATTGTAGTATGTTGAGTGTCCGGGGTGTTTGGTCAATAGCTCTTAACCTACTCCTCTGTGCCTTGACTCCACAGCACAGGGGAAGGTGACCACCAGTAGTCATGGGTGGACCCCCTCGAGGCAGGGGGCCCGGCACTATCACCGCCTGATGGGACTTCACGGGATTAGCACCATAACGATTAATTTTCATCTGTGGCATCATGAAATGATAAAGTTACGTTGCACTTCTTTGTCAAGCCTGTGGCTCAGTACATCCGATTTCGACAAGCATTTGTTCGGGATGCTTTCCCTAGCCTTTGACTGTCCCCAGTCTACCTACAAGGCAGCAGGTTTGTACGTCTCTTCGTCTGGTCCCTCTCCCTTGACCTGTCCGACATGGGTGACCCTACCAGTAGCTGTGCTACCGTCGGCATAGCTCTTGGGGTCATTGGAACGCGCAAGCCCCTCTACCTCGTCAAGGTGGACGCACGGCAGAGGGGGTTTGCATATCCTATTACAGGACATCGCTGTCAACACCAG